>CM053027.1:219597965-219720465 GCA_028564925.1 Lithobates sylvaticus | reverse complement strand
TAGAAACAGAGTGTAGAACCGCTTTAAATAATTAACAAAACATTACGAGTCCCATTAAAATAGATAAATAACAATTATTCAATAACTATACGAATAAAAGAGGTTTTGGGCTTGAGAATAATATTTAGGTAATATATTTGGTGAGGAATCACTTGATATAAAAGGTAATCTGGCTATACTGAGCATTAGTGCTAATGGTAATAGTCGTATTTAAAATAGAATTAGCCCTACAATAGATATACCTTGCTAGCCCTAGATGAACAAAGTAAATAAGGCTGGGGTTTTAGAGTAATTTGAATTTTTACATATATGTGGTTTTATATATAAATTGTTTTCTAAAGGAAGAATTTGTTGTAAGCGGCTGGTCCGCGATGTGAGTTTAGCCGAGACTGAGGCTGCGCACAACCCAGCTCCTCATTGGCTGATAGACCAATGAGTAACAGCATATTAATCAGGCACAAACAGTGATCAGGTATGCCACCCTGAAGACGTGACACCACGAAACGTACGTCGGTAGGCGGTACCTGATCACTATCATTTCTGTACGTACTACTCCCCGGATTTCCTGTTGACTGGCCCAGAGATACTGGCGAGTGGAACACACGCCGGAGCTCAACAAGGAAGCCACGAGGGAAGGATCCGTTTCATCCATTGTATCTATTTGCAAGCAGCCTCAGTGCCGGGTAGGCACTTGACAATGTAAGTAGGCTTTTGGCTGCTGTATTTTTTTATATATTATTTTAATAAAACAAGATTACGCTATGAGGTGTGCATCTTTCTATTCCCACTTATGTCATCCATTCTACCTGAGCTGATTTATGAGGAGGAAGAGCTGCCTAGAGTGTGGGTGTATCTTTGTGAACAGGCACAATCCTGTACAAGCGCTTCTGATTGCTTTTTAATTAAAGTAATCAACTTCATTTGGTAAGCGGCCATTCAATCTTCCTGGTTCTCACTTTGGGTGTAACAAGAACTGTGTGGTGATGGTTGTCAAGCGATTTCAACAGGAGTGAATACTTATTTTTTCCAGCAAGGATTGCTGTGAACTTTTCTTCTCCTTTTCTTCTTTTATCACAAGTTATTTTTCACTTGTATTTATATATTTAATTAATTTTTTGGGATACTACTCACTATAGATGTTTTCAATTCATCTGGTATCACGTTAATATTTGATTAGAGGCACCGTTTATAACAGACTGTGCCTTTTTTGTGCTTTTCAATTTGAGAATTCACATTATTTGACTGTTCTAGTCAGCACTATACAGGGCAAGGGTTTGCTTTTTATGGTTACTATTGTATATAGGGTTGTTGTAACTACATACATTAAATACATATAGGTGACCACGGTGGTGGTGGGTAACCACCGGCCAGGGACATCTCCAGTGGTAACACGGGTGTGTCAGCACTTGAATATTATAAGTCATATATTGGATATAATAACACTTTCTTTGTTGGGGTATGAACCACTATATGTTTATTTTATATGTCACTAAGTTTATGTAACACAGTTATTAAGGAAATTTAGTTTTCCCAGTATTTCAAATTACATATTTACACTCACCCACAGGCAGATCATTCTAAAAATATTTCAGTAGAGGGCAACAATTAATATCCACGAACACGAATATTTAATCATACAAATTTATATAACCAATAGCGCCCCTCATACACCAAACAACTAATACTATAAATCTCAGCGATTTTTAGAGGGAGCAGCTTATTAGTAATTGATAAGTTATACCTATAATTCTTGCAAATTTTTCATAAGTATTATAACTATCTTGAACAAATATCAGTGGTAATCCACACTGCTATTTGGCTCTAAATAATTATTTTCCAAGCGCGGGGCTGGAATAACCACTTATAGTGGTCGCTCACATCCTCAGTACAAGTTTGTCCTTAATGTATTTTTCATGTGTAGCTATATCCCAACTTGCATTAATTTTCTTCTCCATAAGGTGACCCATCTTGCGGAATGAGCTTTCAATGTCTCCTACATTATTAGTATCTTGTCTCTCAAAGATCTCATCTAGATCATAAGTACGATTGTCTAGGAAGTTGGTTCTGGTTCTGATCTATGTTTTGAATATCTTATGATTATTCCTTTTTAGTTATCTTTTTGATCATTGAAGCAATTGTTGATCATAGAAGCACCTTATAGATTGATTTTTCTGCACATTCAGACCTCAGCTTGGTCTTTTTATCCTCACGTCTTGGCACTTTGCACTGTGCACTTTGGATTTATTTGATTCCCTGTCTCATTTATTTTATCCTGCACATTTTTATCGTTATTATTATTCGGATTTATTTCATATGACTATTATTTTTACTGCCATCTGCTACCTCAACACTTATTTATTGGTCACTTTTATCGTGCACATTCACTTTATTGTATTATATATGTATTTATTTATGATGTCAGCATTTTATATGTGAATGTATTATTATTACACCCCCCTCTTTAAGGTTACCCATCACTAGGGATCACGTCACTTAGGCTATTCTATTGTTATTTATTGGGGTTTAGCGCCACATACCCCCCATTTTTATTGACTTTATACACTATCACTATTATACACTATCCTCCCTGTATACCCTAACCTCTCTTTGTATACATTAGCCTCTCTATATACCCTAGCCTGTTTTCTGTATACCCTAGCTTCGCTGTATACCCTAGCCTCTCTGTATACACTAGCCTGTCTGTATACACTAGCCTCTCTGTATACCCCAGCCTCTTTGTATACACTAGCCTGTCTATATACACAAGTCTGTCTTCTTTCTTTTCCCCAGCCTCTATGTATACCCCAGCCTCCCTGTATACCTCAGCCTGTTTTCTGTATACACTAGCCTCTCTGTATACCTTAGCCTTGAGGCTTTACCACTAGCCTCTCTATATACACTAGCATCTCTGTATACAATAGCCTCTTTTTGAACTAGCCTCTCTGTTTACCCCAACCTCTCTGTATACACTAGCTTTTCTGTATACCCCAGCCTCTCTGTATACCCCAGCCTCTCTGCATAAACTAGCCTGTCAGTATACACTAGCCTGTCAGTATACACTAGCCTCTCTTTAAACTAGCCTCTCTGTATACCCCAACCTCTCTATATACACTAGTATCTCCGTATACCCTAGCCTCTCTGTATACATCAGCCTCTCTGCATACACTAGCCTCTCTGCATACCCCAGCCTGCCTTCTGTATACACAAACCTGTCTTCTATATACACCAAATTTTCTTCTGTATACCCTAGTCTCTCTGTATAACCTAGAATGTGTTCTGTATACACTAGCATGTGTTCTGTAAACACTAGCATGTGTTCTGTATACACTAGCTTTTCTTCTTTATACCCTAACCATCTTTGTATACACTAGCCTGTCGTCTATATTCACTAGCCTCTTTGTATACCCCAGCCTGTTTTCTGTATACACTATCATATCTTCTATAAACCAACCTGTCTTTTATATACACTAGCCTTTATGTATCCCCTAGCCTCTCTGTATACACTAGCCCTTCTGTAAAACCTAGCCTGTCTTCTGTATGCACTACCCTCTCTGTATCCCCTAGACTCTCTGTATACACTAGCCTCTCTGTTTAAACTATCCTCTCTGTATACACTAGCACGTCTGTATACCCTAGCCTCTCTGTATACCCTAACCTCTCTGTATACCCTAGCTTGTCTTCTATATACACTTGCCTGTCTTCTGTATATCCTAGCCTGACTTCTGTATACCCTAGCCTGTCATATACACAAGCCTCTCTCTATACACTAGCCTCTCTGTAAACACTAGCCTGTCTTCTGTATACACTAGCTTCTCTATATACACTAGCCTCTTGGTATACACTAGGCTCTCTGTATACACTAGCTTCTCTGTATATGCCAGCCGGTCTTCTGTATACACTCAACTCTCTCTATACACTAGCCTCTCTGTATACACTAGCATCTCTGTATACACATACAAAAGACAGGCTGGGTTACACAGAGAGGCTGGTGTATACAGAAGACAGCCAAGGGTATGCAGAGAGGCTAGTGTATACAGATAGTCTAGTGTATAACGAGAGGCTAGTGTATATAGAAACTGGATAATGATTACAGAGATGCTAGTGTGTACAGATGACAAGCTAGTGTATAATGAGAGGCTAGTGTATACAGAAGACAGGATAGTGTAAAATAAAGAGACTAGTGTATATAGAAGACAGGCTAGTGTATACAGCGAGGCTAGTGTATACAAAACACAGGCTGGGGTATACAGAGTGGCTAGTGTATACAGAAGACAGCCAAAGGTATGCAGAGAGGCTAGTGTATACAGAGAGGCTAGTGTATACAGAAGACTGGCTAATGATTGTAGTGAGGCTAGTGCATACAGAAGACAGGTTAGTGTATACAAAACACAGGCTGGGGTATACAGAGAGGATAGTGTATACAGAGAGGCTAGGGTATACAAAAAACAGGCTTGGGTATACCTAGAGACCAGGGTAAAAACAAGACAGGGTAGTGAATACAGAAGACAGGCACGTGTATACAGAAGACAGGCTGGGGTATAAAGAGAGGCTGGGGTATACAGAGAGGCCAGTGTATACAGAGAGGCTAGTGTATACAGAGAGGCTAGTGTATACAGAGACGGTGGGTTATACAGAGAGGCTGGTGTATACAGAGAGGCTGGGGTATACAGAGAAGCTAGGCTATACAGAAGACAGGCTAGTGTATACAGAGAGGCTGTGGTATACAGAGAGGCTAGGGCATACAGAAAACAGGCTGGGGTATACAGAGAGGTTAGTCTATACAGAGAGACTAGGGTATACATTGAGACTAATGTATACAAAAGACAACCAGGGGTTAGTGTGTACAGAGAGGCTAGTGTATACAGAATAATGACTAGTGTATACAGAGAGGCTAGTGTGTACAGAAGAAAGGCTAGAGTATACAGATAGGCTAGTGTATACAGAAGACAGTCTGGGGCATACAGAGAGGCTAGTGTATACAGAGAGGCTGTGTATACAGAGAAGCTAGGGTCTACAGAGAATCCGGGGTGTACAGAGATACCTGGGTGAAAAGATGACACGCCTGTCTTTTTTTACCCAAGTATCTCTGTATACCCCGGCCTCTTTGTAGACCCCAGCCTGTCTTCAGAAGACATGCACATGTATACGGAAGACAGACAGGGGTATACAGAGAGGCTGGGATATACAGAGAGACTAGGGTATACAGACAACAGGCTGGTGTATATAGACGGGCTAGTGTATACAGAGAGGCTGGGGTATACAGATAGGGTTGTTTATATAGAAGACAGTCTAGGTTATACAAAGAGACTAGGGAATACAGAAGAAAATCTAGTGTATATAGAAGATAGGCTTGTTTATACAGAAGGCAGGCTGGGGTATACAGAGAGGATAGTGTATACAGAGAGGCTGGGGTATACAGAGATGCTAGTGTATATATAGAGAGGTTGGGGTAAACAGAGAGGCTAGTGTATACAAAGAGGCTAGCGTTTACAGAAAGGCAAGGGTATACATAGAAGCTAGTGTATACATGTACTAGGGTTCTGCCTGGTCATGGGTACACTTAAGTGCTCATTACAGGCTCAGAACCAGGCCTGGTTGGATGTTTTGAGTATCCACATTCCCCGGAGCCAATCAGTGGGTGCGTCTGGCCCCGCTGAGGAGTCTGGGGAAGGGTACTTAAGGTGTTGAAGTCACATGTTCAGGGTTCGGCGGTAGCTGCCTGTTCCTGAATCTGGACCGGGGTAGCCCCGCGAGGGGTCCCGGGCCCGGGAGCATTTGCCGTCCCGCAACATGGTCATTCTGACTAGCCCCACAGACCCGCTTGGTCTGGGGCAAAGGATCCATCTGTTCCCGAGTCTCTGAACCGGCTGGTCCGAGGCGCAGTAACTGAGGGAGGATTCAAGGCGTCTGGGTGTGCTCTCAACTTGGAGGGGCATCGCAGCTCGTGTAAGCGACTGGGGGAGGACTCTTCGGAGGAGGGCCAACAAGCTGGCATCCCAAGAAGTGCCTGGTTGCTGGGTTGTCAAGGACACTAACGAATCCACAGTTTCACAGTACTGCCAAGGAGACAGAAACCGTTTCAGGTACTGAGAAAAGATTCCTATTTCATTCTTGGTTGAGACTTTATTCAATGTCAGAGACTTTGCAAGTTTCTGGATCAAAGTGCTGACTGCCATAATCTCTGGCTAGAGATTTGTTCAGCTTTAAAGTGCCCAGCTGCGAGTGGCTACTCTCTGGGTTTTTGTTAGAGACTTTTCAAATGTCAGCAGTTCAAGGTGCCTGAGTTTCTTGACCCTTGCCCTCTGTTACCATAAGAGACTGTGTTTGTTGGATGTTACCCCTGCAAATAAAAACCTTTCTAAAAGGACTTTTATGGTGTCAGCGTCCAAAGTTGTTGGGTACTAACCCTGGGAACCCCTAGACATGGAAGAACAAGCCAAGCGGAGGTAACCGGTAAGCCCAAAAGTCAAGGCCGCCCCATCGAGGGTTATGGCCGCTTGTCACGTACCTGACGGTAGAGCCTGATATGCAGCGGACGGCCTCTCTTACACCTCTGACTCGAGGCCCCCCGGTAGAACAGACAGGGAGTGCAGAGTCGCACAAGTGCCTGATTGGTTGCAGACCGTGGAATCAGAAGCAGCTGTAGGAGGAGCGGTAGCTCAGCAGGATTCTCCAGGCAGAAGAGAGGAGTGGTGCATGCAGGCCGGGTCATACCCTGGCGGACACGTCAGGAGCAGATGCGGAGGCAGCAGAATAGTCAGGGTACAGGCTGGGTCGGTGATGGGCTGGCAGCGAGGTAACAGAAGGATCAGGCAGGTGCGGTGGTCAGACAAGCCGGGTCGGGTGCAGGCGGATAGCAGAAATCGTCAGAGGCAAGCCGGTTCGGGTAACAGGAACAGGTAGCAAGATGCAGATAGCAGGAACACACGGGAACGCTGTAGAGCAGACAGCACAGAGTCTGTGCACTGGCAGTGTTTAAATAGGCTGTTGGGCACCAAAAGCTGTTACCTGGTGTGCGCGCGCATGCGCACACATGCACTAATGCGTGCAAATATGCCCTCTGTGGTAGCAATTTGGCTGTCTGCAGAGCACACAGCCACATCTACTGTGCTCCTAAAAGGACCCATTTCTGTCTTAATGATATAATGCCTTACCTTTAGATCTTCCATTACCTCCCAAACCCCTTCATCCAAGCATTCATCCTTATCTCAGCCTAGCATCCATACATCACCTTCCCAGCTAGGTCCCATTAAAAGAGCCATCACAAGTATTCTTACGACTTCCTCTCAGCAAAGGGGCAGCATCTCTGCCTGTCCTCTCCGAGCAGACTCCTTTTATTTACCGTATATACTCGAGAATAAGCCGATCCGAATATAAGCCGAGGCACCTAATTTTACCACAAAAAACTGGGAAAACGTATTGACTCGAGTATAAGCCTAGGGTGAGAAATGCGCAGCTACTGTAAGTGGAAAAGAGAGTCAACAATGCCCATTTGTAGCCTCACTGTGCCCATTTGCATGCCTCACTGTGCCCATTTGCAGCCATAGGTCCCCTGAACTTCAAACTTGGTAGTTAATGGTTCCTAGATGCACCCTAGCTGCAGCCAAATTTGGGGTCTCTGGACCCAAAGGGTCCCGAAATGACATTGCTGCAGATGGACACAGTTGACCAAATTTGGGGCCCTGTATCTCGGGGCCACTTAGAGCTAGGAACTCCAATTTAGATATGTTGTAGTGTTGGTTCCATTGGGTTTGCATACCAAATTTGGGGTTCCTAGCACTCAGTGGCCCCGAGATACCCCGAAAAGTGCTTGACTTGAGTATAAGCCGAGGGGGGCACTTTCAGCACAAAAAAATGTGCTGAAAAACTCGGCTTATACTCGAGTATATACGGTACATATCAATTCGAAGTCACACTCTAGAGGGTTTGCCTCCAACAGCTAAACCCCTCCTACACAGTTTGTTACCTCACAAGAAAATGCACAACACAGGATGTGAATGACCAGACACAAGAGCATCTCAGAATATTGTATGGACCAGCCACACAAAGTTCTGGAATGGGCATGAGAATTTTAAGCACAGTTCCTCTGAGAATCACAAAAGCATGTACTACACTTGCCTCCAACAGCTAAACCCCTCCTACACAGTTTGTGACCTCACAAGAAAATGCACAACACAGGATGTGAATGACCATACAAGGACATGACACAGAATAACAATACAGACAGCCAATCAGACATTTGTTTTCCTTCAAAAGAACCAATCACAGACATGTATACATTCAAATAGACTTAGCAAACCGACATGTGCAAACCGACTAAATGATTCAATAACCAATGACTACAATTCCGTTGATAGAAATCCTTAATATACATTGTTCCAAAGAACAATGTATACCTGGATTATGCTACCTTCCCTGTGGATGGAAGGTTATCTGCAGATGTACGCTGCCAATCCCAGCATATGTTGATCAGACACAGCAGAGACAATGAGCACACATCTGCCCACAACAGACCTTTGCAGAGCAAACATATGCCCCCCGGACGAACGTCTGTGCAATGCACAGGGGCCCCTTCGCTGGTGGACATACCCCCACTCCGCAAACACCTCTTTCCAATCCCAGGAAGTTATCCACTACTTAACAGGTCTCAACCAGTGTCAGTCTGTCCCAGTCAGCTCTTTAGAGCAGGCTGGGATAGAACGAAAACTGGGGGACTCTTATGACAAAAATACATCTAGAAAATCTTCATAACATTTTCCACAACAGCTCCTCCTCTTTGTCATATGATCCCATGTGTCCCTCGATGAATCTCGATCTTCTTCTTACACCTGGCCTTACAGTCCATATGAGTCCATAAAAAGGAAAACACGGCTTGACATGTAGACTTTGTTCTTCAGGAGAGATGACATGGTGAGCTGTAGTAGTCGCTGGTCGGTCTGGGATCCTCTATGTCTTGTTTGCGGGTCGGGCGTCTTGGGCGTCTCATTGAGGAAGATGTGCTCATCTGCTCGGGCTCTGGTCACGCGTCCAATCAGGCAACAGGAGCACCTCATCACCATATATAGAAGGAATAGAAACAAAAACAACATGAGTAAACATACCCCTACTTCCTTCAACTATGATCCGCTGCAAAAATTAACAAATAAATCCCCACAGATTCCCAGACCCTTAAGGGGATTCCAACCTTCACTAGCTATAGCTCTGGCTTTGCCTTTCAGGGATCCAAGCCCTATCCATATGGGCCTGAACTTTGTCACTGCTATCCCCGATCCAGGTATAACAATCTTTACTTATGAATTCCCAGGACCCCCCTTGGATTGTGGGAACTTCCTTGTAGCTTCAACAGTTACATGAAAACATCCCATCCTCAATGGATGAGAAATTATTCAATCGTTTCATAAGCTCAAGCCCCCACCGTGTACAAGCAATTCCCTTCCAGCTGTCCCTACCATTCTTACCTTCTCTTGCGTCATCAGATCCTCGTGATCGGCAGCGACATAAGATGCTGGGACGAGATTCACCAGCACACCTGAACCTCTTACCTTAGGGGAATTACTTTCTAAGCTGTAGGTCCGTATTAATACCAAACTAAAGTTGAAGCAAAACTCCTCACACCAATATGCCTATATATCATACACTGCTGTCATCACTGGGGCACTAGAGCTCCGTGGAGAATCAGTAGACCCAACAATGTGTCCTGTTCGCTTTCTTAGCTAGTTGAAAAATACACTTTAAAAATATAAATAAAGATACTTCTCATCCTTGTTGTCTCGTTCGTCAATCTTCTTTACAACGACCCAGTCACCTGTCACCTGTCACAAACTTGGCTAGAATTAGAGCGGTTAGTATCATTGGTTTGAAAAATTGTCATTCTGACCACTCTCATCCCCCCTGTTCCTCCTCATTAGAAACTGGAGGAAGACACTAGAATGGTGCAGAACAAAACAGTGAAAAAGTCTATGACACTTTTACCTTTTTATACACCTGTACATACACTTTCAGAAACTCCTTGGACCTGAAAAGATACTGTACTTATAAACAAAAATTATTACTCTATCCTTCAAAGAAGGATAATCAATACAATATTCGTGTACATTGGTAAATTGTCATTGACATTCCTCAAAACGGATAATAGCTAAACCCTCTGTAATCCTTACTTTCACGTTCTTACTAAAATACAACACCCGCGAAACGTAAGAGGTCTGTCGCGGTAGGTTCAGACTTATTCTTGTTACTACATACAACATGATAAGACTAAATTCTGAGACAAACACTTAGATACAAATGTGGGGGAGATATTTCATAGTTCCCAAATCAGAAATGAAAAATTAAAACCAACCAGATGGAATTCTGCCTTCTTTTAGCGATATAAAAAATACATACAATGGGACAGACACAAGAGCATCTCAGAATATTGTATGGACCAGCCACACAAAGTTCTGGAATGGGCATGAGAATTTTAAGCACAGTTCCTCTGAGAATCACAAAAGCATGTACTACACTTGCCTCCAACAGCTAAACCCCTCCTACACAGTTTGTGACCTCACAAGAAAATGCACAACACAGGATGTGAATGACCATACAAGGACATGACACAGAATAACAATACAGACAGCCAATCAGACATTTGTTTTCCTTCAAAAGAACCAATCACAGACATGTATACATTCAAATAGACTTAGCAAACCGACATGTGCAAACCGACTAAATGATTCAATAACCAATGACTACAATTCCGTTGATAGAAATCCTTAATATACAGTGGTGTGAAAAAGTGTTTGCCCCCTTCCTCATTTCCTGTTCCTTTGCATGTTTGTCACACTTAAGTGTTTCGGAACATCAAACCAATTTAAACAATAGTCAAGGACAACACAAGTAAACACAAAATGCAATTTGTAAATGAAGGTGTTTATTATTAAAGGTGAAAAAAAATCCAAACCATCATGGCCCTGTGTGAAAAAGTGATTGCCCCCTAAACCTAATAACTGGTTGGGCCACCCTTAGCAGCAACAACTGCAACCAAGCGTTTGCAATAATGTGCAATGAGGCTTTTACAGCGTCCTGGAGGAATTTTGACCCACTCATCTTTGCAGAATTGTCCTAATTCAGTTACATTAGAGGGTTTTCGAGCATGAACGGCCTTTTTAAGGTCATACCACAACATCTCAATAGGATTCAGGTCAGGACTTTGGCTAGGCCACTCCAAAGTCTTCATTTTGTTTTTCTTCAGCCATTCGGTGGTGGACTTGCTGGTGTGTTTAGGATCATTGTCCTGCTGCAGAACCCAAGTTCGTTTCAGCTTGAGTACACGAACAGATGGTCGGACATTCTCCTTCAGGATCTCTTGGTAGACAGCAGAATTCATAGTTCCTTTTATCACGGCAAGTCTTCCAGGTCCTGAAGCAGCAAAACAGCCCCAGACCATCACACTACCACCACCATATTTTACTGTTGGTATAATGTTCTTTTTCTGAAATGCAGTCTTCCTTCTACGCCAGATATACTTGGACACACACCTTCCAAAGAGTTCCACTTTTGTCTCATTGGTCCACAGAATGTTGTCCCAAAAGTCTTGGGGATCATCAAGATGTGTTGTGGAGAAATTGAGACGAGCTTTGATGTTCTTTTTGCTCAGCAGTGGTTTTCTCCTTGGAACTCTGCCATGCAGGCCATTTTTGCCCAGTCTTTTCCTGATGGTGGAGGCATGAACGCTGACCTTAACTGAGGCAAATGAGGCCTGCAGTTCCTTGGACGTTGTTGTGGGGTCTTTTGTGACCTCTTGGATAAGTCGTCGCTGCGCTCTTGGGGTAATTTTGGGTGGCCGGCCACTCCTGGGAAGGTTCACCACTGTTCCATGTCTTCGCCATTTGTGGATAATGGCTCTCACTGTGGTTCGCTGGATTCCCAAAGCTTTGGAAATGGCTTTATAACCCTTTCCAGACTGATAGATCTCAATTACTTTCTTTCTCAATTGTTCCTGAATTTCTTTGGGTCTCGGCATGATGTGTAGCTTTTAAGGATCTTCTGGTGGACCTTACTGTGTCAAGCAGCTCCTATTTAAGTGATGCCTTGATTGTGAACAGGTGTGGCAATAATCAGGCCTGGGTGTGGCTAGAGAAATTGAACTCAGGTGTGGACAACCACAGTTATAGTATGTTTTAACAAGGGGGCAATCACTTTTTCACACAGGGCCATGATGGTTTGGATTTTTTTTCACCTTTAATAATAAACACCTTCATTTACAAATTGCATTTTGTGTTTACTTGTGTTGTCCTTGACTATTGTTTAAATTGGTTTGATGTTCCGAAACACTTAAGTGTGACAAACATGCAAAGGAACAGGAAATGAGGAAGGGGGCAAACACTTTTTCACACCACTGTACATTGTTCCAAAGAACAATGTATACCTGGATTATGCTACCTTCCCTGTGGATGGAAGGTTATATGCAGATGTACGCTGCCAATCCCAGCATGTGCTGTTCAGACACAGCAGAGACAATGAGCACAAATCTGCCCACAACAGACCTTTGCAGAACAATGCACAGGGGCCCCTTTGCAGGCAGACATACCCCCACTCCGCAAACACCTCTTTCCAATCCCAGGAAGTTATCCACTACTAAACAGGTCTCAACCAGCGTCAGTCTGTCCCAGTCAGCTCTTTAGAGTAGGCTGGGATAGAACGAAAACTGGGGGACTCTTATGACAAAAATACATCTAAAAAATCTTCATAAATTTTTCCACAACACTGCATGCGCATGGGCGTCTAACGAGTCTTGGATTCTCATCCTCAATGCTGGCATGCCCTTCGTGTGCACGCATATGCGTGCGTGCGCACAACTGCGCACACAAGCACGCGCAGATGCACCAGAGGTGTTCTGACAGGGGCTGAGGTCGTATTCTTCGGCCGCCATCTTAGATCCTGGCTAGCCCTTCCTGACACCTCTACATACAGAAGACAGGCTGGGGTATACAGAAGACTAGCTAGTGTATACAGAGAGGCTAGTGTATACAGAAGACTGTTTGTGGTGAGCATTTCCTGTGGACTGTGAAGGGAAAAGTGTATTGTTCTGTTCCCATACCTTATCTGTATAAGTATAAGTATAAGTATCTGCACGGGTACATCAGCACCCGTGCCCGATCAAGAAGACAACATGAATCTTCTAGGACCTAAACCATCAGGTCTATTGGAGCATCATTCTCTGTGGTGGGACAGTGGTATGGATTACAGTTATGACTTACAGTTAGTTGAGATATACCTATTCAATCCGACACTGGCACTATAGAGGAGACCAGTGAGGATGATGAAGTGGTAGATGAGATGGAGGTTGTTCAGATATATACATACCAGAGAATTCCGAGACTAATGATAATGAGAGAAATGATGACACATCACATGATAGAGTAATTAAACCTCTGTTCTAGAATAAACTATGGGTAAACAGATATTGCATTAAGAAAACATTCAGTTTTAGCATCGATTTGGCAGGATAGTATTACTGCCTTATATGACAAAAACATTGTAGCATCTCTGTATACACTAGCCTCTCTGTATACCCCAGCCTCTCTGTATACACTAGCCCGTCTGTATACACTAGCCTCTCTGTATACACTAGCCTCTCTGTATACCCCAGCCTCTCTGTATACACTAGCCCGTCTGTATACACTAGCCTCTCTGTAAACCCCAGCCTGTCTTCTGTATACACATGCCTGTCTTCTAGATGCACTAGCATGTCTTCTGTATACCCTAGTCTCTCTGCATACCCTAGTCTCTCTGCATACCCCAGCCTCTCTGTATACCCCAGCCTGTTTTCTGTAAACACTAGCATCGCTGTATACACTAGCCCGTCTCTATACACCGGCCTGTTTTCTGTATACCCTAGTCTATCTGTATACCCCAGCCTCTCTGTATATCCTAGCCTCTCTGTATACCCTAGCTTGTCTTTTATACTAGCATGTCTTCTGTATAACCTAGCTTCTCTGTATACCCCAGCCTCTCTGTATACACTAGCCTCTCTGTATACACTTGCCTCTCTGTATAGCCCTGGCTGTCTTCTGTATACACTAGCTTCTCTGTTAACCCTAGCCTCTCTGTATACCCTAGCCTCTTTGTATACCCCGTCCTCTCTGCATACACTAGACTGTCTGCATACACTAGACTCTCTGTATACACTGGCCTCTCTGTATCCCCCAGCCTATCTGTATACACTAGCCTGTCTTCTGTATACACTAGTCTCTCTGTATATATGGCGGTATATGGCGGTATATACTGAAGACAGACTTGTGTATACAGAGACTCTAGTGTATTCAGAGAGTCTAGTGTATACAGAGAGGCTATTATATACAGAAGACTGGCTGGCTTATACAGAGAGGCTAGTGTATACAGAAAGGCTAGTGTTTACAGAAATGCTAGGGTCTACAGAGAAGCTAGTGTATACAGAAGAGAGGCTAGTGTTTACAGAGAGGCTAATGTATAGAGAGAGGCTTCTGTATATGTCAGGCTAGGGTATACAGAAGACAAGTTAGTGTATACAGAGAGTTTAGGGTATACAGAAGACAGGCTAGGGTATACAGAAGACAGGCTAGTGTATATAGAAGATGAGCTAGGGTATACAGCGAGGCTAGGGTATACAGACGTGCTAGTGTATACAGAGAGGCTGGGGTATACAGAGAGGCTGGGGGATACAAGGAGGGTAGTGCATACAAAAGACAGGCTGACTTATACAAAGAGGCTAGTGTATACAGAAGACAGGATAGGTTTTACAGAGGGGCTAGTGTATACAGAGAGGCTAGGGGATACATAAAGGGTAGTGTATATAGAAGACAGGCTAGTTTATACAGAGAGGCTAGGGTATAAAGAAGATAGGCTAGTGTATACAGAAAAAGGCTGGGGTATACAAAGAGGCTAGTGTATATAGACGACAGGCTAGTGTATACAGAGAGGCTAGGGTATACAGAAAACAGGCTGGGGTATGCAGAGAGGCTGGGGTATACAGAGAGACTAGGGTAAAAAGAAGACAGGCTAGTGTTTATAGACGGGCAAGTGTATTCATAGAGGCTGGGGTATACAGAGAGGTTAGTGTATACAGAGAGGCTAGTGTATACAGAGAGGCTGGGGTATACAGCGAGGCTAGGGTATACAGAAAACAGGCTGGGGTATACCGAGAGGCTAGTGCATACAGAGAGGCTTGGGTATACAGAGAGACTAGGGTATAGAGAAGACAGGCTGGGGTATACAGAGAGGCTAGTGTATACAGAGAGACTAGGGTAAAATGAAGACAGGCTAGTGTATATAGAATGAAAAAATTGTGTAGCGCTGAATGGTGGAGTATAAGTGTGTGAATACAATTACACATATAAAATAAGTGACAATGCACAATAAATAAATATAAAATGAAGTAAAAAATGGGAACTTTAAAGTATAGAGTCCAAGATCAGGCTCAAATAAGATGGATTTTAGTCCAAAATAACTAAAGAAGTCCAAATGGGATGGTCCGTATAAATATGGGAAATGAGTGGAACACTTTTCTTATGGAGTGGCCCAAGGAATGCGGCTGTGAAGCGATAGGTATGGTACGAATAAACAGGTGCCTGTGGGTACATCAACGTTCACTGGTAAAATAGAAGTTGGGTACTCTTACCGGATAGGTTGGACACACATGTCTTACGACAGTGGGTCAATAGGGCTTGATAACCTGATGAGGCCAGGTCAGGCCTATAGGAGAGTGGTCGGATGGGTCCTGTTCGGTCCTATTCTATCCGACTCCGAATCCCAAGGGGCGAATTCCAAATGGTGAATCCTGGTGTCACCGCTTGTAGACTCCGAATAGGTGGGTGCTCCGACCCGGGGTGTATCCAAGGAAGCAGCGAAAGTGGGGGGCTCGTGATGTGAGTATGGAATAAAAAGATAAAAAAGAGGCTCCGGATGGTGCAGACAGAGCCGATCGGCCCTATAGGCACACTATGCAAGCTGCTTAGGGCCCCGCCGCTGAGGGGGGCCCCCAAGACCCTGCATCCCCCCTGCACCTCTGGCTGGCCGTTTAGAGTGCAGTGAGGAGAGGTGGGAGGAGGTGGAAGGCGGCGATCGGCAGCTCTATGGTGCCTGAGTGGGCGGCGGGATCTCCCTGGGGTTTGTAGTATTCTCAGTGTATACAGTGGAGAAGGGAGGGGCCTCTGACCCAGGCAGGTATTAGTTTCACTTTCACTGTGCTTGAACACTGTTGCTGATGCCCGGGTCAGAGGCCCCTCCCCTCTCCGCTGTATACATCCGGAGATAGAACTACTAGCCCCAGGGAGATCCCCTGCCTGTGAACACCATATAGCTGCCGATCGCCGCCTCCCACCTCCACCAGCCAGGTACAGGGGAACCTCTGCAAGGGGGGAGTCAGCTGTTTGGGGGCCCAAATGTAAGAGGGGGGTTTCTGGGGACACTAATGTAAGGAAGGGGGCCTCTGGGTACACTAATGTAAGAGGGGGGCTCTCTGGGGACACTAATGTAAGGACGGGGCCCTCTGGGGACACTGATGTAAGGACGGGCCCTCTGGGGACACTGATGTAAAGACGGGGCCCTCTGGGGACACTGATGTAAGGGGGGGGGCTCTCTGGGGACCCTGTGTAAGGAGGGGCTCTCTGGGAACCCTGTGTAAGGAGGGGCTCTCTGGGGACACTAATGTAAGAGGGAAGGCTCTCTTGGGACACTAATGTAAGGGGAGGCTCTCTTGGGACCATGGTGTAAGGGGGGGGGCTCTCTGGGGACCCTGGTGTAGGGGGGGGGGGGGCTCTGGGGACCCTGGTGTAAGGGGGGGCTCTCTGGGGACCCTGGTGTTAGAAGGGGCTCTCTGAGGACCCTGATGTAAGGAGGGGCTCTCTGGGGAGCCTGGTGTAAGGGGAGGCTCTCTGGGGACCCTGGTGTAAGTGGAGGCTCTCTGGGGACCCTAATGTAGGGGGAGGCTCTCTAGGGACCCTGATGTAGGGGGATACCCTCTGGGGACCCTGATGTGAGTAGGGAGGCTCACTGGGGACCCTGATGTAAGGAGGGGCTCTCTGAGGACACTGATGTAAGGGGGGCTCTTTGGGGACCCTGATGTAAGGAGGGGCTTTCTGGGGACCCTGATGTAAGGGGAGGCTCTCTGGGTAACCTAATGTAGGAGGAGGCTCTCTGGGGACCCTGATGTAGGGGGAGACTCTCTGAGGGCACTGATTTAAGGGGGGCTCTCTGAGGACCCTGATGTAAGGGGAGGCTCTCTGGGGATCCTGATGTAAGGGGAGGCTCTCTGGGGATCCTGATGTAAGGGGAGGCTCTCTGGGGACCCTAATGTAGGGGGAGGCTCTCTAGGGACCCTGATGTAAGAGGGCTCTCTGGGGACCCTAATGTAGCGGGAGGCTCTCTGGGGACCCTGATGTAAAGGGGGGGCTCTCTGGGGACCCTGATGTAAGGGGGGCTCTCTGGGGACCCTGATGTAAGGGGAGGCTCTATGGGGACCCTGATGTAAGGGGGGCTCTCTGGGGTCCCTAATGTGGGGGAAGGCTCTCTGGGGACCCTGATGTAGGGGGAGACTCTCTGAGGACACTGATTTAAGGGGGACTGTCTGGGAACCCTTGTGTAAGGGGGGCTCTCTGGGGACCCTGATGTAGGGGGAGACTCTCTAAGGACACTGATTTAAGGGGGACTGTCTGGGAACCCTTGTGTAAGGGGAGGCTCTCTGGGGACCCTAATGTAGGGGGAGGCTCTCTAGGGACCCTGATGTAAGAGGGCTCTCTGGGGACCCTAATGTAGCGGGAGGCTCTCTGGGGACCCTGATGTAAAGACGGGGCTCTCTGGGGACCCTGATGTAAGGGGGGCTCTCTGGGGACCCTGATGTAAAGGGGAGGCTCTCTGGGGACCCCGATGTAAGGGGGGCTCTCTGGGGACCCTGATGTAAGGGGAGGCTCTATGGGGACCCTGATGTAAGCTGGGGCTCTCTTGGGTCCCTAATGTGGGGGAGGCTCTCTGGGGACCCTGATGTAGGGGGAGACTCTCTGAGGACACTGATTTAAGGGGGACTGTCTGGGAACCCTTGTGTAAGGGGGGCTCTCTGGGGACCTCATTCTGTTCTATATTGTTGTACTTATTCTTTGACTGTTTTGTTTAAAGGAGGGAGGATTGTTTTGGGAGCTCTGAAGTGTCAGGTGTGACTGTGTGGCAATGGCAAATGGTTTACATAGCTCACGGCATCACAGGTCAAGTAGAGGGCCCCTTAGCAGAATTTTGCTTAGGGCCCCAGAGAGGTCAGGATCGGCACTGGGTGCAGATCAAAACAAACCAGTTGGTTTATTGGGATGGTCAGATATAATGATAAATATATGACACAAGAATTAAAAAAGTGATCACAAAAATAAAATGGATGGTAGTATAAAAGCAATGTGGGGTACAGAGTATGCTGGCCCGACTAGTTTCGACCTCAGGGTCTTCGACAGGGGCATGCCTTGGGCCACTCCATAAGAAAAGTGTTCCACTCATTTCCTATATTTATACGGACCATCCCATTTGGATTTCTTTAGTTATTTTGGACTAAAATCCATCTTATTTGAGCCTGATCTGGGACATTTTTTACTTCATTTTATATTTATTTATTGTGCATTGTCACTTATTTTATATGTGTAATTGTATTCACACACTTATACTCCACCATTCAGCGCTACACTATTTTTTCGTCACATTTTGCTCACTTTGTTTGTATGAGTGTCGGCTGCTTTATTTCCACTATATAGCCCCATACACGGTCGGACTTTTTCATGGATTCTGTCCGATCGGACAAGGTTGTTGAAAAATCAGACCGTGTGTATGCACCATCGGACAGTGTTCGTCGGTTTGACCGACGGACAAAGTCTTATCTCCTGCTGGAAAGATTTGCCGTCAACACGGTCCGATCACACCAAATCCGATCGTGTGTACGGTTGTCCGACCGGACAAAGTGCTACGCATGCTCAGATCACATTACAAGACCAAAGCTATTGGCTACTAGCCTCTACGTAGTCCCGTCGTAGGCAACAAACGTCACCACGTTCAGAATGATCGGATTTTCCGACAACCTTGTCCGACCGTGTGTACGCAAAACCAACATCGGACAAAGTATGACGGACATGGTCCGACGGACCTGGTCCTCGGATTGTCCGACCGTGTGTATGGGGCTTAACATTGTGATACTCCTCTTTTAGCGCAGTGTTTTCCCCCCTTTTTGCAATAGTGTATATAGAAGACAGGCACATGTATACAGAAGACAGGCCGGGGTATACAGAGAGGCTAGTGTATACAGAGAGGCTAGTGTATACAGAGAGGCTGGGCAACACAGAAAGACTAGTGTATGAAGACGGGCCATTGTATACAGAAAGGCTGGAGTATACAGAGAGGCTAGTGCATTCAGAAAGGCTAGTGTTTATAGACAGGCTAGTGTATACAGAGAGGCTGGGGTATACGGAGAGGCTAGTGCATACAGAAAAAAGGCTGGATTATACAGAGAGGCTAGTGCATACAGAAAGGCTAGTATTTATAGACAGGCTAGTGTATGCAGAGAGGCTAGTTTACACAGAGAGGCTTGGGTATACAGAGAGGCTGGGGTATACAGAGAGACTAGGGTATACAGAAGAAAGGCTAGTGTATATAGAAGACTGGCACGTGTATACAGAAGACAGGTTTAGGTATACAGAGAGGCTAGTGTATACACAGAGACTGGGGTATACAGAGAGACTAGGGTAAAAAAAGACAGGCTAGTGTATATAGAAGACAGCCACGTGTATACAGAAGACAGGCTGGGGTATACATAGAGGCTAGTGTATACAGAGAGGCTGGGGTACACAGAGAGACTAATGTATTAAGACGGGCTAGTGTATACAGAGAGGCTGTTGTATACAGAGAGGCTGGGTTATACAGAGAAGTTAGGATATACAGAAAACAGGCTGGGGTATACAGAGAGACTAGTGTATTAGGAGAGGCTAGTTTATACAGAGAGTGTAGGGTATACAGTGTATATAGAAGACAGCCAAGGGTATACAGAGAGGCTAGTGTATACATAAGACTGGCTAGTGTATACAGAGAGGCTAGTGTATACATAAGACTGGCTAGTGTATACAGAGAGGCTAGTGTATACAGATAGGCTATTGTATACAGTAGACAGTCTGGGGTATACAGAGAGGCCAGTGTATACAGAGAGGCTGGGGTATACAGAGAAGCTAGGGTATACAGAAGATGGGCTAGTGTATATTCACTAGACAAGCTAGGGTATACAGAGAGGATAGGTTATACAGAGAGGTTAGTGTATACAGATAGGCTAGTGTATACAGAGAGGCTGGGGTATACAGAGAGGCTAGGGTATACTGAAAACAGGCTGTACCAACTATATATAATATGCCTTGTAATATGCCAGAGAGCCATCCTCCCAGTCCTGAAAACCAGTTGAGAGGATTGAGCCATGAGAACCAGTTCTCCCAGCTTCCTTGTCACGTTCCGGGTACGGCGGGGAACAGGAGGTAGATCTCCTATGCCAATGGGGCGATAGCACGGGTTGTATTGGAGGACCGGTTCTAATGTTGCTACTGGTTTTCACCAGAGCCCGCCGCAAGGCGGGATGGACTTGTAGCGGCGGTAGCAACCAGGTCGTGTCTTCCAATAGCAACTCGACCCCACTGACAGCTGAGACAGGCACGGTACACAAGGATCAGGCAGAGGCAAGGTCAAACGTAGCAAAGGGTCAAGGCAGGTGGCAAAGGTTCGTAGTCGGGGGCAACAGCAAAGGTCTGGATACACAGTAGGAGCAAAACACACAACGCTTTCACTGGGCACTAAAGGCAACTCAAGATCCGGCGAGGACAGGAAGGGGAATGGGTTTTTATGGGATTTGGGGAAAACCGTAATTGGGCCAGGCACCAATTGATTGTGCGCTGGCCCTTTAACTGGAGGCAGAGCCACGCGCGCGCCTGGGGAGCGGGGGCGCGCGCACGCCGAAAGGAGGCGAAGGGGACACGTGAGAGGAGCGGGATGCGATCCCCGGGTGGACCGTGGATCGCATCCCAGAAACAAAGCAGCGCCTGCGGTCAGGGGAGCTGACCGAGGCGCTGCAGGGCAGAGGACGCCGTGAGCGCTCCGGGGTGGAAGGGATACCCAGAGCGCTCGACGTTACAGTACCCCCCCTTGGGTCTTCCCCTCTTCTTGGGCCTCCCCCTCCTCCTGGAACCCAAGAACCTGCGGATGAGATCCTTGTCAATGATGTTACCCTCAGGTTCCCAGGACCTCTCCTCAGGCCCACAGTTCTCCCAGTCAACAAGATAGAAACGTTTACCTCGGACGGTTCTAGAGGCGAGGATCTCTTTCACGGAGAAGATGTCGGAGGAGCCGGTGACCGGAGCAGGAGCGGTGACCTTGGGGGAAAAGTGATTAAGAATAAAGGGTTTGAGGAGAGAAACGTGGAAGGAGTTGGGGATGCGAAGGGAAGGAGGAAGATGCAGTTTGTAGGACACGGAATTGATCCGAGCCTTGATCTTGAATGGGCCGAGGTAGCGGGGACCCAACTTGTAACTGGGGATGCAGAACCTGATGTACTTGGAGGAGAGCCACACCCTATCGCCAGGGGAGAATACAGGAGGAGGTCTTCTTTTGCTGTCAGCGTGTCTCTTCATGCGAGAAGAGGCCAGGGCAAGCGACATTTGGGTCTCTCTCCAGATGGACGACAGCTCTTGGGTGACTTTGTCTACAGCGGGGACTCCGGAAGAAGTGGGGATGGGTAGGGGGGGAAGAGGATGACGGCCGTAAACCACAAAGAAGGGTGATTGAGAGGAAGACTCAGACTCTTTCAAGTTGTAAGAAAATTCGTCCCAGGGCAGGAGGTCAGCCCAGTCGTCTTGACGGGCCGAGACGAAGTGTCGCAGGTAGGCCCCAAGGATCTGGTTGACTCTCTCCACTTGTCCATTGGACTGTGGGTGGTAGGCAGAGGAGAAGTCTAGTTTGACTTTCAGTTGACTGCAGAGAGCTCTCCAGAATTTAGACACAAATTGGACGCCTCTGTCCGAGACGATGTGGGATGGAAGTCCATGAAGACGGAAAATCTGAAGGAAGAAATGTTTCGCGAGTATAGGTGCCGAAGGGAGTCCTGGAAGCGGGACAAAATGTGCCATTTTGGAGAAACGATCCACGACCACCCATATGGTAGTGTGGCCGTGGGAAGGAGGGAGATCTGTGATGAAGTCCATAGCTATGTGGGCCCAGGGTCGTTCAGGCACAGGCAGAGGGTGAAGAAGACCAGCAGGCCTCTGGTGAGGGGTCTTGTTACGAGCACATATGGTACAGGCCTGTACGAAGTCCATCACATCCTTTTTAAGGAGGGCCACCAGTAATACCTGGAAATCAGTTGGGAGGATTTCTTGATTCCAGGATGACCAGCCAGATGAGAGGAGTGACCCCATTTGAGGACCGGAAGCCGAAGACGTGGAGGGACCAAGGTTTTCCCTGGAGGGACTTGCAGCAAGGAGGCCAGGGCTGAAGAGATCAGACACTCAGGAGGTACAATGTGTTGTACAGGACACTCGGACTCAGAGGTATCGGTGGAATGAGAGAGGGCATCAGCCCTGACATTCTTGTCCGCAGGACGGAAATGGATCTCAAAGTTGAAGCGGGCGAAAAACAACGACCACCTAGCTTGGCGTGGGTTTAACCGCTGGGCGGACTGGAGGTAAGAGAGATTTTTGTGATCAGTGAAGATCGTGATGAGGTGAACGGATCCCTCAAGGAGATGTCTCCACTCCTCAAGTGCTAGCTTAATGGCCAGTAATTCACGGTCTCCGATGGAATAGTTCTTTTCAGGGGGGGGAAAGGTCTTGGAGAAAAAACCACAGGTGATGTTCTTGCCCTTGGAGTCTTTCTGGAGAAGCACGGCTCCAGCTCCCACAGAGGAGGCATCGACTTCCAGGAGGAACGGTTTGAGAGGGTCAGGCCTGGATAGGACGGGGGCAGAGGCAAAGACAGACTTGAGGTGGTTAAATGCCTCATCAGCTTGAGGAGGCCAGGACCTCGGATTCCCATCTTTTTTGGTTAGCGCCACAATAGGCGCGACAATGGTGGAGAAGTGGGAAATGAACTGGCGGTAATAGTTGGCGAATCCGAGGAAACGCTGGATGGCCCGTAGCCCTGTAGGACGTGGCCAGTTCAGGACGGCAGAAAGTTTCTCCGGGTCCATTTGGAGACCTTGTCCAGAGACCAAGTAACCCAGGAAGGGAAGACTGCAGCGTTCAAAGAGACATTTCTCTAGTTTGGCGTAAAGGCGGTTATCCCGGAGCCGTTGGAGCACTTGACGGACATGAAGACGGTGCTCCTCCAAGCTAGAGGAGAAAATCAGGATATCATCCAGATAGACAACAACACAGGAGTACAGCAAGTCTCTGAAAATCTCATTCACAAAATCTTGAAAGACCGCAGGGGCATTGCATAAACCAAAGGGCATGACAAGGTATTCAAAGTGTCCGTCACGGGTGTTAAAGGCGGTTTTCCATTCATCGCCTTTACGAATACGGATGAGATTATATGCGCCCCGGAGGTCCAGTTTGGTAAAAATGCTTGCTCCGCGCAAACGGTCAAAAAGTTCTGAGATGAGAGGTAGTGGGTAGCGATTCTTCACAGTGATTTTATTAAGACTACGATAGTCAATGCAGGGACGTAAGGACCCGTCCTTTTTGGTGACAAAGAAGAATCCTGCTCCAGCAGGGGAAGAGGACTTGCGGATGAAACCTTTCTTGAGGTTCTCCTGGACGTACTCAGTCATTGCTTGTGTTTCCGGGATGGAGAGAGGGTAGATCTTGCCACGGGACGGGGTGGTACCAGGGAGGAGATCAATAGGGCAATCAAAGGGTCTATGTGGCGGCAAGACCTCGGCTTGTTTTTTGCAAAACACATCGGAAAAGTCCTGGTAAGGCTTGGGAAGACTAGGCAGAGAGGCAGCAATGGAAACTTGTTTAATGGGCACCGCTTTGAGGCAATGCCTGTGGCAGGAAGGACCCCAACTTTTGATGTCCCCCGAGGACCCGTCGAGGGTAGGAGAATGAAGCTGGAGCCAGGGTAGGCCCAAAAGGATCTCAGAGGTACAGTTGGGTAACACAAAGAAGTCAATCTTTTCATAATGGAGAACTCCAATTCTCATGAGGAGAAGTTCGGTGCGATAACGCACGATACAGTTCAGATTTTGACTATTTACCGAGGTGATGAAAACTGGTTTGGCAAGACGGATGATTGGAACATTAAATTTGTTGACGAGAGAGGCTTCAATGAAGTTCCCTGCAAAGCCGGAGTCCAAAAAGGCTACAGCGGAGAAAGGGGATTTCTTGGTCAGAGAAATCCTCACTGGAATGGTCAGACGTGGAGAGGAAGAATCCACACCTAGCAGCGCCTCTCCCACGTTAGCTAGGTGCGAGCGTTTCCCTGAGGCTGAGGGCAGATAGAGCAGTCCTTTAAGAAATGGTCCGGGCTGGCGCAATACAGACATAGATTATGGTCTCGGCGGCGAGACCTCTCCTGTGTGGTCAGGCGAGATCGATCCACTTGCATAGCCTCCTCAGCGGGAGGCACAGGAACGGGTTGCAGAGGATTCTGGAAGAGAGGTGCCAGGCAAGGAAACCGCCTGACGCGAGCGAAGTCCTTCTCCTGGCGTAACTCTAGGCGTTTCTCGGTAAAACGCATGTCAATGCGGGTGGCCAGCTGGATTAGCTCAGACAGGGTAGCAGGAATCTCACGTGCGGCCAGCACATCTTTGACATGACTGGATAGGCCTTTTTTGAAGGTCGCGCAGAGGGCCTCATTGTTCCAAGAGAGTTCAGATGCCAGGGTGCGGAACTGAATGGCGTAATCACCCACAGAAGAATTCCCTTGGACAAGGTTCAGAAGAGCCGTCTCGGCTGAGGAAGCCCGGGCTGGCTCCTCGAAGACACTACGAACCTCAGAAAAGATGGCTGGAACTGAAGCTGTGGCAGGGTCGCCACGATCCCAAAGCGGTGTAGCCCAGGCCAGGGCCTTATCAGATAGCAGGCTAACCACGAACGCCACCTTAGACCGTTCTGTGGGGAACTGGTTCGACAACATCTCCAGATGGGGGGAACACTGAGATAGAAACCCTTGGCACAGCTTGGGGTCCCCATTGAATTTGTCAGGAAGGGACAGGCGGATTCTAGCGGCAGCAGCTCGCGGTGGAGGAGATGTAGGAGCAGGCGGTGGGGCTGGCAGGAGTTGCTGTAACATAGCAGTCAATTGCGCCAATTGCTGTCCCTGTTGAGCGACCACCGTGGTCAGATCCGAAAGGCTAGACAGCGGGACCTCATCGGGATCCATGGCCGGATCTACTGTCACGTTCCGGGTACGGCGGGGAACAGGAGGTGGATCCCCTATGCCAATGGGGCGATAGCACGGGTTGTATTGGAGGACCGGTTCTAATGTTGCTACTGGTTTTCACCAGAGCCCGCCGCAAGGCGGGATGGACTTGTAGCGGCGGTAGCAACCAGGTCGTGTCTTCCAATAGCAACTCGACCCCACTGACAGCTGAGACAGGCGCGGTACACAAGGATTAGGCAGAGGCAAGGTCAAACGTAGCAAAGGGTCAAGGCAGGTGGCAAAGATTCGTAGTCGGGGGCAACAGCAAAGGTCTGGATACACAGTAGGAGCAAAACACACAACGCTTTCACTGGGCACTAAAGGCAACTCAAGATCCGGCGAGGACAGGAAGGGGAAGTGGGTTTTTATGGGATTTGGGGAAAACCGTAATTGGGCCAGGCACCAATTGATTGTGCGCTGGCCCTTTAACTGGAGGCAGAGCCGCGCGCGCACGCCTGGGGAGCGGGGGCGCGCGCACGCCGAAAGGAGGCGAAGGGGACAGGTGAGAGGAGCGGGATGCGATCCCCGGGCAGACCGTGGATCGCATCCCAGAAACAAAGCAGCGCCTGCGGTCAGGGGAGCTGACCGAGGCGCTGCAGGGCAGAGGACGCCGTGAGTGCTCCGGGTGGAAGGGATACCCGGAGCGCTCGGCGTTACATTCCTTCAACCCAAGCGGTTTCAATATGCTACTTCCTAAAACCTAGTTTTAACTGTTGCACTTTTTCTATATGGGAAATTATGGCATCCTTAGCATTGGTATTATTTCCTATGTAATTGCAGCATACTGTACCCTCTATGGCACACATTCCTCCCAGGATAATACCAATCGGATGATAAATCTTTAATTCAGAAGAAAGATGGAATTGAATGGAACCCAAGTATAAGCCTTTTAACCCCAGATGAAATAATACCCTGGTGTAGCAGAACAGGGTTTCTTAAAATTATACCCATGTAAACACATCAGCAGTTTTAAATTGTTTTGTCTAGAGTGTTGGCGTTGGGTTATATCATGTAGTTTAAAAGCGGCTTCTTTCATGCAGTTAGAGTTACTATTGTTTCTGGTGGTACTCTGAAAACTCTTCAATAACATTTCAGTCGAGTATATTCATGTAAAGTTAATGCATACTGCAGGGGGCTTTGTAAAGTTAATGCATACTGCAGGTGGCTTTATAGGAACACTCGTATATAACAAAAGAAAACTGTATACTAACTCTTCTATGTCCGGATACTGCTTTTTGAGCATGGACAGATACACGCAACTACAGGCTGCGAAGAAATTGAACATTAACGATTGCTGGATATGTACACATGCACCTATCTCCTACCAGACTATAGCATTACTGGGTTTTCCTAGTGGGTTACAGGACATAGAAGATAATGCACATTTCAGTGATATTAGTATCTCACTAACAGACAGCTCCATTTCTCTTTTGTTATATACAAATGTTCCTATGAAACCACCTGCAGTATGCATTAACTTTACATGAATATAATGCCTGAAATGTTATTGAAGGGTTTTCAGAGTACCACCAGGAACAATGCTAACTCTAACTGCATGAAAATGCATGGTTTGATGGAAAGGATACTGCTTTTTGAGCATGGACAGATACACGCAACTACTCCTCTCTGTATACCCCAGCCTGCCTTCTGTGTACACGAGCCTGTCTTCTATATACACTAGATTTTCTTCTGTATAACCTAGACTGTCTTCTATATACACAACCCTCTCTGTATACCCCAGCCTCTCTGTATACACTAACCCGTCTGTATACACTAGCCTGACTTCTGTATACCCTAGTCTCGCTCTATACCCCAGCCTCTCTGTATACCCCAGCCTGTCTTCTGTATACACGTGCCTGTCTTCTTTTTACCCTAGTCTCTCTGTATACCCTAGCCTTTCTGTATACCCTAGCCTGTTTCCTGTATAGACTAGCCTGAGTTCTTTATACATTAGCCTGTCTTTTGTATACCCTAGCCCAGCCCTCAAAATTTAAACTCGCCTGCTCGCATTTGGCGAGTAAAATTATGAGCAGTGCGAGTATGGTCACGGCTGTGTTTTCCAGGAATGTATAGCCAGTGCCTCCCCCCGCCATGCACAGGCTCGCACAAAGGGGCATTGCAGGAGGAGCAGTCCGGAGCCTGGGACCGCCCCTCTCCACCTCCCTTCTGTCGCTTGTCCCCGCCCCCGATACAGGCTCGCACAGAGGGGCACATTGCAGGAGGAGCAGTCCGGCGCCTGGGACCGCCCCTCTCCACCTTCCTCCTGCCGCTCGTCCCCGCCCCCCGCACAGGCTCGCACAGAGGGGCATTGCAGGAGGAGCAGTCCGGTGCCTGGGACCGCCCCTCTCCACCTCCCTTCTGTCACTTGTCCCCGCCCCCCGCACAGGCTCGCACAGAGGGGCATTGCAGGAGGAGCAGTCTGGCGCCTGGGACCGCCCCTCTCCACCTCCCTCCTGCTGCACATCTAAGGAGTGGGGCAGTGTATGTCATCAAGGCAGTCCTAGGTGGGCAGGCTCAAACCCTCTCGGTCCGCCCTCAGTGTTTAGATGATATCTGACCCCCATGGCTGCAGGAGAAAGGTAACTTGGTCAGTGTGCTTTAATTGAAAGCAGCACATGAAGGCGTTGAATTGGGAATTTAACAAGACGTGTGCTGGGAAAAAAGGGAGGGCTATTTGGAGGCAGAGGTGTAATAAATTAGGGGGGGTAGAATTGGAGGCATAGGTCTGAATCATACTTATGTCTCCAATGCCACCCCCCCAATCTATCACACTAATGCCTCAAAATCAAATGCATGGCATTGAGGCTGCATTTATGGGCACTGATCGGGCTGCATTGATGGGCACTGATGAGGCTGCGCTGATGGTCACTGATCGGGCTGCATTGATGGACAGTGATGGGCTGCATTGATGGGCGCTGATCAGGCTGCATTGATGGGCGCTAATCGGGCCACATTGATGGGCGCTAATCGGGCCACATTGATGGGCGCTGATGAGGCTGCGCTGATGGGCACTGATGAGGCTGCATTGATGGGCACTGATGAGGCTGCATTGATGGGCACTGATGAGGCTGCATTGATGGGCACCGATCAGGCTGCATTTATGGGCACTGATTGGGCTGCATTGATGGGCACTGATCAGACTGCAGTGATGGGTACTGATCAGACTGCACTGATGGGCAGGTGAGGCTGCATTGATGGGCATTGTCAGGCTGCATTTATGGGCACTGATATGTGGCACTGATAGGTTGCATTGATGGTCACTGTCAGGCTGCATTAATGGGCACTGATCAAGTTGTTGTAAATATTTATTTTTGTAACTTAATTCTGCAAAAATCATTTAACAGTGTCATTTCATGAGATAATTTATGAGGGCTTGTTTAGGGGCGGAATTAGGGGGCGGGTCAGGGTAGGGGTTGAGTGGGGCAACTGGTGGCGAGTAACTCTTAAGGCCTGGCTAGTAGCTCAGGACTTGAAATTTTGAGCCCTGCCCTAGCCTCTCTGTATACACTAGCCTGTTGTCTATATAGAAGACATGCCTCTTTCTTTACCCCAGCCTGTTTTCTGTATTCACTAGCCTATCTTCTGTATACCCTAGCCTCTCTGTATACACTAGCCTCTCTGGAAATTTGCCTGGTACAAAACAAGACGTCGGTGTACCGATAGCAGATTGCCCGCAAGTACTTGGCTGTGACACACCTAATTCTACACATTCATTCCTCTCAGTGCAGGTTTCAGAGAGGACTGAAGGTATAGTGGGGTTGGAGATCCCAGCTGATGAGGAGCAAGGAGAGGTCTGCTTTGTTCTTTGGTGTGGGTCTTTTAGGTACGCTTGCCAACGAACTGCATGGCAGGTCGACATATGTCTGGTCAAGCATGTGGTGCCCAAGCGGCTGATGTTTTGGCCACGCGAGATGCGCTTGAGACATATGTTGCAAATAGCAGTGGTGCGATCTGATGCACTCGTCTCAAAAAAGGCCCACACCAAAGAACTTTTGGAATAACCCGGAGAGGCAGCGCCCTGCACATTCGCAGCTGTGCGGTGTGATGCAGTCGGTGTGCTGCCCTTAAGCTGGCCCCTGGAGGGCATCCTGCCTCATTGGAGATGTGCCTTCTCCTCCTCTCTCCTATTAGGCACCCACGTGGAGTCATTGACCTCATCATCCCCTCCCTCCTCATCACTGGAGTAAACCTGGCAGTATGCTGCAGGTGGGGGAACATGACTGCCAGATTGCTGTCCTTCTTGGGCATCCCCTCTCTCTGGGCTCACGTTACTGCCTTCCTCTAGCTGGGTATCATCATCAGAGCCTTCAAAACGCTGGGCATCCTCATGGAGCATGTAGTAAGGCCCAATTTTTCTTGATATAATATTTCACAGCAGGGCCCGTTCCAGCACCCACCAAGAGTAAGGTGTGAGGACTTACAGTGTTGTGGCACCCCAATTTTTCTACTACTGTCCAACAATGACATGTAATTACAATTCCTGATATAATAGTTCAAAGCAGGGCGTTCCAGCACCCACTAAGAGTCACTTTGAGGGCTTACAGCATATAGGGCAGGCCCCTACTTTCAAACATCCAACTTACAAACGTCTCCTACTTGCAAACGGAAGGAGACAACAGGAAGTGAGATGAAATCTACCCCTAGCAGGCCCAGACTGGCCATAGGGCATACCGGGCATTTGCCCAGTGGCCCGGGGGCCGCCGGGCCGCATGTCACATCTCCCCACTCTGCAGCTGCTTGGCCAGCCTCTCTGCGACAAGCTCCGCGGCTGGCTCCACGGCCGACTCCGCGGAGACGGCCACATTTCATTCTGGCTTTTCTGGCCGGCCGGGTCCACTCCCCACTATCAAGGCAGCGGGATGGGCTGCTCCTTGTGCCAGCGTCACTCACCACGGCCGGCTCCACGGCCACCTTCGCGGCCGTCCGGCCAGCCTTCGATTCAGCTTAGAAGGGAAATGAAGAGGTAGGACAAGTCATGTGACCGTGAAGGGGGAGGAGCTGGAGGAGACCTCCTCTGCCTGCTGTCGTAAAAGGACCTGCGACTGCAAGAAAGGTAAGGGACACTATGCCAGCTTGCATATTTTTTTTTATGCATCTTGGCTGATGTGTTTTTTTTTTTATCATGCCTGCCAATGTGTTTTTTTTATCATGCCTGCCAATGTGTTTTTTTTTATCATGCCTGCCAATGTGTATTTTTATCATGCCTGCCAATGTGTTTTTTTATCATGCCTGCCAATGTGTTTTTTTATCATGCCTGCCAATGTGTTTTTTTTTTGTATCTTGGCTGATAATGTTTTTTTTTTTTTCATGCCCACCAATGTTTTAAACTGAGCTTAATAAAAAATAAAAGTGGTCAGTCTCTCTTAGAGACCCCTTTATATCCGCAGTCTCTGGTCATCTCCTGTATTAGATCCGCAGTCTCTGGTCATCTCCTGTATTAGATCCGCAGTCTCTGGTCATCTCCTGTATCAGATTTGCAGTCTCTGTTCATCTCCTGTATTAGATTTGCAGTCTCTGGTCATCTCCTGTATTAGATCCGCACTTTCTGGTCATCTCCTGTATTAGATACGCACTCTCTGGTTTTTGCCTGTATTAGATACGTACTCTCTGGTCATCTCCTGTATTAGATCCGCACTCTCTGGTCATCTCCTGTATTAGATCCGCACTCTCTGGGCATCTCCTGTATTAGATCTGCAGTCTCTGGCTATCTCCTGTATTAGATTTGCAGTCTCTGGTCATCTCCTGTATTACATTTGCAGTCTCTGATCATCTCCTGTATTAGATCCGCACTCTCTGGTCATCTCCTGTATTAGATCCGCACTCTCTGGGCATCTCCTGTATTAGATCCGCAGTCTCTGGCTATCTCCTGTATTAGATTTGCAGTCTCTGGTCATCTCCTGTATTACATTTGCAGTCTCTGGTCATCTCCTGTATTAGATCCGCAGTCTCTGGTCATCTCCTGTATTAGATCCGCACTCTCTGGTCATCTCCTGTATTAGATACGCACTCTCTGGTTATTGCCTGTATTAGATACGTACTCTCTGGTCATCTCCTGTATTAGATCCGCACTCTCTGGTTATCGCCTGTATTAGATACGCACTCTCTGGTCATCTCCTTTATTAGATCTGCAGTCTCTGGTTATCTCCTGTATTAGATATGCAGTCTCTGGTCATCTCCTGTATTAGTTACGCAGTCTCTGGTCATCTCCTGTATTAGTTATGCAGTCTCTGGTCATCTCCGGTATTAGATCTGCAGTCTCTGGTCATCTCCTGTATTAGATCTGCAGTCTCTGGTCATCTCCTGTATTAGATCCACAGTCTCTGGTCATCTCCTGTATTAGATCCGCAGTCTCTGGTTATCTCCTGTATTAGATTTGCAGTCTCTGGTCATCTCCTGTATTAGATCCGCAGTCTCTAGTCATCTCCTGTATTAGATCCGCAGTCTCTGGTCATCTCCTGTATTAGATCCGCAGTCTCTGGTCCTCTCCTGTATTAGATCCGCAGTCTCTGGTCATCTCCTGTATTATATCCACAGTCAGTCTCTGGTCATCTCCTTTATTAGATCTGCAGTCTCTGGTCATCTCCTGTATTAGATTTGCAGTCTCTGGTCATCTCCTGTATTAGATCCACAGTCTCTGGTCATCTCCTGTATTAGATCCGCAGTCTCTGGTCATCTCCTGTATTAGATATGCAGTCTCTGGTCATCTCCTGTATTAGTTCCGCAGTCTCTGGTCATCTCCGGTATTAGATCCGCAGTCTCTGGTCATCTCCTGTATTAGATCTGCAGTCTCTGGTCATCTCCTGTATTAGATCCACAGTCTCTGGTCATCTCCTGTATTAGATCTGCAGTCTCTGGTTATCTCCTGTATTAGATTTGCAGTCTCTGGTCATCTCCTGTATTAGATCCGCAGTCTCTAGTCATCTCCTGTATTAGATCCGCAGTCTCTGGTCATCTCCTGTATTAGATCCGCAGTCTCTGGTCATCTCCTGTATTAGATCCGCAGTCTTGGTCATCTCCTGTATTTGATCCGGAGTCTCTGGTCCTCTCCTGTATTAGATTCACAGTCAGTCTCTGGTCATCTCCTTTATTAGATCTGCAGTCTCTGGTCATCTCCTGTATTAGATTTGCAGTCTCTGGTCATCTCCTGTATTAGATCTGCAGTCTTTGGTTATCTCCTGCACTAGATCCGCAGTCTCTGGTCATCTCCTGTATTAGATCTGCAGTCTCTGGTCATCTCCTGCACTAGATCCGCAGTCTCTGGTCATCTCCTGTATTAGATCCGCAGTATCTGGTCATCTCCTGTATTAGATCCGCAGTCTCTGGTCATCTCCTGCACTAGATCTGCAGTCTCTGGTCATCTCCTGTATTAGATCCACAGTCTCTGGTCATCTCCTGTATTAGATCTGCAGTCTCTGGTTATCTCCTGTATTAGATTTGCAGTCTCTGGTCATCTCCTGTATTAGATCCGCAGTCTCTAGTCATCTCCTGTATTAGATCCGCAGTCTCTGGTCATCTCCTGTATTAGATCCGCAGTCTCTGGTCATCTCCTGTATTAGATCCGCAGTCTCTGGTCATCTCCTGTATTTGATCCGCAGTCTCTGGTCCTCTCCTGTATTAGATTCACAGTCAGTCTCTGGTCATCTCCTTTATTAGATCTGCAGTCTCTGGTCATCTCCTGTATTAGATTTGCAGTCTCTGGTCATCTCCTGTATTAGATCTGCAGTCTTTGGTTATCTCCTGCACTAGATCCGCAGTCTCTGGTCATCTCCTGTATTAGATCCGCAGTCTCTGGTCATCTCCTGCACTAGATCCGCAGTCTCTGGTCATCTCCTGTATTAGATCCGCAGTATCTGGTCATCTCCTGTATTAGATCCGCAGTCTCTGGTCATCTCCTGCACTAGATCTGCAGTCTCTGGTCATCTCCTGTATTAGATCCGCAGTCTCTGGTTATCTCCTGTATTAGATCCGCAGTCTCTGGTCATCTCCTGTACTAGATTTGCAGTCGCTGGTCATCTCCTGTACTAGATTTGCAGTCGCTGGTCATCTCCTGCATTAGATCCGCAGTCTCTGGTCATCTCCTGTATTACATTTGCAGTCTCTGGTCATCTCCTGTATTAGATCCGCACTCTCTGGTCATCTCCTGTATTAGATCCGCACTCTCTGGTCATCTCCTGTATTAGATACGCACTCTCTGGTTATCGCCTGTATTAGATACGTACTCTCTGGTCATCTCCTGTATTAGATCCGCACTCTCTGGTCATCTCCTGTATTAGATCCGCACTCTCTGGTTATCGCCTGTATTAGATACGCACTCTCTGGTCATCTCCTTTATTAGATCTGCAGTCTCTGGTTATCTCCTGTATTAGATATGCAGTCTCTGGTCATCTCCTGTATTAGTTACGCAGTCTCTGGTCATCTCCTGTATTAGTTACGCAGTCTCTGGTCATCTCCGGTATTAGATCTGCAGTCTCTGGTCATCTCCTGTATTAGATCTGCAGTCTCTGGTCATCTCCTGTATTAGATCCACATTCTCTGGTCATCTCCTGTATTAGATCCGCAGTCTCTGGTTATCTCCTGTATTAGATTTGCAGTCTCTGGTCATCTCCTGTTTTAGATCCGCAGTCTCTAGTCATCTCCTGTATTAGATCCGCAGTCTCTGGTCATCTCCTGTATTAGATCCGCAGTCTCTGGTCATCTCCTGTATTAGATCCGCAGTCTCTGGTCATCTCCTGTATTATATCCACAGTCAGTCTCTGGTCATCTCCTTTATTAGATCTACAGTCTCTGGTCATCTCCTATATTAGATTTGCAGTCTCTGGTCATCTCCTGTATTAGATCCACAGTCTCTGGTCATCTCCTATATTAGTTCCGCAGTCTCTGGTCATCTCCGGTATTAGATCCGCAGTCTCTGGTCATCTCCTGTATTAGATCTGCAGTCTCTGGTCATCTCCTGTATTAGATCCACAGTCTCTGGTCATCTCCTGTATTAGATCCGCAGTCTCTGGTTATCTCCTGTATTAGATTTGCAGTCTCTGGTCATCTCCTGTATTAGATCCGCAGTCTCTGGTCATCTCCTGTATTAGATCCGCAGTCTCTGGTCATCTCCTGTATTAGATCCGCAGTCTCTGGTCATCTCCTGTATTTGATCCGCAGTCTCTGGTCCTCTCCTGTATTAGATTCACAGTCAGTCTCTCGTCATCTCCTTTATTAGATCTGCAGTCTCTGGTCATCTCCTGTATTAGATTTGCAGTCTCTGGTCATCTCCTGTATTAGATCTGCAGTCTCTGGTCATCTCCTGCACTAGATCCGCAGTCTCTGGTCATCTCCTGTATTAGATCCGCAAGTCTCTGGTCATCTCCTGCACTAGATCCGCAGTCTCTGGTCATCTCCTGTATTAGATCCGCAGTCTCTGGTCATCTCCTGCACTAGATCTGCAGTCTCTGGTCATCTCCTGTATTAGATCCGCAGTCTCTGGTTATCTCCTGTATTAGATCCGCAGTCTCTGGTCATCTCCTGTACTAGATTTGCAGTCGCTGGTCATCTCCTGTATTAGATTTGCAGTCGCTGGTCATCTCCTGTATTAGATCCGCAGTCTCTGGTCATCTCCTGTATTAGATTTGCAGTCTCTGATCATCTCCTGCACTAGATCCGCAGTCTCTGGTCATCTCCTGTATTAGATCCACAGTCTCTGGTCATCTCCTGTATTAGATCCACAGTCTCTTGTCATCTCCTGTATTAGATCCGCAGTCTCTGGTCACCTCCTGTATTAGATCCACAGTCTCTGGTCATCTCCTGTATTAAATCCGCAGTCTCTAGTCATCTCCTGTATTAGATCTGCAGTCTCTGGTCATCGCCTGTATTAGATCCGCAGTCTCTGGTCATCTCCTGTATTAGATTTGCAGTCTCTGGTCATCTCCTGTATTAGATTTGCAGTCTCTGGTCATCTCCTGTATTAGATCCGCAGTCTCTGGTCATCTCCTGTATTAGGTCCGCACTCTCTGGTTATCACCTGTATTAGATCCGCAGTCTCTGGTCATCTCCTGTATTAGATCCGCAGTCTCTGGTCATCTCCTGTATTAGATTTGCAGTCTCTGGTCATATCCTGCGCTAGATTTGCAGTCTCTGGTTATCTCCTGTATTAGATTTGCAAATCTATTTTGCTATTTTTTATTGTATTGAATCGTTCATTAAAGATGTTTCACCTTGGAGGGGCGTGGTCAAGATGGCGACCTGATAGGACGCACGGAGACAGAGCTCCGCACCTAGCAGGCACACTATCCGGCTGAGAGGGCTTTACTGTTACCTTAACGGGCTCACACATCTCCTCCCAGGACCGGGTATGCGCAGATGAAGCTCCGGCTCCCAAAAGAAGAGGCAGTCGGCTCCCGAAACCCCGCTGCTGACACGAGGCGCCCGCGGGAAGGCCCAAGCCACCATGGCGTCCCAGACCGACCAGGAAGATTCGCCACCGCTCAGGGAGGATCAGTTTCAGGCGCTCGTGCAGGCCATCACGGACTGCCATACACTCTGACCACTAAGATTGAGCAGATACAGCTCGATATGGGCCTAATTAGACGCGATCTGGACAAGCACAGGGAACGCATCACGGAGGCCGAACGGCGGGTGAGTGACACTGAAGACACCGTCCATGATCACACTGCCTCCCTACACACTTTACAGGTCAGGGTGAAGGCCTTGGAATCCAGAGCGGAAGACCAGGAAAATAGGAACTGCAGGAACAACCTGCGACTGGTCGGTCTGCCAGAGGGAGCTGAGGGTAGAGACACGGAAGCCTTTACAGAACACTTGCTCCGCACGCTTCTCCCGCAGGCGCCATTTTCCCCTCATTTTATGGTCGGGCGGGCTCATAGAATGCCCTTGGTCCGAGGGCCCCCAGGCACCCCGCCACGTACATTTATTTTTTGCGTTCTGAACTTTCGGGACTGGGATCTGGTTCTTAGAGAGGCACGGAAAACCGGGGAGCTACGCTTTGAAAACACCAAACTTATTTTGTTCCCGGACTACTCGATTGAGACGCAGAGGCTACGACACACGTTCGACCAGATCAAGGCCCAGCTCCGGACCAAAGGATTAAAATACAACATGATGTTCCCAGCGAAACTTATAGTGGTGGATGGTGAGTCTGTTAAATTCTTTACCTCCCCAAACAAAGCATCCAGATGGTTAGACTCCCTCCCCCGGCACGGCTGAACTTCATAGCGTTGTTCTGGTGTGGGACACTTTGCAGTGGACACTGCGCCCAGCAACCATCATTGTGATCCTCCATCCTCGCTAATATTCATGTCCTCCCGCCCTATGGCCCCTGTGGTATACACTATCCTGGTGAGATGAAGACAAGTACTCCTACCCACAGGAGGGAGCTATCTGTGCCCAGGCAGACTTTTATCCTGGACCGTTACCGGCTTGTGTGTGCCACGCTGCCTTCAATCTCCTGGTCTACAATGGCGGGATGACCCTATGCTGGCCGGTTGGAAACATGCTACATGGGATGGAGGATTGTGCTTTGTGATTACTGAGCCTGCTGCGGGCGCAGGTATGGCCTCTGTGGGGGTCCGGCGCTGGAGTGCTCTCATACTGCAAAGAGGGCTGGGGTTAGGCGGCTGCCCCCCCGGCCAGTTTGACTCTAAGTTGACAAGAGGATCACTCTTTTTTCCCTTTTTATTTTCCCTTGCTCGTTATATATATATATATATTTTTCTTTTTTTTGCCTTTTGCCCTGGTTCAGAGTTCATATGGACTGTTTGCAACTAAGAAGGTGCCCTTAGAACATTCTAAGTGTATACTGGACGGTAGTCGGATGGCAGGACATGCACTTTTTGTGTCCTCTCAGGTATTTTTTCTTTTATCACTTTTTGTGTGCCTGGTGTCTCCTGGTAGCGGCTGCGCTGGAGATCCTGTACTGCACGTGACTCTGTCCTTGGTGTGCCTATTGTACACACTGCCCCCATAGGAGTTTGCTCCTACAACATGTTTCAGTTTGGTTTGGGTACTCAAACATCCCATGGTTCCTTTTGTGGGGTGTGGGGAGGGTTGGGAGGGGTGTTATGTTCTACTTTTATTTGGGTTATGTGTTCTAACATTATCTATTCATTTAACCTTTACTACAGACAGTCCTATTGCAGCAGGTGTAATATGTCGTGCAGCGAGAATTGGGATCCCCGCCGGTGCGCGGAGCTCTGGGTGAGTTTTGGCTAGGCCCACATTTTGGGCCTTCCCGCTCGGGGCTCGGCTCGGCGGCGGCCTCGCTTGATACCCTCTGCCCTTCCGGGATATGGCTCCTTTAAAAGGTCCTCTCCTGGAATGTCAGGGGACTCAACCAAAGAATTAAGCGATCACTAGTTTTTGATTTTTTGAAGAAATACACGCCACATATTTGTATTCTCCAGGAGACGCATCTGTTGGCGGGAAGGATTCTAGGGCTGAAGAGGCCATGGGTGGGTTATCACTATCACGCCACTCATTCCAACTACGCAAGGGGGGTTAGTGTTTTGGTTCACAGATCTTTAAACTTTGTGCCGCTTGACATTGTCACGGATCAGGAGGGCAGGTATGTGCTGCTTCACACGACCATTGATACAGTGGAAATGGTACTGGTGGGTCTGTATATGCCCCCTCCGGCTAATCTCTCCTTGCTACACAAGCTAACTTCCTTGATTGCCCAATTTCACACTGATAATGTGGTCATCCCTGGGGATTTCAATATCCCCCCTAACCCATCTCTAGATAGGCTAACCTTTGACCCTGCCACAGACTCAGCGCTCTCTAGATGGGCCCGGACGTTTGGGATGGAGGACGTGTGGAGGTGGAAACACCCGACAGAGCGCAATTACTCGTGCCACTCCTCCTCCCACAACACCCTTTCCCGCATTGACCTTCTATATGCCAGCAGCACAATGCTCCCTAATAGGGATGAGCCGAACACCCCCGAGTTCGGTTCGCACCAGAACCTTCGAACGGACCGAAAGTTTGCGCGAATTTTCGAACCCTATACGTTATAATGGACGCAAACGTTCGAAATCAAAAGTGCTAATTACAACGGCCAATATGCATGTTAATGTCATAAAACAGGTTTGGGGACCCGGGTCCTGCCCCAGGGGACATATATCAATGCAAAAAGAACTTTTAAAAACTAACGTTTTTTCGGGAGCAGTCATTTTAATGATGCATAAAGTGAAAAAAAAAAAGTGAAATTTTCCTTTAAATATGGTACCTGGGGGGTGTCAAAAGTATGCCTGTGAAGTGGCATGTGTTTCCCGTGTTTAGAACTGTCCTTGCACAAAATGACATTTGTAAAGGAAAAAAAGAAGCCATTTAAAAACACTTTAGGTTTAGGCGGCTTTAGGTTTGTTCTTTTTTTTTTTTAACTTTATATCTTTATTGATTTTATCTCATATAACAAAAGTAAACATTCTAGTACACCTTCATTACAATTTATATACATTCACATACATCCTGACTACGTAGACCTGTATAGAGAGACTACAAAAGGTATTTTACAAAAGGTGTTCCCCTCTCACTTCCCATTCATCACCCACTTCCTCTCACCCATCTTCCCCTCCATCCGCCACCTGTCATTCATACCTCCTATAATATTCGACATCATACACCTCCTCCTGTATTAGTCCAATTGGTTTTGCTACGTGGAGTTCTTCTCCAACCATAATTTCCATATCGACTGAAATTTAGTAAGGTTTCCCTGTTTAATATATGTTGTTCTCTCCATGAGAATCACTCTCTCCATATTCTGTTCCCATTCGTAGATGGATGGTGGAGTTGAGGATTGCCACTTTTGGGCAATCAGTTTTCTAGCCTGAAAAAGGCATCTAATAATAGCCAGCTGAACCTCGTGTGACCTATCCTCTCGCTCAAGCCCCCCCAGTACACACAGGGTGGGGTCCAAGTCGAGATTGGTATTGAATACCCGAGCAATCCTATCTACCACCTCTTTCCAATATCGATATAGTTTTGGGCATCTCCAAAACATATGGATAAGGTCTCCGCCCGGCCTCCTGCATCTGGGACATGTGTCGTCTTGTCTACAGCCAAACCTGAACAGCTTAGCTGGGGTGAAATAGGCCCTATATAGTAAGAAAAGGTGTGACATCTTCTGGGGGTGAGAAAGAGAGACCCGTGGAGCCAGCGCGAGGATCCTTTCCCACTGTGATGTAGACATGGTACCCACGTCTCTTTCCCATGAGGATTTATGGATTCCTGTTTGGGCAACTTCCCAGTTCCCCTTATGCATATGTGTATATAGTTTAGATATCATCCCTTTTCGAGTGTCCGACTCAGCTATACTCTGTAATACCGGGATTTTGGTCCATTCAAAGGTTGTCCCTTTAAACTGTTCGGTAAGAGCATGCCTTACCTGCAGGTATCTAAAAAAGGACCTCTTGGGGAGCCTGTATTGGTCTCTTATGTCCTGGAAGTTTCTTAGCTGACCCTCCTGGTAGAGCTGGGTGATAAAGTTCAAACCCAGTCTCTCCCATTCTCTAATGGTCCCCATTTTTTTTATCTCGCACAGGTTGTTATTTTCCCACAAGGGAGAGTAATCTGTAAAACCTCTATACCCCATTATTTTTTTGGCCAGCCCCCAAACTCTTGCCAACAAATCCTGAGTTGGTAGCCCCTTTAGGAAAGACCCTGCCTCTAAAACTTCCATCAAGGAGTTGTGAGTTGATTTGTAGAGGAGGGTCTTCCATTCTTGTCCTTCTCTCGTGGCCTCACATCCCCCAATATGTTGGAGCTGAGAGGCCAAGAAATAGCTCAGAGGGTGCGGAAGAGCTACTCCTCCAGCGTTATTTGGAAGTTGCAGCGTACTAAGACGAATACGTGGTGTACCCCCCTTCCAAATTAAATCTCTGAATAAAGTATCTATCTTCTTAAACCATTTTTTATAAATCCATATTGGGGAATTATGGAGTAAGTATAGTAACTGTGGCATCAGTACTATTTTGATTAGATTACAGCGACCTGCTACTGACAGGGGAAGTTTTTTCCAGGTTTGGATTTTACCTTTAAATTTTTTCAAAAGTGGGACGATATTATCCGGAATAAATTGTTTGGTATCTCTCGAGATGTTTATACCCAAGTACTTTATCTGATGGACTACTTGTAGCTGAGCTGCCTCTTGAGGGAGGGGGATATCTAATGGGTCAATCGGGAATAGATTAGATTTATCCCAGTTAATCCTAAGACCCGACAGGAGTCCAAAGTTTTCAATTCTACACATGGTCTCCCGTAGTGAACCTTGTGTATCGTTGAGCAAGATTATTAGATCATCTGCATATAGTATCACTTTTTCTTCTATCTCACCCCTTTTAAAGCCTTTAATTTCTGGGGACAGTCTAAGGGAAAGAGCCAAGGGTTCGATTGCGAGGGCGAAAAGGAGGGGGGACAACGGGCACCCCTGCCTTGTCCCCCTCAGCAATCGAAACCTGGTGGAGTATTCGTTGTTCACTTTTACTCTTGCCCCAGGCACACTATATAGTAATCTCACCCACTTGACAAAGTTTGGCCCAAACTGGTATTGTGTCAATGTTCTCCACAGGTAATTCCACTCCAAAGTATCAAAGGCCTTGGCAGCGTCCAGAGAAAGCATAGCCCTATTTCCACTATCCTCCGTTGGGATTTGAAGGTTCAGGAAGAGCCGTCTAATATTTAAGCTGGCGGACCTTCCTGGGATAAACCCTGATTGGTCCGGATGCACCAGCTTACAAATAACTTTATTAAGTCTGGCTGCCAAGACCTTTGCTAAGACTTTCATGTCCGAGTTCAGGAGCGAGATAGGCCTGTATGAAGCGGGAGAAAGTGGGTTCTTATTCTCCTTAGGAATCACAATTATTGTTGACTCCATCATTGACAGGGGGAGTGCGCCTTCCTCCATCGACGAGTTAAGTACCTTCAGAAGCTCGGGGAGAAGCACCTCCCCATATCGACGATATATTTCAATGGGAAGGCCATCTGGTCCCGGGGACTTCTGACCTGCCATTTCCCGGACGGTCCGCTGTATCTCCTCCAGGGTGACAGGGCCGTCGAGGACAGCCCTGTCCTCCCGAGAGAGACAGGGGACCGCCAATTGGTCGAAAAATTTATCCCACTCTTCGCTTTTATCCTCCTGGCTGGAGTAATATAGGTTCTCATAGTAAGCTCTGAAGGTATCCACTATCACTGGCGTATATGAAGATGTCTTGCCAGCCCCAATATCCATCATCGGAACCATCGATGATGGAGAGTTGGTCCTGACCAGATGGGCAAGCATTCTACTTATTCCTTCCCTCTCCCCAAAAGCAGCTTGCTTCTGGAAGATATATTTTTGTTCTGCTTTACTCAGCAGGACTGAGCGGTATTCCTTTTGTGCCGCTACCCATTCATTAAAATTTACCAATAATGAATTTTTTATGTATTTCGCTTCTGCAAGAGATACTTTTCTAGCTGCGTTCTCCTCCCTCTCCCTTGACTGTTTTTTTATTCTAGAGATTTGCTGTATCAGCAAACCCCGAAGAATAGCCTTTACTGTATCCCAAATTACCCCCTGGGAAGTCGATTGGGCATTCATATCGAAGCTTTCTCTCAGAGCATGTATAATCTCTTGTGGGTCGCCCATTAATTCCAGCCAGGAGGGGTTGATTCTCCATTCCCGGTACGTAGTTCTCTCCCCCACCTCCATTGAGACTGTCAACGGGGAGTGGTCGGAGAGGCTTCTTGGCCTATACCGGATATTATCTAGCAGGGACATCGATTCATCGTTGCAAAGCAACATGTCTATCCTCGACAGAGTGGAGTGTGTGCTGGAGAAGCAAGAGTATCCCCTAGTCCCGGGATTCCTCAATCTCCAAATATCTTTCAGGCCCAATTCCTCTAGGAGACGAGGGAGGCGGCTATCCACTAGCCCACCCCTCTGACTCCCTGAGGGGAGCCTGTCTAGTACAGGATCTAATACCATATTGAAATCTCCAAGGACCATAACCGGGAGACCCGGACTATCCAGCACAAACTCGACCAGGTCGAGCAAAACCCTAGTGTCAAAGGGAGGCGGGATGTACACATTGGCCAAGAGGACGGCTTTGTTTTCGACTTTACAATGTAAAAAGATATACCTTCCCCCGTCATCAATTCTACTTCGGATACAATTGAATGTAGTCCCTGAGTTCACCAATATACTAACTCCTCTTGAAAAGGACGAATAGACCGAGTGATACTGTAGGGCAAACTCTCTCCACCCTAACCTAGGGATAGAGGCTTTAGTAAGGTGGGTCTCCTGGAGACAAAGGATAGAGACCCCATAGGATCTAATCATGGACAGTGCTGCAGCTTTTTCCCCCGGGTTGCCTAATCCCCTAATATTCCAAGAGCAAATAGTGACTTGTTTCCTATTAACCTGTGTATCGTGACTCATTAGTGATTCCAAATCTCTATAATTTCAACAATAAACATTAATTCATACTCCCATGCTCTATATTTATAAGTGTATTTGACATTAGTGAGATCCTCTTGGACGGCCATAACAACAAAACCTGAATATCTAGTGAGTACTTGTGAAATAGAGCCAATCAATCTTTCCGTATGGGTGTGTATTTTAACATTACCTTTTTTCTCCCTCAACCATACTCTTGCATACCTACCATGCCACCCCCCCACATCCGTGTATTCACATCCAACAATTCTAACATTCAGATTACATACAACATTCGTAACCAACCTAGGTTTGGCCGAGGGCCTTCTAATGTGACCTGCCCATACACCCCTCTTTTGAGATATTCTTAGTGTTGGTGCCAGTAAATCTGCCCCATTCCTAACCCTCCCCTTACTCGTCCCTAGCCATCCATCCCCCACCCTCCCATTTAGAAAAACCCTCCCCCTAGAATCAACCTGCCACACCCCAAAACCATTGGAGTGCGCCACCTTTTAACCTCTTCCCACCGTGCCTACCCTCCCCGTACCTCCCTCCCCCCCCCCCCCCCGGGGGCGACACAACGGCTTTGAAAAAAAAGAAGAAAACAGAAAAAAATATATCGCTGTGTATCGCCACCCGCCCCCCCGCTCCATTGAATACCGTAACAACCCGCCCCCCCCCAAAAAGTCCATTCGGCACATTAGATTAATCCTGGTCATCTAGAATCATTCCTTATATTTTGTTAGCCAATCTTCAGCCCCTTTAGGGGAGTCAAAAAGTAAAGTCCCACCGGGAGCCATTACTCTCAATTTGGCTGGGTAAAGCAGGGCGTAAGTTAAATTAGCTTGGCGGAGGTTGCGTTTTATTTCCCCGAATTGAGATCTCCTTTTTTGAAGGTCTGGCGAATAGTCGGGGTAGATGGACACCCTCTTACCATTGTGGAAAATATTTCCTAGCTCCCTTGCCTTCCGTATAATTGTTACTTTGTCCTTGAAGAATAGCAATTTTGCTAGGAAGGGTCTAGGAGGGGCCCCAGGTTGTATGGGTCTAGAAGGGACCCTATGGGCTCTTTCAACTGCAAGAAGTGAAGAGAACGAGTCCTGACCAAAGGTTTCGATCAGCCACTTTTCTAGGAAAGCGGCGGGGTCTGGGCCCTCAGAGTGTTCTGGCAGGCCTACTATACGGATATTTTTCCTTCTCATCCTGTTCTCAATCTCGTCCATTTTGTTGATTTGTTTATTGAGAAGGTTCTTAATATCGCTCACTTCACGTTTTAACGGTGCCAAGTCATCTTCTACCAAGCTCATCCTGTCCTCGAGGATTGTAGTCCTCGCTTGGACCTTCTGTACCTCATTCCTCACTAGACCAAGTTCCTCCCGTATTGATTTCAATTGGTCGTTCATATCGTTAAGGGAAGCTCTGCAGGAGTTAATGGCCTCTAATACCTCCTTCAAAGAAGGCTCTGTCCCAGCTGTACTGTCGGCCCCCCTCTCTAAAGGTGGACCTGCCACTTCCTGTCTCTGGGGCACCCCCTCCGATTCACCCCCTTCCACTAGTGTCCTCTGGGGGGATTGTGTAGGTGTTTGTATAGGCGGTTGGGACTGCCCCTGGCTTTTCCTTCCCACTGCAGCCCCTGTCGCTCCTCTGTAGGTTTGTTCTTAAGTAGAATCTGAACAGGTATATGAAGTGTAGCTCCATCCCAAAAAAATCTATTTTTAAGCTTTTTGGAGAACATAGGGAGGGGTTATCACCCCTGTAACATTTGCTGTCTTTGCACATCTGTTCAGAACATGTCACCTCACTTTCCGTCCCAATGACAAATGTTTTTGGAAAAGTGGGGTTTTAATTGAAACAAGGATTGGTGATAAAGTATCAGTAGAGAGGAGATACCTTTTTCCCAAATTAAATCTAACAGGATAGAATTTCCCTTCCTAGGGGTAGATTTCCTCTCACTTCCTGTTTTCTCTTTCCATTTGCAAGTAGGAGTCGTTTGTAAGTTGGATGTTTGAAAGTAGGGGCCTGGCGTATATACTCTGCAGAAATTTGCCCTATTAGATGTTGGTGTAGCCACAAGACTGGTGGGCACAGGAATGGGCCCTGCTGTGAGTTAATAGATCAAGATTTGTAATTGCAAGCACCTGATGAACAGGGCAGAAAAATTGGGCCTTTGGCGGTGGTGGTGGACGGTGTTGCCACAAGACTGTAAGCTCTCACAGTTACTCTTGGTGGGCGCAGGAATGGGCCCTGCTGTGAGTTATTAGATCAAGATTTGTAATTGCAAGCACCTGATGAACAGGGCAGAAAAATTGGGCCTTTGGCGGTGGTGGTGGACGGTGTTGCCACAAGACTGTAAGCTCTCACAGTTACTCTTGGTGGGCGCAGGAATGGGCCCTGCTGTGAGTTATTAGATCAAGATTTGTAATTGCAAGCACCTGATGAACAGGGCAGAAAAATTGGGCCTTTGGCGGTGGTGGTGGACGGTGTTGCCACAAGACTGTAGGCCCTCATAGTTACTCTTGGTGGGCGCAGGAATGGGCCCTGCTGTGAACTATTAGATCAAGATTTGTAATTACCCGCCCCTGTTAAACAGGGGCTGAAAAATTGTGCCTTAGGCACTGGTGCTGGTGCCACAACACTGCAACCCCTCACAGATACTGTACTTGGAGCACAGCAGTCACACGTGTTGTGAAGCATTTTTTAAAAAAATTGTAAGTACCCGCCCCTGTTAAACAGGGGCTGAAAAATTGTGCCTTAGGCACTGGTGCTGGTGCCACAACACTGCAACCCCTCACAGATACTGTACTTGGAGCACAGCAGTCACACGTGTTGCAAAGCTTTTTTTTATAAAAATTGTATGTACACGCCCCTGTTAAACAGGGGCTGAAAAATTGTGCCTTAGGCACTGGTGCTGGTGCCACAACACTGCAACCCCTCACAGATACTGTACTTGGAGCACAGCAGTCACACGTGTTGCGAAGCATTTTTTTATAAAAATTGTTTGTACACGCCCCTGTTAAACAGGGGCTGAAAGATTGTGCCTTAGGCACTGGTGTGGTGGCATGGATCATTGAGGAGGAGGAAGAGGATAGTCAGTGAACATAAGAGGACAGTCACTCAGCATCAGCATAGGCAGTCTTGAAGGGATGTGACATTATAAATTATTCGGTTATATCCGCTTCAGGTGCCTGGTAGCTGGTGGTGATCCAAGACTGATTCATTTTGATGAAGGTCAGTCGATCAACCGAGGCGGTGGACAGGCGCACCCTATGATCGGTGACAAATCCTCCAGCAGCACTGAATGTGCGTTCGGAAAGAACGCTGGAGGCAGGACAGGCCAGTAGCTCAATTGCATACTGTGCAAGCTCTGGCCAGTGATCCATCCTCAGGACCCAGTAAGCCAGAGGATTTTCGGTGGGAAAGGTGTCCAAGTCTGACCTTGCCCCAAGGTATTCCTGCACCATGTATATCAGACGCTGGCGATGGTTGCTGGAACCGATCATACCTTGGGGCTGCGGACTAAAAAATTGTCTGAACGCATCGGTCAGACGTCCACCTTCCCCACCGCTCCTTCTGCTACTGACCGAAGCCTCAGCAACTCGTCGCCCAGGACCAGGAGTTTGTAACCTCCCAGTTTCTGGGAACGCGTTGCACAGACCTTTCTGCAAGGCCTCCCTGAGATGTCTCATCCTCTGCTCCCTCTGCGACGGCAAGATAAGGTCCGCAACCTTACCCTTGTACCGCGGATCAAGGAGAGTGGCCAGCCAGTAATGGTCCCTCTCCTTGATCCGAAGAACACGAGGATCCTTCCGCAGGCTTTGCAGGATCAGGGAGGCCATGCAGCGTAGGTTAGCTGAGGCATTCGGTCCGGAGTCTTCTGGGTCACTGAGGATGACATGATCGCCAGCCACCTCCTCCCAGCCACGTACAAGTCCACTGGTTTGTTGGGACTGTACATCATCCCTAAAAGACTGCTGCTGCTGATGCTGAGTGCCAGGCTCCACCTCCATGCTCACACAATCCTCCTCCTCCTCCTCCTCCTCCTCATCCTCTTCCTGTGTGATGGGTGGGACAGAAGGAACACTGTCCGGATAAAGGGGGCCTTGAGAGGCAAGGAAGTCCTCCTCTTCCTGCCTCTGTTCTGCCTCAAGTGCTGTCCATTATCCCACGCAGCGTATGCTCCAACAGGTTGACAAGAGGGACAGTGTCACTGATGCATGCACTGTCACTGCTCACCATCCTCGTGGCCTCCTCAAATGGTGAGAGGACAGTGCATGCATCCCTGATCATGCTCCACTGACGTGGGGAAAAAAAACAAGCTCCCCTGACCCTGTCCTGGTGCCGTAGTCGCAAAGGTACTCATTGATGGCCCTCTGCTGCGTGTGCAGTCGCTGCAGCATGGCCAACGTTGAGTTCCACCTGGTGGGCATGTCACATATTAGGCGGTTCTTGGGCAAGTTCAGCTCCTTTTGCAGCTCAGTCAGCCGAGCACTGGCATTATAAGATCGGCGGAAATGAACACAGACTTTCCTGGCCTGCCTCAGGACATCCTGTAAGCCTGGGAACCTGCCCAAGAACCGCTGCACCACCAGGTTGAGGACGTGAGCCATGCAGGGCACATGGGTGAGCTGCCCCTGTCGCAGGGCGGAGAGGAGGTTGGTGCCATTGTCAGAAACGACCATTCCTGGCTTAAGCTGACATGGCGTCAACCACCTCTCGGCCTGCCCCTGCAGAGCTGCCAGAACCTCTGGCCCAGTGTGGCTCCTTTCCCCCAAACACACCAGCGCAAGCACGGCATGGCATCTTTTTGCCTGCGTACTTGCGTAGCCCCTTGTACGCCTACGGAGCACCGCTGGTTCCAAGGACAGAGCACTGGAGGAAGAAGAAGAGGAGGGGGTGGAGGAGAGAGGTGTGTCACAACCAGTAGCAGTAGTAGCGTTTTGGAGGCGTGGTGGCGGAACAACCTCCAACACTACTGCACCTTGTCCTGCATCCCTCCCAGCTGCCAATAGAGTGACCCAATGGGCCGTGAAAGAAAGGTACCGTCCCTGTCCATGCCTGCTGGACCATGAGTCAGTGGTAATATGCACCTTATCGCTGACCGCCCTGTCCAGCGAGGCATGGACATTGCCTTCCACATGCCGGTAGAGAGACGGAATCACCTTCCGTGAGAAAAAGTGGCGTTTGGGAACCTGCCACTGAGGAACCGCACATTGAACAAACTCACGGAAGGGGGCCGAGTCTACCAACTGAAAAGGCAGCAGTTGAAGTGCTAGCAATTTAGCCAAGCTAGCATTCAACCGCTGGGCATGTGGATGGCTGGGAGTGTACTTCTTTCTACGGTCCAGCAGCTGGGGCAGGGAAATTTGCCTGCTGCAATCGGACGTCGGTGTACTGCAAGTACTTGGTTTTGACACACCTAATTCTACACCTTCAGTCCTCTCAGAGCAGCTTTCAGAGAGCACTGAAGGTGTAGTGGGGATGGAGATCCCAGCTGATGAGGAGCAAGGAGAGGTCCGCTTAGTTCTTTGGTGTGGGTCTTTTATGTGTGCCTGCCAACGAGCTGCATGGCAGGTCGACATATGTCTGGTCATGCTTGTGGTGCCCAAGCGGCTGATGTTTTGGCCACGCGAGATACGCTTGAGACAAATATTGCAAATAGCAGTGGTGCGATCTGATGCACTCGTCTCAAAAAAGGCCCACACCAAAGAACTTTTCTGATAACGTGCAGAGGCAGCGCCCTGCACAGGCGGAGCTCTGCGGTGTTGTACAGTTGCTGTGCTGGCCTCTACCTGGCCTCAAGGGGGCATCCTGCCTCGTTGGACATGTGACGCCGCATCCTCCTCCTCCTCGTCCTCCTCCTCATCCTCTCTCCCTTCAGGCACCCACGTGGAGTCAGTGACCTCATCATCCCCTCCCTCTTCACCACTAGAGCAAACCTGGCAGTAAGCTGCAGCTGGTGGAACAGTACTGCCAGATTCCTCAAGCTGGGTATCATCATCCGAGCCTTCGAATCGTTGGGCATCCTCCTGGAGCATGTACCCAACACTGTGCTCAAAGAGTTCGGGGGACTCCTCAGGAGGACATGGTGGGTCTAGGGAAGGGGTGGCTGATGATGCCATTGAGTACGCGTTGGCAGCTGCTCTGCCAGTACCCTGAGCCTGGGTGAGAGAGGATGAGGAGGATGAGGAGGGCTTGGTCATCCATTCTACCAAGCCTTCAGCATGATGCGGCTCCACATGTCCAGCTGCCGAAAACAAAGACGCGCGTGTCCCATGGCCACGTGCTGATGGCGATGCACGACCACGTCCACGGCCACGACCACGTCCACTAGAAACAGAGCCTGCCTGCCCTGTGTTCTTGGCTCTGCACGCTCTGCCTCCCCTTGGCGGTCTTCCAGCCATTGTAGTCGGTAGTCCTGTGGGTGCTGCTGAGAAGAATATATAGGAGCTCTGTGTGATGCCACTAACACACTAGAAGTCCTATGGGTGCTTCTGCAAAGAAAATATAGGAGCTCTGTGTGATGCCACTAACACACTAGAAGTCCTGTGGGTGCTGCTGAGAAGAAAATATAGGAGCTCTGTGTGATGCCACTAACACACTAGAAGTCCTATGGGTGCTTCTGCAAAGAAAATAGAGGATCTCTGTGTGATGGGACTAACACACTTCAAGTCCTATAGGTGCTTCTGGGAATAAAATATAGCTCTGTGTGATGGGACTAACACACTTCAAGTCCTATAGGTGCTTCTGGGAACAAAATATATGATCTCTGTGTGATGGGACTAACACACTACAAGTCCTATAGGTGCTTCTGGGAAGAAAATATAGCTCTGTGTGATGGGACTAACACACTTCAAGTCCTATAGGTGCTTCTGGGAACAAAATATAGCTCTGTGTGATGGGACTAACACACTACAAGTCCTATAGGTGCTTCTGGGAACAAAATATATGATCTCTGTGTGATGGGACTAACACACTTCAAGTCCTATAGGTGCTTCTGGGAAGAAAATATAGCTCTGTGTGACGGGACTAACACACTTCAAGTCCTATAGGTGCTTCTGGGAACAAAATATATGATCTCTGTGTGATGGGACTAACACACTTCAAGTCCTATAGGTGCTGCTGGGAACAAAATATAGCTCTGTGTGATGGGACTAACACACTACAAGTCCTATAGGTGCTTCTGGGAACAAAATATATGATCTCTGTGTGATGGGACTAACACACTTCAAGTCCTATAGGTGCTTCTGGGAACAAAATATAGCTCTGTGTGATGGGACTAACACACTTCAAGTCCTATAGGTGCTTCTGGGAACAAAATATATGATCTCTGTGTGATGGGACTAACACACTTCAAGTCCTATAGGTGCTTCTGGGAAGAAAATATAGCTCTGTGTGATGGGACTAACACACTTCAAGTCCTATAGGTGCTTCTGGGAACAAAATATATGATCTCTGTGTGATGGGACTAACACACTTCAAGTCCTATAGGTGCTTCTGGGAAGAAAATATAGCTCTGTGTGATGCCACTAACACACTAGAAGTCCTATGGGTGCTTCTGCAAAGAAAATAGAGGATATCTGTGTGATGGGACTAACACACTTCAAGTCCTATAGGTGCTTCTGGGAACAAAATATAGCTCTGTGTGATGGGACTAACACACTTCAAGTCCTATAGGTGCTTCTGGGAACAAAATATAGGATCTCTGTGTGATGGGACTAACACACTTCAAGTCCTATAGGTGCTTCTGGGAAGAAAATATAGCTCTGTGTGATGGGACTAACACACTTCAAGTCCTATGGGTGCTTCTGGGAACAAAATATATGATCTCTGTGTGATGGGACTAACACACTTCAAGTCCTATAGGTGCTTCTGGGAACAAAATATAGCTCTGTGTGATGGGACTAACACACTACAAGTCCTATAGGTGCTTCTGGGAACAAAATATAGGATCTCTGTGTGATGGGACTAACACACTTCAAGTCCTATAGGTGCTTCTGGGAACAAAATATATGATCTCTGTGTGATGGGACTAACACACTACAAGTCCTATGGGTGCTTCTGGGAAGAAAATATAGCTCTGTGTGATGGGACTAACACACTTCAAGTCCTATAGGTGCTTCTGGGAACAAAATATATGATCTCTGTGTGATGGGACTAACACACTACAAGTCATATAGGTGCTTCTGGGAAGAAAATATAGCTCTGTGTGATGGGACTAACACACTTCAAGTCCTATAGGTGCTTCTGGGAAGAAAATATAGCTCTGTGTGATGCCACTAACACACTAGAAGTCCTATGGGTGCTTCTGCAAAGAAAATAGAGGATCTCTGTGTGATGGGACTAACACACTTCAAGTCCTATAGGTGCTTCTGGGAACAAAATATAGCTCTGTGTGATGGGACTAACACACTTCAAGTCCTATAGGTGCTTCTGGGAACAAAATATAGGATCTCTGTGTGATGGGACTAACACACTTCAAGTCCTATAGGTGCTTCTGGGAAGAAAATATAGCTCTGTGTGATGGGACTAACACACTTCAAGTCCTATAGGTGCTTCTGGGAACAAAATATATGATCTCTGTGTGATGGGACTAACACACTTCAAGTCCTATAGGTGCTTCTGGGAACAAAATATAGCTCTGTGTGATGGGACTAACACACTACAAGTCCTATAGGTGCTTCTGGGAAGAAAATATATGATCTCTGTGTGATGGGACTAACACACTACAAGTCCTATGGGTGCTTCTGGGAAGAAAATATAGCTCTGTGTGATGGGACTAACACACTTCAAGTCCTATAGGTGCTTCTGGGAATAAAATATATGATCTCTGTGTGATGGGACTAACACACTACAAGTCCTATAGGTGCTTCTGGGAAGAAAATATAGCTCTGTGTGATGGGACTAACACACTTCAAGTCCTATAGGTGCTTCTGGGAACAAAATATAGCTCTGTGTGATGGGACTAACACACTACAAGTCCTATAGGTGCTTCTGGGAACAAAATATATGATCTCTGTGTGATGGGACTAACACACTTCAAGTCCTATAGGTGCTTCTGGGAACAAAATATATGATCTCTGTGTGATGGGACTAACACACTACAAGTCCTATAGGTGCTTCTGGGAAGAAAATATAGCTCTGTGTGATGGGACTAACACACTTCAAGTCCTATAGGTGCTTCTGGGAACAAAATATATGATCTCTGTGTGATGGGACTAACACACTACAAGTCCTATAGGTGCTTCTGGGAAGAAAATATAGCTCTGTGTGATGGGACTAACACACTTCAAGTCCTATAGGTGCTTCTGGGAACAAAATATAGCTCTGTGTGATGGGACTAACACACTACAAGTCCTATAGGTGCTTCTGGGAACAAAATATAGCTCTGTGTGATGGGACTAACACACTTCAAGTCCTATAGGTGCTTCTGGGAAGAAAATATAGCTCTGTGTGACGGGACTAACACACTTCAAGTCCTATAGGTGCTTCTGGGAACAAAATATATGATCTCTGTGTGATGGGACTAACACACTTCAAGTCCTATAGGTGCTTCTGGGAAGAAAATATAGCTCTGTGTGATGGGACTAACACACTTCAAGTCCTATAGGTGCTTCTGGGAACAAAATATATGATCTCTGTGTGATGGGACTAACACACTTCAAGTCCTATAGGTGCTTCTGGGAACAAAATATATGATCTCTGTGTGATGGGACTAACACACTTCAAGTCCTATAGGTGCTTCTGGGAAGAAAATATAGCTCTGTGTGATGCCACTAACACACTAGAAGTCCTATGGGTGCTTCTGCAAAGAAAATAGAGGATATCCGTGTGATGGGACTAACACACTTCAAGTCCTATAGGTGCTTCTGGGAACAAAATATAGCTCTGTGTGATGGGACTAACACACTTCAAGTCCTATAGGTGCTTCTGGGAACAAAATATAGGATCTCTGTGTGATGGGACTAACACACTTCAAGTCCTATAGGTGCTTCTGGGAAGAAAATATAGCTCTGTGTGATGGGACTAACACACTTCAAGTCCTATGGGTGCTTCTGGGAACAAAATATATGATCTCTGTGTGATGGGACTAACACACTTCAAGTCCTATAGGTGCTTCTGGGAACAAAATATATGATCTCTGTGTGATGGGACTAACACACTTCAAGTCCTATAGGTGCTTCTGGGAAGAAAATATAGCTCTGTGTGACGGGACTAACACACTTCAAGTCCTATAGGTGCTTCTGGGAACAAAATATATGATCTCTGTGTGATGGGACTAACACACTTCAAGTCCTATAGGTGCTTCTGGGAAGAAAATATAGCTCTGTGTGATGGGACTAACACACTTCAAGTCCTATAGGTGCTTCTGGGAACAAAATATATGATCTCTGTGTGATGGGACTAACACACTTCAAGTCCTATAGGTGCTTCTGGGAAGAAAATATAGCTCTGTGTGATGGGACTAACACACTTCAAGTCCTATAGGTGCTTCTGGGAACAAAATATATGATCTCTGTGTGATGGGACTAACACACTTCAAGTCCTATAGGTGCTTCTGGGAACAAAATATAGCTCTGTGTGATGGGACTAACACACTTCAAGTCCTATAGGTGCTTCTGGGAACAAAATATAGGAGCTCTGTTTGCTGCCAGTGCCTGCCTGCCACGAACACACTACAAGTCCTATAGGTGCTTCTGGGAACAAAATATAGGAGCTCTGTTTGCTGCCACTGCCTGCCAGCCACGAACACACTACAAGCCCCTCTTTCTAAATGAATCTTTCTAAATGAATCTATCTAATTAAATCTCTCTAACTAAATCTAGCAGAGTGACACAGAACGATCCTGCTCTCTCTACGCCGGAACAGCATGTGACCGGCGCCGACGGCGTGGCGGCCTTTTATAAGAGGGGGCGTGTACTAAAGCCCCTGAGCTGTAATTGGCTACAGGCGTCCTGCCTGTAGCCAATTATGGCTCCTCGAGTTTCCGTCGCTGTGATTGGCCAAGCATGCGGGGTCACAGTGCATGCTTAGCCAATCATCAGCCAGCAATGCACTGCGCCGGCCGCGCCGGCCGCAATGCATTGCGGGGCCGCTCGCATCACACGAACGTGATGCGAGCGGCCAAAATAGTTCTGGGCTCGCCGAGCGAGCGAACACCCGGTGCTCGATGCGAACATGGGTTCGCATCGAGCACCGGGCCCATCCCTACTCCCTAATATTTTGAAAATGTAATTGCTCCCCCGGGGAATCTCTGACCATTCCCCCTTACTCTGCACAATACAAACCTCTACCCCACGAGCATACAGGTTATGGCGTCTTTCTAGATACTGGATTGAGCAACCTACCCTGGAGATAGAAATGGCTAAAGAAATTAATAGATATTGTTTTTCAAATGCTAACACTGCTTCCAAGGGGTTGGTCTGGGACACCTTCAAGGCCTATATGCGAGGATGCTATCTATCCTCCATTAACCAGGAGCGCAGGAATGACAGGATCATGGTAGAAGAGTCAGAGGCTAGAGCACAAGAACTGGAAACCCGGTTCACCCTCACGGCCAATCCTTTTACAGCACAAGATATGAAGATAGCATACCGGGAGGTGACACTGCTCAGAGTGGCTAAGGCGAATAAACGCCAACTTGCACAAACACAGCGGATCTTTGAGCAGGGGGACAAGACAGGTAAACTGTTGGCCTGGATATCTAGAGAGCAAGCCCCAATATCCACAATACCCTGTATACGTAAGCCTGATGGTACTATGGTGACTGACCCAACTGGTATTAATGCCTGTTTTGCTGATTTCTATACTGCTCTTTATTCCTCCAGGGCGGGTTACTCCCAGGAAGAACTTAGTGCCTTTCTGGGGGAGGTAACGCTCCCTACTTTGTCAATAGAGGCCAGGGAAACTTTAGACTCCCCTATCTCTATAGATGAGGTCCGACTGGCTTTGGGTTCCATGCAGACGGGGAAGACCCCTGGGGAAGACGGGATACCACCGAATTTTATAAACAGTATATAAAGGATGTAGCTGAAAAAATGCATGACATGTTTACTGAGACTTTGAAGGAGGGTGATCTTCCCCCCTCCATGGCTCAGGCCATTATTGTGGTCATTCCCAAGTCGGGGAAGGATCCCCAACAGTGCCCCTCCTACCGACCCATTTCCCTGCTTAACTCTGACGCAAAGGTACTAACCAAAATTCTTGCCAGGCGTTTCCTCACCCTCATCCATGATGATCAGTCGGGCTTCATGCCCGGAAAGGGGACCGACATTAATTTAAGATGACTATACGCTGTCCTGCCTTTGGGGACGAGGACGGAGAAAGGGAGGTGGTTGCCTCTCTAGATGCGGAGAAGGCCTTCGACTCCGTGGAGTGGGCCTATCTATGGGGAGGTTCTCCGTATATTTGGATTTGGTCCGAACTTCGTCTCCTGGGCCAGGGCGGTGTATAAGTCTCCCACGGCTAGGGTACGCACGGGCACGGTCATCTCCCCGTCTTTTCGGTTACACAGGGGTACCAGGCAGGGTTGCCCTCTCTCCCGGGACTCTTCGCGCTGGCGATTGAGCCTATGGCAGCTCTTCTCCGATCCTCCTCTGATGTTCGGGGATTAATCGTGGTCCCTTGAGGGAAAAGGTATCACTGTATGCTGATGATACCTTGTTGTATCTCAGAGATGATGCAGAATCACTACAGGCAGCCCTCTCAATAATAAATAGATTTGGTCACTACTCAGGCATATGTATAAACTGGGGAAAATCTGTATTGTTCTCTTTACACTCTGGTGTTCCCCTCCCACTGGCGGATGGGCAGTTGCAGATTGTTACACAGTTTAAGTACCTGGGAGTGGAGATCCACCGAGACCTGGGGAAGTATGTCAACCTTAATCTGAACCCGGTGGTCACGCAGTTAACCCAGAAATGTACCGCATGGAAAGCTCTGCCCTTATCGCCAGTGGGACGGGTAAATCTGGTTAAAATGTCGGTTTTGCCCAAGTTCACGTACCTCTTCCGTCAGACCCCCGTCCCTATCCCTAACAAATTTTTTAAACACCTAGACAGCATCATCACCTCATTTGTCTGGAATGGGAAAGCCCCTAGAACAGCTAGAACTACCCTTCAACTTCCTCTTGCGCTGGGGGGTCTCGCTTTACCCTGCTTCCTCAAATACTATTGGGCAGCGGTGCTCGTTAAAGTTGAATGGTGGTTCTCCGAGAGCCCTGCCAACCCCGCATCCTCTTTGGAGGCAGCGTTGCTGGGTTCTTATGCGGAATTAAGGAACCTTGTCCACAGAGGCCCCCGCTCTAACCCAGGTATAACTCTTCCGATGCGGACGACTCTGAAGGTCTGGGTGACAGTTCAAAGGCAAATGGCGACTCCAGATGTCTGGTCCCCGGCTACCCCCCTTTGGGGGAATCCCCGTCTCCCCCACTTCCACTCTATCCCGGACCCGGTGGTCTGGGCTAGACATGGTATTACAACACTGAACGATATTTTTTCGCGGGAGCAACTGCTGCCCTTCGATAGCCTGAAGAGGAATTATGATCTACCGAACCATATGTTTTTCAGATATTTACAGTTGCGGCATGCCTTTCGATCCCAGTTCTCTAGCCGGGTGATTCTGGGGGTGTCGGAGGTGGAGGGTGCGCTCCACTCTCCTGATGAGGGGTGCGTGCTCTCCATACTGTACAACTTATTCGCTACGCACGACACATCTAGGGTTTCCCAACTGTTCCATCACTGGCATGATGACATTGCGGAACTTTCTGCGGAGGACTGGGAGGAAGGCATCCAGCAATACTTACCCCTGGCAATATCAGCGAGAGATAGGTTTATCCAGCTGAAATTTGTTCACCGGGCTTACTATTCCCCAGCACGCCTGGCAAGAATTTACCCTGACCGCTCGACTACCTGTCCTAGGTGCTCCTCTGCTGACGCTGACTTTTTCCATGTAGTTTGGTCCTCCCCTAAGATAGCTGACTTCTGGAGGGAGGTGCTGACTGACATTAATGATATTGGGCACCTGGTGGTCCCGTTTAGCCCGATACCTCTTCTGCTGGGGGTGTGTGACTTTCTGGAGATCTCCTGGGGCAAGAAGCTATTTGTGTTCTACACTACACTTTATGCAAGGAAGGCTATTCTGCTGCAGTGGGATCAACCCCCTCCCCCTACCAGACACATGTGGCAGTCTCTAATAAACACTGCACTACCGCTATACAAACTAACCTATTTAGGCAGGAACTGTCCCAGAAAGTTTGGGAAGATTTGGGAGAACTGGGTGGAAGCAAAACATCTCACAATTGCCTGAACCCTGGTGGTTCCCTCAAAACTGCTATCTCCCCTGTGATGACCCTTGTGGCCCTGCTCTTATGAATTGCATATTTTACTGTGTTTGTTGTGCCTTACAGATAACTGACTGTATTTACCTTCTGCATGAGATCATACTCTTGTTGATCCTATCGTGAATCTTGGATTTTTTGTCTGTAACTTTATTTGATATCTGATAATGTTCATTTATATTTTGTTTTGGAAACATAAATAAAACATTTTTGTTAAAAAAAAAATAAATAAATAAAAAAGATGTTTCACCTTATATATTGCATTCATTCTATCATTTATTATCATATATTTATATAATTCCAAATGATTGACAAGTTACAGTGACTGAAGCAGGCTAAATATAACTAACATACCTCGGGAAACCGGTTGCCATTATTTGTAATTAGTTTTTTTTTTAAATGGGCTGCTCAGCTTAGAATACCCGGGCCTATTTTATGTCCCAGCCCGGGCCTGACTCCTAGAAAAGGAAATTCTCTCCTGTAAGAGTTGATATGGGAAAAACATGTCTCCTCTCCACTGATACTTTATCCCAATCTTTGTTTTACTAAAAAACCCAAATTTTCAAAAAACATTTGTCATTGGGACAGGAAGTTGGGTGAAATCTTCTGAAAAGGTGCACAGACAGCAAAAAAAAAAATGTTACAGGGGTGATAATGTTTTCCAAAAAGCTTAAAAATATATATTTTTGGACTGGAGCTACACTTTAAAATTTTACCAGTTCAAAATTACAAACATATTCTACTTAACAAACATATTCTACTTAACAACAAACCTACACATTTTCAGAGCTCGCTAGACTGGAATGTTCTCCTAAGATTTTACATAGATATTGTACTATCATCCCAGATTAATATACAGTAAAGAAGTTATTGGAGATTTGGGACTGTCTATGGTACAAACGCAAAAGAAGCGATTTCATAAAGGTACGATAAAATTGCTTGTTTTATTAACATAAAAATAAAGAAAAAGAAAAAATACATTATTAGACTCCATGTACAGCGGTATATGAATCATAGGGTTCAAGGGTACTACATACAATTCCTAGTGGAACACCTATATTATCATACATTCAAAATACACAGGTCGTGATACTTGTCCAATCGCTCGACATGTTTCGCCCAAATAGGCTTCATCAGGAGACAAGGATAAGATATATTTGTAGATGGACGAAGGTTTTTGGAAATATTTGCGTATTCTATGGTATGTATACAAAACAATATATTGGTTAGTATGTACAAAATGGTTGATAATCGTTAAAACATTATATATGCTGCATAGAATGTGCGGTGACAGGAATGTTTGGTGAAGTCAATTTGCACATGCATGATTCCCTACCTCCAATGTCATAGGGGTCATAAGCATGGTCAGGCTTCCAAAGAAGGGTGCCGATGGTTACACTGGAACACCCCCCAGATAGGGACCCGCACAGGGCCGTACCCAGCGATCACCACCAGAAATTGTGGCTGGGGAATTGTAGGGGGAGAGAGAAGTCCTATTCCTTTTCCAATAAAGTATTTATAAGGCCTGGGAAGTACAAAGGTACTTATTAACCACAATTATGTTCAAATAGACTATAATTATTCGTAAAGTAGGAAAGTAGTATGACCATGCCCAATGTCAGTTGTCAGGCTTTACCTACCTCTACGAAAGCTTGTAAAAATTTGTACTTGTGAGAGGCTCGGGTCAAACAACCCCCCAAGAAAAAAAACAAATGGGGGGAAGAAAACGGGAACTGTTAGATCTTTGTTTTGAGTACTTGTCCACTAGACCAAGGCAGTTTCTGAAATATAGCAAAACAAGAAAAGAGAGACCCCAATAAAAGTGCATAGGAACCATATCCAATATATTTTATGGATCCCCAAAAGATAGAGGGGTAGCGGTCCCCTACCTTATCATGGAGTATATGTGGCATCAGAGCGTATCAGGTTTGATGGCTGGTCAGCCCATATACTGCCCCTCAACAGGGGCAAGGTATATCATCCAATGCCTATAAAAAGAATATTGAAGATAATTGCAGTAGTTCCATATGTTCAGAGTTGCAGTGGGCAAAATATCCACTTTTTAAGAGATTTAGTTGGATCAGTTTACCTGTTTAGGTCGTTCCCTGAGCGTCCCGAGCCTCACGTCCACCTCAGTCTGACTCAGTGTCAGACTGGGTTTAAATGGTCTCCCCCCGTGGCGCCAAATGCGCACGGCGTGTGACGTCACGCGGACATGGTACGGGAGTCGGCCGGCGCTCGTCCCAGACCAGGTGACCGGAGTGTTCCTGTAAGGAACTCCTTCCGGTACACAGTTCAGCTGGGACTGCCCTACCATGCCCTGCTGACAGCAGCCATACTGTTCCGTCAGCCATAGGGCATGATGGGGTCCCTGTGGATGGAGAGCTGAAACTTGGTGGCTGGATCGGGACTTCCGGCCGATCCCCAAACCGGAAGCGTGGCGGGCAGAGGACCATCCTAGGGTGGACACAAACAACCACGCCACGCAACCGGACCAGTCCATACATTTCCCCAAAACCCTGGGGCGATCGTTTAAGGGGGCACTACCCATGCATTATCCCCAGGGGCCCGTGCCAGTGCCCTATATGGCCCACGCATCAAACCTAGCGGTGCTCAACTACTGGTGCTTACAAAGGGAGGGAGGAAGGGTGGAAGGGGAAGGGAAAAAGAATAGGGCGGGGAGGAAGGGAAAGGGGGAGGGGGGGGGACGCGGGAGGAAGAGGGGACCGCAGCTGGTGAGGAGATGGGAAGCTGAAGGTGAGACATAAGGAACCACACATTATAGAAAAGGTTTAAAACTGATTCCTTCGTTGAGGCCTGGATGCCGGGTAGCCCTCAACAAATAAATCCATCTAGTTTCGATCTGTAAAAGTTTCTTGTGTAAATCACCCCCCCGTTCCTGTTGGGGGAGGTGCTCAAGGCTATAGAAACCAATAAATTTAAGATCAAAATTGTGATATAAGCCTACATGACGGCTAATTGGTGTCTCCATTTTGCGTTTACATATTAATGATACATGATCTCTCATGCGGCAAAATAGGGGGCGTTTTGTTTTTCCCACATAGAATGCTCCACATAGGCATTTCATCAAGTATACTGATCCTACTGATTGGCAATTAGTGCGATGTTTTGGAGTCCATGTTCTGCCATCTGGCAGATCTATATTTTTGCCCTCCAGAATGAAGCGGCAAAATCTACATTTGCCACATTTATATGTGCCTGGAACTAGTTTTTTATTGTTCTGATCGCTCGAATAGTGACTACTTACCAAAGTGTCACGTAATGAGCGTGACCTTTTGTATGTAATCTCTGGATATGGTTTAATATATTTGGATATTTTTTCATCAGTGGACAGTAAATACCAAAATTTTTTATATATGTTGCGTACCTTCCTATGTTGTCGGTTGTATTTAGTAACAACTCGTGTACTTTCCTGGGTCTTAGCCCGTCTAGGTTTGTATAGTAGGAGTTGTCTGTTCATATCCACTACCTGATTATAGGCTTTCCTAAGGCATGTTTTACTGTATCCTCGCAATAGGAGGCGTTCGCGCAAGAGATTCGCCTCTCGTTGAAAATCATCGAGGTGCGTACAGTTTCGCTTTATCCTTAGAAATTGGCTATAAGGGATGCTTTTGATTAGTTTCTCAGGGTGGGAACTACTGGCATGCAGCATGCTGTTGCCTGCTGAGGCTTTTCTATAAAGGGTAGAGCATAATGTTCCTTTCTCATCAACAAAAAGTTCGACGTCCAAAAAGGTGATCCTTTTCTGGTCGTAATTAAAAGTAAATTTTAAGTTATATTTATTATTTTGTAATTCGTCCAGAAATACAATAAGGTCCTCCCTCGATCCCGACCATATCATGAGGACGTCATCGATGTAACGACTCCATGATAAGATTTGACCAATCGACGGGCTTTTACTCTCATCAGAGAATAAGTCTCGCTCCCATCCCCCCAGGTACAAGTTCGCATATGAGGGCGCGCATTTTGCCCCCATAGCGACCCCCTGCACCTGGAGGTAATGGGAGCGTTTGAATATAAATATGTTATGCATCAACACGAAGCTGAGTAGCTCCAATACAAACTCATTATATTTCCATGAATCAATATCTCTTTCTGTCAAGAATTCCCCTATCACCTCGATACCCTTTTTGTGTGGGATCGAATTATAGAGGGCCTCTATGTCAATGGCTACAAGCCATGCATTTGTAGGGATCTGTAAACCATCTGTGCTTTTCAAAAGTTCTATGGTGTCTTTTACATATGAGAATAAGCATTTTACATGCGGATACAGATACTCATCAACCAATTGACTGGCTTTTTCTGTCAAAGACCCACACCCTGAGATTATGGGGCCGCCTGGTGGCGATGTCAGACTCTTGTGTACCTTGGGCAAGGCATAAAACGTAGGAGTGGTAAATGAAGTCATGTCCAGAAAATCATAAGTTTTAGCATCTATGGTGCCATTTATACGGGCCTTCATTATTATATTTTTATATTTATTCATATAATAATTTACATGTGAGGCTGGTACCGATCTGTACCAAGTTTTATTTGATATTATATCTAAACACATTTTTTCATAGTTCTCTACGTCTAAGATAACCAAGTTCCCACCCTTGTCCGATGGTTTGATTATAATATTGCTATTTGTTTTTAGGGTTTTCAATGCTTCTTTGAGTTCCTTCGGCAGGTTGGTTTGAGGTCCAGTCTGCCAATTGGTAGATTCTATTTCCTTTGTGACCTGTATGACAAAGGCCCAAATATTGGAGTTCCCCTGTAGAACAGGGAAGGATTTTGATTTGGGTTTGTACGTTTTGGGGTTACCAAAGTTTTGAGCACCAGGAGCCGATGGATCCGTAGGGCGAGGGCAAGAGGGAGGAAAGTTCACCCCCTGTTGGATAATGGGGGTAGCGGATGGACTCGTGAATGTCCAGCCCTCCTCCTCCGGGTTGCTCTCGTCCCACAGGTCCATCAGGTCCTGTAGTGCCCTTAAGTCCTCAAAACTAACTCCTTCTATATTGGCGTTATTCTGTTCGCCAATGGGAGCATCAAGTGATGTTTTGTCATAGATGACTTTATACATCAGGCGACGTGCGAAGAGGTGAAGATCCTTAACCAATTCAAACTTGTCTGCATTCTCATCTGGGCAAAAAGTGAGACCCAACTGCAATACCTTAGTCTCATTGTCTGAGAGAGGATAGGAAGACAAATTGATGATGTCAAACTTGTCCCGACTCACCAAAGCTGGGGAGCCGGGACCCGTTATTTTAAAGGCTGACTAGTTTTTTTCATTGGAGTGGTTAATGGCAAGGTCCGTTTGCGATCACTCGTATTACTAGAGAAAATTGGGGCTGTTTTCACCTCCACATGGGGGTCCAAGTTTGTCCCTCCACATGCTTGTCCCTGTGATGGGTGACCCACCACCAGGGAAATTGAATCAACATTCCTGGTGGGGGTGATGGGTGATACCAAAGAGTGATTCAGTGTACTATTTGATAGAGTTGTATTCAATGTAGTATTGTTTTTGTTCTGTTGAGAACGTAATTTTTTGTCCTTACTACTTACTTTGTCTGACCGTGATCGACTCTGTAGACTAGTTTCACTCTCTTTTTTTTTCTTTTACGTATTGCTCCTTCATGTTGTAGTTTGTCCTTCCGCAGGACTATGGGAGCAAAGGATGTTGAAGAAGTGGATGATGTATCCAGTTCTCCAAGATCCAAACGAGGGATTTGTAGGTCCTGATTCAGGTTACTTCTTCTCACGGGATATTTGTTTGTTTGGTTCCATTTGTACGCCTGTTCATAAGTGTATGCTTTTTTATCACGTTGATATTTATTTTCTTTCGTTTTGATTAGATTTGTTGCATACTTTGTTAGATGGTCCCTAAGGTTTTTTTCTTTCTCTGGAAAACAGATATGAGATCCCAAGTTGGCATGTTCCTCCTGCCACCTAAGAATCTCTAGATCTAATTCCGCAATGTCTTTATCATATTGTTCACTCAGAATTTTCATCATTTGCAAAGAGCATGTTTGCAGGTTCTCCTCCCACATATTTTAGGTACTATCCTATTAGATCTATATTTCTCAAAGAATTCTTTGTGCCAAAATAAACAGGTCTTTTTTTCTATCAGCCGTTGAAGGCTGGAAAAGTATGTACTCACATCTGCCTCATTGATATCTTCCTTAGAACGGTAAAGATTAACGTCCGTTACAAAGCCTGCCCAAGCTTGGCCACAATAGTCTGACATGTTAGATGTATGGTCCTTTACTCACCAGCTGCCTTTCACCTCTCTGTGGATTTGACTCACCAGCTGCTCTCCCTCTCTCTGTAGATGTTACACACCAGGAGTAAAGAGTAGAAAGGGGGGCACACACAACGGGGTGCGGGGGCCGCACCCAGATCCCTCCTCACCTATGTGTCTAAAACGTGCTTGTCGTGGAAACAAAAATATACAAGAAAGACATGATTATTTAAAATTCATACCAAGATATCATACAGCATAAATCCTTACTAACATATACAACTAAATCATAAGAGAAAACTCCAGTCTAGGTATATGTTCTATAGTAACGTCAATTTAGGTTAATTAATAAAAAATGTGGAGAACAAACATAGCTAGCGAAAAAGGTATCATGGGTGTTTAAACCACCCTGGGTATAGAAATTTTCAGAGCTCGCTAGACTGGAATGTTCTCCTAAGATTTTACATAGATATTGTACTATCATCCCAGATTAATATACAGTAAAGAAGTTATTGGAGATTTGGGACTGTCTATGGTACAAACGCAAAAGAAGCGATTTCATAAAGGTACGATAAAATTGCTTTTTTTATTAACATAAAAATAAAGAAAAAGAAAAAATACATTATTAGACTCCATGTACAGCGGTATATGAATCATAGGGTTCAAGGGTACTACATACAATTCCTAGTGGAACACCTATATTATCATACATTCAAAATACACAGGTCGTGATACTTGTCCAATCGCTCGACATGTTTCGCCCAAATAGGCTTCATCAGGAGACAAGGATAAGATATATTTGTAGATGGACGAAGGTTTTTGGAAATATTTGCGTATTCTATGGTATGTATACAAAACAATATATTGGTTAGTATGTACAAAATGGTTGATAATCCTTAAAACATTATATATGCTGCATAGAATGTGCGGTGACAGGAATGTTTGGTGAAGTCAATTTGCACATGCATGATTCCCTACCTCCAATGTCATAGGGGTCATAAGCATGGTCAGGCTTCCAAAGAAGGGTGCCGATGGTTACACTGGAACACCCCCCAGATAGGGACCCGCACAGGGCCGTACCCAGCGATCACCACCAGAAATTGTGGCTGGGGAATTGTAGGGGGAGAGAGAAGTCCTATTCCTTTTCCAATAAAGTATTTATAAGGCCTGTGAAGTACAAAGGTACTTATTAACCACAATTATGTTCAAATAGACTATAATTATTCGTAAAGTAGGAAAGTAGTATGACCATGCCCAATGTCAGTTGTCAGGCTTTACCTACCTCTACGAAAGCTTGTAAAAATTTGTACTTGTGAGAGGCTCGGGTCAAACAACCCCCCAAGAAAAAAAACAAATGGGGGGAAGAAAACGGGAACTGTTAGATCTTTGTTTTGAGTACTTGTCCACTAGACCAAGGCAGTTTCTGAAATATAGCAAAACAAGAAAAGAGAGACCCCAATAATAATAATATATTTTATGGATCCCCAAAAGATAGAGGGGTAGCGGTCCCCTACCTTATCATGGAGTATATGTGGCATCAGAGCGTATCAGGTTTGATGGCTGGTCAGCCCATATACTGCCCCTCAACAGGGGCTAGGTATATAGTTTTTTATTGTTCTGATTTTTGTTCTGATTTTATTGTTCTGATCGCTCGAATAGTGACTACTTACCAAAGTGTCACGTAATGAGCGTGACCTTTTGTATGTAATCTCTGGATATGGTTTAATATATTTTTTTTGGATATTTTTTCATCAGTGGACAGTAAATACCAAAAATGCTGCATGCCAGTAGTTCCCACCCTGAGAAACAAATCAAAAGCATCCCTTATAGCCAATTTCTAAGGATAAAGCGAAAATGTACGCACCTCGATGATTTTCAACGAGAGGCGAATCTCTTGCGCGAACGCCTCCTATTGCGAGGATACAGTAAAACATGCCTTAGGAAAGCCTATAATCAGGTAGTGGATATGAACAGACAACTCCTACTATACAAACCTAGACGGGCTAAGACCCAGGAAAGTACACGAGTTGTTACTAAATACAACCGACAACATAGGAAGGTACGCAACATATATAAAAAATTTTGGTATTTACTGTCCACTGATGAAAAAATATCCAAATATATTAAACCATATCCAGAGATTACATACAAAAGGTCACGCTCATTACGTGACACTTTGGTAAGTAGTCACTATTCGAGCGATCAGAACAATAAAAAACTAGTTCCAGGCACATATAAATGTGGCAAATGTAGATTTTGCCGCTTCATTCTGGAGGGCAAAAATATAGATCTGCCAGATGGCAGAACATGGACTCCAAAACATCGCACTAATTGCCAATCAGTAGGATCAGTATACTTGATGAAATGCCTATGTGGAGCATTCTATGTGGGAAAAACAAAACGCCCCCTATTTTGCCGCATGAGAGATCATGTATCATTAATATGTAAACGCAAAATGGAGACACCAATTAGCCGTCATGTAGGCTTATATCACAATTTTGATCTTAAATTTATTGGTTTCTATAGCCTTGAGCACCTCCCCCAACAGGAACGGGGGGGGTGATTTAGACAAGAAACTTTTACAGATCGAAACTAGATGGATTTATTTGTTGAGGGCTACCCGACATCCAGGCCTCAACGAAGGAATCAGTTTTAAACCTTTTCTATAATGTGTGGTTCCTTATGTCTCACCTTCAGCTTCCCATCTCCTCACCAGCTGCGGTCCCCTCTTCCTCCCGCGCCCCCCCCTCCCCCTTTCCCTTCCTCCCCGCCCTATTCTTTTTCCCTTCCCCTTCCACCCTTCCTCCCTCCCTTTGTAAGCACCAGTAGTTGAGCACCGCTAGGTTTGATGCGTGGGCCATATAGGGCCTGGATCAGGCCTTAATCTGTGTGTGCTGAAACGTGCTTGTTCATGTAATATCCCCCCCCCCCCATGTGGGGGTGGAACTGTTTACTTAATATCTTTATTGATTTGCAAATATGCTCACTTTGAGTTGTAAAAATTATGTGTCCAATAACAATTTCACAATAAAAACAATAAGAATTATGTGCTGCAGTGGATATGTGATTGCAGGGTGTCTTCCTTATTTCTTTACTCTTTTCCTTTCGTTCTCTGTCATCTCCTCTTCTTTCTTTCCTTTTCTTCTTTTTTCTATAAGCTCTGATTGGTCCCGGTGGACCCTGCACTGGCACGGGCCCCTGGGGATAATGCATGGGTAGTGCCCCCTTAAACGATCGCCCCAGGGTTTTGGGGAAATGTATGGACTGGTCCTGTTGCGTGGCGTGGTTGTTTGTGTCCACCCTAGGATGGTCCTCTGCCCGCCACGCTTCCGGTTCGGGGATCGGCCGGAAGTCCCGATCCAGCCACCAAGTTTCAGCTCTCCATCCACAGGGACCCCATCATGCCCTATGGCTGACGGAACAGTATGGCTGCTGTCAGCAGGGCATGGTAGGGCAGTCCCAGCTGAACTGTGTACCGGAAGGAGTTCCTTACAGGAACACTCCGGTCACCTGGTCTGGGACGAGCGCCGGCCGACTCCCGTACCATGTCCGCATGACGTCAGCACGGCGTGACGTCACACGCCGTGCACATTTGGCGCCACGGGGGGAGACCATTTAAACCCAGTCTGACGCTGAGTCAGACTGAGGTGGACGTGAGGCTCGGGACGCTCAGGGAACGACCTAAACAGGTAAACTGATCCAACTAAATCTCTTAAAAAGTGGATATTTTGCCCACTGCAACTCTGAACATATGGAACTACTGCAATTATCTTCAATATTCTTTTTATAGGCATTGGATGATATACCTAGCCCCTGTTGAGGGGCAGTATATGGGCTGACCAGCCATCAAACCTGATACGCTCTGATGCCACATATACTCCATGATAAGGTAGGGGACCGCTACCCCTCTATCTTTTGGGGATCCATAAAATATATTGGATATGGTTCCTATGCACTTTTATTGGGGTCTCTCTTTTCTTGTTTTGCTATATTTCAGAAACTGCCTTGGTCTAGTGGACAAGTACTCAAAACAAAGATCTAACAGTTCCCGTTTTCTTCCCCCCATTTGTTTTTTTTCTTGGGGGGTTGTTTGACCCGAGCCTCTCACAAGTACAAATTTTTACAAGCTTTCGTAGAGGTAGGTAAAGCCTGACAACTGACATTGAGCATGGTCATACTACTTTCCTACTTTACGAATAATTATAGTCTATTTGAACATAATTGTGGTTAATAAGTACCTTTGTACTTCACAGGCCTTATAAATACTTTATTGGAAAAGGAATAGGACTTCTCTCTCCCCCTACAATTCCCCAGCCACAATTTCTGGTGGTGATCGCTGGGTACGGCCCTGTGCGGGTCCCTATCTGGAGGGTGTGCCAGTGTAACCATGGGCACCCTTCTTTGGAAGCCTGACCATGCTTATGACCCCTATGACATTGGAGGTAGGGAATCATGCATGTGCAAATTGACTTCACCAAACATTCCTGTCACCGCACATTCTATGCAGCATATATAATGTTTTAAGGATTATCAACCATTTTGTACATACTAACCAATATATTGTTTTGTATACATACCATAGAATACGCAAATATTTCCAAAAACCTTCGTCCATCTACAAATATATCTTATCCTTGTCTCCTGATGAAGCCTATTTGGGCGAAACATGTCGAGCGATTGGACAAGTATCACGACCTGTGTATTTTGAATGTATGATAATATAGGTGTTCCACTAGGAATTGTATGTAGTACCCTTGAACCCTATGATTCATATACCGCTGTACATGGAGTCTAATAATGTATTTTTTCTTTTTCTTTATTTTTATGTTAATAAAACAAGCAATTTTATCGTACCTTTATGAAATCGCTTCTTTTGCGTTTGTACCATAGACAGTCCCAAATCTCCAATAACTTCTTTACAACAAACCTACACAGTCCCTGTCTTGTTTGCACCACCTGTATACTGCTATCCAGAGTATATAGGGCCACACCTTTCCTTTTTTTAATTTGGGTACAGGGTTCCCCTTAATCAGGGCCGATCCTAGGCAGGGTGCGCGGGGTGCTCCACACCCAGGCACCGCAGAGGTGGGGGTGCCGAAGCTCCAGAGTGCTGCTCCCCTCCCTCCTCCTTGTCTGTGTCCAGAGGCTTAGGTGGAGCGCATGTAGCGGGTGCTGCGGTTCCCCATCCCGCTGGCAACTGACAAGAGCGCATAACGCTCCCGCTGTCCCTGGAATCCGTGCTGTCTGAGTACTGCTGTGGAGCCTAGTACCGGAACACCTTCCGGTACTAGAGTCTACTAATCTTTCTGTCCGTTGCTTGTGGAGCAGTCTCCTGTCTGCCCCGTCCCCTCTGCGTGTGTCGGCTCTTCTCTTCTGGGTTGGCCGGAGCTGCTGCCAATCATCCAGTGCACTCCCAGAAATGCTGTTTGAGTGCCGCCCTCCTAGTAACCAAAGATGCCACGTATGCCCCGCCCCCTGCAACGTGCACGGTGCTTCTGCTCCCAGGGCTCCCGAGCTACAGTTATCTATTGGACAGGTACTGATCTATGGGGACACCTGCTGTGGGGGGGGGCTCTGATGGGAGAACACCTGCTGTGGGGGGGGGCTCTGAGGGTGGACACCTGCTGTGGGGGAGCTCTGATGGGGGACACCTGCTGTGGGGGGGCTCTGATGGGGGACATCTGCTGTGGGGGGGCTCTGATGGGGGACACCTGCTTTGGGAGGGGCTCTGATGGGGGACACCTGCTGTGGGGGGCTCTGATGGGGGACACCTGCTAGGGGGGCTCTGATGGGGACACCTGCTAGGGGGGCTTTGATGGGGGACACCTGCTGTGGGGGGGCTCTGATGGGGGACACTTGCTGTGGGGAAAGCTCTGATGGGGGACACCTGCTGTGGGGGGCTCTGATGGGGTACACCTGCTGGGGGGGGCTCTGATGGGGGACACCTGCTGGGGGAGGGCTCTGATGGGGGACACCTGCTGGGGGGGGGTTCTGATGGGGGACACCTGCTGGGGGGGGCTCTGATGGGGGACACCTGCTGGGGGGGCTCTGATGGGGGACACCTGCTAGGGGGGCTCTGATGGGGACACCTGCTGTGGGGGGGCTCTGATGGGGGACACATGCTGTGGGGGGGCTCTGATGGGGACACCTGCTGTGGGGGGCTCTGATGGGCACTTTGATATAAGCTGCGCATGCCGCAGGTCACTCTCTCCCCAGAATGTCCCTTATTCTCAAATTTAAAAGTTGGTAGGTACACAGGAGCAGATCAGGGGAGGAGAGACTGTGCCACCGCCGTCCCTGTTATCAACGAGAAGAGGGCTCTCTGTGTTTACTGCCCATCCCCCTCCCTCCTCCTGTCAGAAGAGGAGAGCGAAGCTGCCGGAGATCGGAGCGCCCATGTCTGAGTGGAGAGAGAGCAGCTGCGGGCTCTTAGACCCCCCCTCCCTCTCCTCCTCGCACTGCGGTACTAGTGAGCCAGGTCAGCTGCCCGCTATGTTTCTTCTCCCTCCTTCGTATTGGCCGGGGAAGAAACACAATAAAAAGGGAGCAGAGAAGAGGATTGTGGGAAATGTAGTCCCAAGGACTGGTGGCCCCATTGTGACCCGGAAACTGCTACCCACACAGCATGCTCAGCTGAATAAGAGAGGGGGGGGGGGGTGAAAGAGAGAGAGCGTCAGGAGCCCGGGAAAGCTTTCGGGGAAGTGCACCCAGGACTCCAGGGAGAGGACAGTGCTGAGGGGACGCCATCAGAAAGAGAACCCCGCTGCCCTGTGTCACCAGGGAAAGCCGCACAGCCTGGCGCCATCCCTGGTGAAGAAAGTAATGGAGTCATTACCAGAATACAGATCTGAGCACTACCCAGTGGAGTCGCCACAGGTAACCCAGAGTGAGTTGACTCCTGATCAGAGGAACTGATGTTGCTGTGCCGCCGGGTCTAGTGAGAGGGCTGGTCGGTCATTATCTACTGCCATCCTTAGGAACTGCAGTCTCTGACCATCTCCTGTAGTGTGTCTGCAGTCTCTGACCATCTCTTGTAGTATGTCTGCAGTCTCTGACCATCTCTGGTACTATGTCTGCAGACTCTGACCATATCTTGTACTATGTCTGCAGTCTCTGACCATCTCTTGTACTATGTCTGCAGTCTCTGACCATCTCTTGTAGTATGTCTTGAGTCTCTGACCATCTCTTGTACTATGTCTGCAGTCTCTGACCATCTCCTGTACTATGTCTGCAGTCTCTGACCACCTCCTGTACTATGTCTGCAGTCTCTGACCATCTCTTGTACTATGCAAATAAATAAACCGCGCTAGAGATAAGAACCAATCTATAAAAGGCGGCTGCTAAAAGTGAGATACACACACATAGATAGATGGGGATTGTATAAAGCTGCGCCAGTAAAAACTTAAAAAAGTATTATAAAAAAATAAAATTATTGCATAACCAGAATTGACAGTTTTCACAATATAGTCTATGTGCTCTGATAGCTGGTTCCTTCTTTCAGTCTCTAAGATGGCGTCTGAGTTCCCAGAAGACACCTGTTTCTCATCTGGAGAAAAGAAGGAACCAGCTATCAGAGCACATGTTGGACTAAAACTTGCATCCCCTAAATGCAACATCACTGCAACTAGTGGGAATCTTCTTGGTGGAGTGGACAGAGTAGAGGGACCGTTCCTTTCTGGATGATCGCTTCTTTGCCTGACTAGTCACATCAGCTAAACCCCGTTCAGGAAGCCGCCTACCCTACAGCCTATGTGCCTATATAGCTTGGCCATCTGGTAAGCGTTCATTTTATCCGGTGGTCGGGCTTCACAACCTTGCATGTCACAGTCTAAAAGGAAAGATAGTCACTGTGGTGTTTCTTTCCTCCATCTATTTTGGATCATTTTATATGGAAGCCATAAATTAGGACCTAACAGGACTTGGTGCATTGAATTCCATTTAGATTGCAGACATTTTATATTCTTTTCAGGTTGTTTTCTATGTGTTCCTCCGTGGCCATAGACTATATTGTGAAAACTGTCAATTCTGGTTATGCAATAATTTAATTTTTTATTGTGTTTATATTTTTTATAATAATTTTTTAAGTTTTTACTGGCGCAGCTTTATACAATCCCCATCTCTTGTACTATGTCTGCAGTCTCTAACCATCTCCTGTATTATGTCTGCAGTCTCTGACCATCTCTTGTGCTATGTCTGCAGTCTCTGACCATCTCTTGTAGTATGTCTGGAGTCTCTGACCATCTCCTGTATCATGACTCTCTAACAGAGACCCCCCTCCAGGTCCCATTAGTGTACTCATTTTCTTTATTGTTAAAAGATCATGGGAGGATCCCAGGGTAATGAAGACTTCTTAGGGGAGCATCTCTGTTCTTGAGTTGTAGCCATAGAAACATTTGTAAAGGGGAGGCGTTAGTAAGATGCCCATGCCCATGCCCATGTAGGGGCACCAGAAATATTTCTGATCCCAGGCATCTGTGACCCTAGGATTGGCCCTGCCCTTAATATACATACAAGACCCAAAGTCTTGGTAATGGGCGGGGGGGGGTACCCATGCCATTTTTCTCAATGATTTTCATCCATATTGCCGGGACCAGACATTACATTAAAACCGCAAGCAGTTTTAAATGACTTTTTTCCGTTAGAAATATAATTTTATGCAGGGACTGTTCTAAACATGGGAAACACATGCCACTTCACAGGCATACTATAGACACCCCCCAGGCACGATATTTAAAGGAATTTTTCACTTTTTTTCTTTCACTTTAAGCATCATTAACATCAGTGCTCCCGAAAACACTTTAGTTTTTAAAACTTTTTTTTGCATTGATACAAGTCCCCTGGGGCAGGACCCGGGTCCCCAAACCCTTTTTGGGACAATAACTTGCATATTAGCCTTTAAAATGAGCACTTTTGATTTCGAACGTTCGTGTCCCATAGACTTTAATGGGGTTCTAAAGTTTGCGCAAATTTTCGGTCCGTTTGCAGGTTCTGGTGCGAAACGAACCGGAAGGTGTTCGGCTTATCCCTAATCCAGAGTCGTGAAACTTGCTCAACAGTGCAGCAACAGGTTACTTTGGAAATGACACGCTCTGAAAAACTATCTGGGGCTCCATGTCAGCACCACCAGTGGTGAAGTTGAAGGCTGCTCAGCAGCGCCACAACAGGTTACTTTTGAAATGACATGCTATGAATCATATTATATGTGGTCAAATCTAAACAGCACTTTCAATTTCTCCTTCTCTCTATTGCCCCTTTCTGTGGGGGTCCCCCAAGGCTCTGTTCTTGGACCCCTTCTCTTCTCTATCTACACCTCCTCCCTTGGTCACTTTATAACAGCCCATGGCTTCCAATACCACTTATTACGCTGATGACACCCAAATCTGTCTACTCCTCACCTCACTCCTTCAGTCTCCTCTCGCATTACTAATTTACTAACTGACATCTCAGCATGGATGTCACACCACTTCCTTAAACGAAATCTCCCTAAAACTGAGTTACTAATATTCCCCCCCGCCCGTGCCCCCCTCCATGACTTTTCCATCAAAATCAACAATGCAACCATCAGTAATGCCAGGGTACTCGGTGTAATCCTAGACTCGGACTTGTCATTTCAGCCTCAAATCCAATCGTTGTCAAAAATGTGTAGACTTCACCTCCGTAACATCTCTAAAATTCGCACCTTTTTAACAAATGAAACCAAGCTCCTCATTCACTCCCTTGTTATCTCTCGCCTTGACTATTGCAACTCCCTTCTCATTGGCTTGCCTCTCCATAGGCTATCCCCTCTTCAGTCTATCATGAATGCTGCTGCCAGACTTATCCACCTTACCAACCATTCAGTGTCTGCCAACCCTCTCCTCTAATCCCTACACTGGCTCCCGATCACCCAGCGAATTTAATTCAAAATACTAACTACAACTTACAAAGCCATCCACAACTCTGCCCCGAGCTACATCACCAATCTTGTCTCCAAACATATCCCAAACCGTCCTCTCCGCTATTCTCAAGACCTACTACTTTCAAGCTCTCTCGTTTCCTCCTCCCATGCTTGTCTCCAGGATTTCTCCAGAGCCTCTCCCTGGAACTCGCTACCTCAACCTGTCCGGCTATCCCCTACTCTAGCTACCTTCAGGCGATCCCTGAAAACTCATCTCTTCGGGGAAGCCTATCACATCTCCAACTAATCTTTTACAACTTCCATCAGCTCATTCCCCACAGTTACAACCTTTTGTACCACCTCCCCCACCCTATTAGATTGTAAGCTCTTCTGAGCAGCGCCCTCTTAATCCTCTTGTATTTTATTGTATTATAACGGTATTGTCTCCCTTTTATATGGTAAATATTTTTTTAAATATGATTTTTAAAAACATATAATTTTTGAAAAAATTAATATTTTTTTGGAAAAATAAAAAAAAAAACACGTTTGAAAAAAAAATTAAATCAGTTTTGAAAAAAAAAATACATTTTTGGAAAAAAAAATAGTTTTGAAAAAAACAATAATTTTTGAAAAAAAAATACATTTTTGAAAAAAAATCACATTGAAAGGAATGGTTTGCCCTGCATCTGATGCTCACAAATGCACAGAACCACACGCATGCTCCAGTGTTGTGAACAGAACCTTTAGCTGGCATTATATTATACAATCTTCTTGTACAATCTCTAGATTTACATTCATCTATGTAGTGCAAGGGCCTGCCTTATTGGATACAAATTGAAAGTGCTGTTTAGATTTGACCACATATAATATGACTTTTCATATTTAAAAATAAAAATTGTACAATGGGATTGTATGATGCATAATCAGCTTAAGTTTAGATGGTGCGGGGGGAGGGAAGGGCTCTGGAGGGAGAGGGGGGTGGGTGAGGGGGGCCAGATCTGTTTGTCCTTGTTTTTTTTCCTTCCTTTCAAGTAAGAAGCCAAAGTATGACAGACGTTAAGTTTATTACATATAATATAAGAGGTCTGACCTCCCCAGAAAAAAAGATACAAAATACTAAAAGAGCTAGAAAGGTATAAAGGAGATATAATCTTCCTACAAGAGACACACATTGCATTGGATTCAAATATAAAACTGTATTCAGGTGTACTTCCAACATGGTATTATGCAGATTCTCCTACTAGTAGAGCAAAGGGAGTAGCTATCGGGATAGCAAGAAACGATAATTTCACCTTGGAAGATAGGAAAGTAGACCCAGATGGTCGCTTTTTGTTCCTTAGGGGAACTCTCCAAGGCAAAAAGTACACCTTAGCAAATGTATATTGCCCTAACCAGGGCTGGTGCAAAGATTTTTGACACCCTAGGCGAAACCTCATTTTGCTGCCCCCCCACGGCTCCATTTCTGACTCCACCCCCTTTGCACTGTTCATGTATAACCCACCTTTTTAATGAAGTGCCCATCAAATGCAGCTCACCAGGGTCCATCATATGCAGCCTCTCCAGTGCCCATCAAATGCAGCCTCTTCAGTGCTTATCAAATGCAGCCTCTCGAATGCCCATTAAATGCAGCCTACCAGCGCCCATAAATTAATTTTTTCTTGCTTCCATTCATTTGGGAGTCGGGACACAGACACAGTCCTCTGCCGCCACTGTGCCTCTGACATGTGCGAATGGAGCTGCCTGCTGATGCTGAGACTTAGTTGCTTGCTGCAGAGTGAGGAGAGTAGGAACACCAGTGGCCAGCGCCCTAGGCAGCAGTGCGCCCTAGGCGGCTGCCTAGTTTGTCTAGTGGTAGCACCGGCCCTGGCCCTAACAAATGCCCAAAAAAATACTTAAATAAGGTTCTCCATAACCTAATCGACTTTAAACAGGGTCATTTAATTTTGTCAGGTGACTTTAATTTCTATGTAGATCAAGATCTGGATAGTACGTCTCATGCACCGAATAGAGAAAATAAACAATTAAAACGTATAAAAAAAAAAAAAACTGCATAGTCAGCAGTTGGTTGACGGATGGAGAACATTATAACCAACAAAAAAGGACTATACATTTTACTCAGCGGTGCATGACTCGTACTCCAGATTGGACTATTTTTTCATAGATCATGACTTGCTGGAGCAGGTTAGGGAGGCGGCAATTGAAATTATCTCTGCCTCTGACCATGCTCCAGTGACAGTAAAGATAAGACTCAAAGAAGCGGGTCTGAGAGGGGGTTCTTGGAGACTTAATGAAGACCTAATAGACGATAAAGAAATAGGAAAAATAATACAGACCGAGATTGAACAATACTTTCTCATAAATGATACACCAGATGTCTCAAGGGCAACACTCTGGGAGGCCCATAAGGCCTATATTAGGGGAAAACTGATTTCCATAGGCGCATGGAGAAAGAAGGAAAGAGAAATAAGAATGAAAAAGTTAGTAAAGGAACTGCAAGAGTTGGAACTAAAACATAAAATACAACTAGATAGAGAAATACAACAGAAGATTATTATAAAAAGGGGCCAATTAAATGACATAATGGAACAAGAAACTAAAAAAGCATTTAAAAATGTGGTGGAAGAAAGGTACATGTGGGGCAATAAACCTGGGAAACACCTAGCTAAAATATCTAAAGCAAAAAAAAAACCTCAAATTATATTGAAAAGATAAAGAATGAGATAGAGGAACTGAAATATAAAACAACTGATATCGCAAATGTGTTTAACCGGTTCCCGACCGGCGCACGACGATGTACGTCCCCTTTAAGATGCCGCCGTGCCATTGCGTGCGCCGATCGGGACCCCCGTGAGTCCGGTCGTGGTTCCCGCGGACTGGATCGCCGTGGGGATACCAGCGATTGTCTCACGGGATGGCTGAACAGGGAGATGCGGAAGTAAACAGCATCTCCCCGTTCTGCCTAGCAACTAGTGACACCGATCTCTGCTCCCTGTGAAAAAATAAATTATTAATAAAAATTCTATAAAACTATCCCCTATTTTGTAAACACTATAACTTCTGCGCAAACCAATCAATAATCGCTTATTGCGATTTATTTTACCAAAAATATGTAGAAGAATACGTATCAGCCAAAACTGAGGAAATAAAATGTTTTTTTATATATTTTTGGGGGATATTTATTATAGCAAAAAGTAAAAAATAATGCTTTTTTTCAAAATTGTCGCTCTTTTTTTGTTTATAGCGCAAAAAATAAAAACCACAGGGGCGATCAAATACCACCAAAAGAAAGCTCTATTTGTGGGAAAAAAAGGACGTCAATTTTGTTTGGGAGCCACGTCACACGACCGCGCAATTATTAGTTAAAGCAACGCAGTGCCGAATCGCAAAAAGTGGTCTGGTCTTAAGCCAGCAAAATGGTCCGGTCTGAAAGTGGTTAAAATATATTACAGTACTCTATATGCAATAAGAAATAATGAGACACGACAAGAGGAGGACCGTAGAAAAGCGAGAATACAGGAATACTTGGCGGGAGCAAACTTATTAAAAATAACAGCAGACAGCTCTGAATTATTGGACAATCCCATTACCCAGGAAGAAATTTATAAAGCCCTAAAAGAAACTCCTGGGGGGAAATTCCCAGGCCCAGACGGGTTTCCCTATTAAATATTATAGAAGATACAAGGAACAGCTAGTGCCAGAACTATGTAAATGTTTTAACAGCATAGGTGAAAATGAAGAAATAAGAAAGGAATCTCTCCTTGCAAATATATCAGTAATACCAAAACTAGGGAAGGATGGAAGTATTTGTTCTAGTTGGCGTCCCATTGCATTATTAAATGCCGATACAAAACTATATGCGAAAGTCCTGGCATCCAGACTGAAAAACTTTATGCCAGACTTGATAAATATCAACCAAACAGGTTTTGTACCAGGCAGGGAGGGGAGAGAATAGTATTAGAACTCTATTACTATTGAATAAAGAAAAAGAAAGAAGGCCCCCAATGATTTTAATATCGATCAATGCCGAAAAGGCATTTGACCAAGTTGATTGGGACCAAGAATCATGAAATGGATCAGTAACTTATATAAAAAGCCTACAGCCAGTGTTGGGGTCAATGAGAGTATGTCGTCTGCCTTTGAAATGTCAAACGGCACAAGGCAAGGATGCCTCTTGTATGTAATTGCATTAGAACCATTACTAAAAAAAATACGGAACAACTTAAGCCCCATACACACGCTCGGATTATCCGAGGACCAGGTCCGTCGGATCATGTCCGTCGGACTTTGTCCGATGTTGGTGTTGCGTACACACGGTCGGACAAAGTTGTCGGAAAATCCGATCATTCTGAACGTGGTGACGTTTGTTGCCTACGACGGGACTACGTAGAGGCTAGTAGCCAATAGCTTTGGTCTTGTAATGTGATCTGAGCATGCGTGGCACTTTGTCCGTCGGAATTCGCTACACATGATCGGAATTGGTGTGATCGGACTTTGTTGTCAAAAAATCTATCCAGCAGGAGATAGAACTTTGTCCGTCGGACAATCCGATAGAAACTGTCCGATGGTGCCTACACACAGTCGGAAATTTCCGACAACATTGTCCGATAGGACAGAATCCATCGGAAAATCCGACCGTGTGTATGGGGCTTAAGACATAAGCGGAGTAAAAATGGGAGAGGGAGACCATAAGTTAGCGGCATATGCAGACGACATACTCCTATATATGACCAAACCAAGGCTGTCACTCCCTAATTTAATAAAAGAACTTAAACAATACACTGAGCTCTCAAATTTTAAGATTAATCCTATAAAAACTGTAATATTGAAAATGGGCCTAGATAAAAAAGAAGTAAGCCTACTGCAACAAGAATTCCCCTTTACCTGGGAAAGAAATAACATACCTAGGAGTTAAATTAACCCCCACCATAGACAAGTTATATCAAGCCAACTTTATTCCACTACTCAATGAAATCAAAACGGAGTTAAAAAAAATAGAGAAGAGACCAGTTTCATAGTAGAATAAATATATAAACAATAGTGAAGTTACCGAAGATAACATAAATTTCAGATGCTCCCGATAGAAATACCATCAAGTTTCTTTAAAGTAATGAAAACAATAATCCTGAAATATATATGGCAGAATAAAAAAGCTAGGGTAAATAATATCCTGCTATCTAGGAACAAAAAAAAGGGAGGGTAAGTAAGGGTAAGTAAAAAGGTACTGTGACGAAACGTGCCTACACTCCGATTGAGTGCTTTTGTCATATACCACTTCTTCCCAGTCTGAATATAGATATCAGATATTCCAACCGCTCCCAAGAACAAAACAAGACAAGACTTGCTTAGTTCTAATGTGGACTGATTTATTAGAACCAAAATGACAAGTAATTATAATACAGTAGAAGAGGAGGTCCCCCCTCCTGCTCATTTATTCTAACAATACAACTGTAGCCAGAAACAGAATTAACCTGAGCTAATTATCTAAATCAACACTCAGACTAGTTGACTGAGAGATAAGACTTTACAGCTCCTAGCTCACTAACTACTCAATACACATTACCATAAACATCAACACAGGGTTAAGTAGCACAAATAACAATGTGTGGAATACTTTTACAAGCCAGAATAGACTCATTTACATTATACAAGACAACAGACAGGTGGCTGGAGTTCATGACATTAGCATCTGACAGTGTGTGTCCCAACAGCATGAGACAACTTACATTATATATACATATAAACAGCAATGAATCTGACTAGCACAGATTACAGTGGGGTTCTCATCAGGGCCGATCCTAGGGTCACAGACGCCTGGGTGCAGAAATATTTCTGGCGCCCCCACATGGGCATGGGCATCTTACTAACGCCTCCCCTTTACAAATGTTTCTATGGCTACGACTCAAGAACAGAGATGCTCCCCTAAGTCTTCATTACCCTGGGATCCTCCCATGATCTTTTAACAATAAAGAAAATGAGTACACTAATGGGACCTGGAGGGGGGTCTCTGTTAGAGAGTCATGATACAGGAGATGGTCAGAGACTCCAGACATACTACAAGAGATGGTCAGAGACTGCAGACATAGCACAAGAGATGGTCAGAGACTGCAGACATAATACAGGAGATGGTTAGAGACTGCAGACATAGTACAGGAGGTGGTCAGAGACTGCAGACATAGTACAAGAGATGGTCAGAGACTGAAGACATTGTACAAGAGATGGTCAGAGACTGCAGACATAGTACAAGAGATGGTCAGAGACTGAAGACATAGTACAAGAGATGGTCAGAGACTGCAGACATACTACAAGAGATGGTCAGAGACTGCAGACATAGTACAAGAGATGGTCAGAGACTGCAGACATAGTACAAGAGATGGTGAGAGACTGCAGACATAGTACCAGAGATGGTCAGAGACTGCAGACATACTACAAGAGATGGTCAGAGGCTGCAGACACACTACAGGAGATGGTCAGAGACTGCAGTTCCTAAGGATGGCAGTAGATAATGACCGACCAGCCCTCTCACCAGACCCGGCGGCACAGCAACATCAGTTCCTCTGATCAGGAGTCAGCTCACTCTGGGTTACCTGTGGCGACTCCACTGGGTAGTGCTCAGATCTGTATTCTGGTAATGACTCCATTACTTTCTTCACCAGGGATGGCGCCAGGCTGTGCGGCTTTCCCTCTGGTGACACAGGGCAGTGGGGTTCTCTTTCTGATGGCGTCCCCTCAGCAGTGTCCTCTCCCTGGGGTCCTGGTTGCACTTCCCCGAAAGCTTTCCCGGGCTCCTGACGCTCTCTCTCTCTCACCCCCCTCTCTTATTCAGCTGAGCATGCTGTGTGGGTAGCAGTTTCCGGGTCACAATGGGGCCACCAGTCCTCGGGACTACATGTTCCACAATCCTCTTCTCTGCTCCCTTTTTATTGTGTTTCTTCCCCGGCCAAAGAAACATAGCTGGCAGCTGACCTGGCAAGCACCGCTCACTAGTACCGCAGTGCGAGGAGGAGAGGGAGGGGGGTCTAAGAGCCCGCAGCTGCTCTCTCTCCACTCAGACATGGGCGCTCCGATCTCCGGCAGCTTCACTCTCCTCTCCTGACAGGAGGAGGGGGGGGGGATGGGCAATAAACACAGAGAGCCCTCTTCTCGTTGATAACAGGGATGGCGGTGGCACAGTCTCTCCTCCCCTGATTCGCTCCTGCGTACCTACCAACTTTTAAAGTTGAGAATGAGGGACATTCTGGGGAGAGATTGAACTGCGGCACACGCAGCTTATATCAAAGTGCCCATGAGAGCCCCCCCATAGAAGGTGTCCCCATCAGAGCCCCCCCACAGCAAGTGTCCCCCATCAGAGCCCCCCCACAGCAGGTGTCCCCATCAGAGCCCCCCCACAGCAGGTGTCCCCATCAGAGCCCCACCCAACAGGTGTCCCCTATCAGCCCCCCCACAGCAGGTGTCCCCCATCAGAGCCCCCCACAGCAGGTGTCCCCATCAGAGCCCCCCCACAGCAGGTGTCCCCATCAGAGCCCCCCCAGCAGGTGTCCCCTATCAGCCCCCCCACAGCAGGTGTCCCCCATCAGAGCCCCCCACAGCAGGTGTCCCCCATCAGAGCCCCCCCACAGCAGGTGTCCCCATCAGAGCCCCCCCCCACAGCAGGTGTCCCCATCAGAGCCCCCCCAGCAGGTGTCCCCCATCAGAGCCCCCCCACAGCAGGTGTTCCCCATCAGAGCCCCCCACAGCAGGTGTCCCCCATCAGAGCCCCCCCACAGCAGGTGTCCCCCATCAGAGCCCCCCCACACCAGGTGTCCCCCATCAGAGCCCCCCCACAGCAGGTGTCCCCCATCAGAGCCCCCCCACAGCAGGTGTCCCCCATCAGAGCCCCCCCACAGCAGGTGTCCCCCATCAGAGCCCCCCCACAGCAGGTGTCCCCCATCAGAGCCCCCCCCCACAGCAGGTGTCCCCCATCAGAGCCCCCCCCCACAGCAGGTGTTCTCCCATCAGAGCCCCCCCCCCACAGCAGCTGTCCCCATAGATCAGTACCTGTCCAATAGATAACTGTAGCTCAGGAGCCCTGGGAGCAGAAGCACCGTGCACGTTGCAGGGGGCGGGGCATACGTGGCATCTTTGGTTACTAGGAGGGCGGCACTCAAACAGCATTTCTGGGAGTGCACTGGATGATTGGCAGCAGCTCCGGCCAACCCAGAAGAGAAGAGCCGACACACACAGAGGGGGCGGGCAGACAGGAGACTGCTCCACGAGCAACGAACAGAAAGATTAGTGGACTCTAGTACCGGAAGGAGGAGGAGCGGTATGTGCTCTTGTCATTTGCCAGCGGGATGGGGAACCGCAGCACCCGCTACATGCGCTCCACCTAAGCCTCTGGACACAGACGAGGAGGAGGGAGGGGGAGCAGCACTCTGGGGCTTCGGCGCCCCACCTCTGCGGCGCCTGGGTGCGGAGCACCCCGTGCACCCTGCCTAGGATCGGCCCTGCACGGCAGAATTCTTACTGAAAACATGGAAAAAGCTAGACGGGTTTAAAGAGGGATGTGTGATTCTGGGGGGGGACTATAATATAATTATGGACCCCGACTTAGACACCACATCCCAGGGTGAAGGGACTTAAACAATGACACTTGTTTAATCCTGTAGCACATAGTTTAAGAGGGAGTGCTACTTTCAATTAATTGATGTTTTGGAAGCACCTGGGTGGCAGTGGAGCACATATTTTGTAAGGGTGAAGAGCCCTCAATACTTGCACCTTTTTTATTTTTATTTTTTACTTTTATTGCTGTTTTTCATGTTGTTGGATTTTTTTTTTCTTTATGTCATTAAGTGTAGGGCTTGATGTCCCATGAATATGATTTTGATATAAAAGATTTTCTTTAATATGTTTTAAGCACTGATGATTATACCAGAGGTTGGTCATAGAATTAGGCAATCTGTTTTTTTAAAGTGGTTGTAAACCCTTACAGACCACTTTGACCTACAGGTAAGCCTAGATTAAGGCTTACCTGTAGGTCCAAGAAATATCTCCTTAACCTACACAGTTGAGGAGATATTTTACAAAAAAAGGGCACCGCTGTCTATGGCGCAGGCGCACTGGGCGCGCCGCATGTGAAGGCAAACATGCCGTCACTTATGGCTCCCGCGCCAGAGTGACGTCATCGTCGCAGCAGCGATACCCAGGAGGAAGATGGATGCTTCATGGAAGAGGGGACAGCGGTGACATCGATGGCTCCTGTGTCAGGTAAGTGACACATAATGGGCTACTATGCAATGCATGGTAGTCCATTATGCTTTACCTTTACAGGGAAACAAAGAGGAAGTAAACCCGGGTTTACTTCCTCTTTAACCGCTTCCCGACCGCCTAACGACGATATACGTCGGCAAAATGGCACGGGCAGGCAGAATCACTAGCGGCACGCTCGCGACCCGGTCGGGAGCTCCGTGACCCCGGCCGCGGGACCAGCGGACCCGATCGCCGCTGGTGTCCCGCGATCGGGTTACGGAGCTGAAGAACGGGGAGAGGTCTATGTAAACAAACCTCTCCCCGCGCGTCCTACACTGACTGTCAGTGATCGGCGGTTCCCTGTCATCGGGAACGCCGATCAATGACGTCACACGTACAGCCACGCCCCCTACAGTAAAGTAAACACAACACGTCACACTGACTCATCCCCGCCCCCTAGTGGTTAACCCCTTCACTACAACTGTCATTTACATAGGAATCAGTGCTATTTAAATAGCACTGAATTCTATATAAATGACAAATGTCCCAAAAATGTGTCAAAAATGTCCGATGTGTCCGCCATAATGTCGCAGTCACAATAAAAAATCGCTGATCGCCGCCATTACTAGTAAAAAAAAAAAAATATTAATAAAAAATGCTATAAAACTATCCCCTATTTTGTAAACGCTATAACTTTTGCGCAAACCAATCAATAATCGCTAATTGCGATTTTTTTTACCAAAAATATGTAGAAGAATACGTATCGGCCGAAACTGAGGAAAAAAAATGTTTTTTTATATATTTTTTGGGGATATTTATTATAGCAAAAAGTAAAAAATATTGCATTTTTTTCAAAATTGTTGCTCTATTTTTGTTTATAGCGCAAAAAATAAAAACCGCAGGGGCGATCAAATACCACCAAAAGAAAGCTCTATTTGTGGGAAAAAAAGGACGCCAATTTTGTTTGGGAGCCACGTCGCACGACCGCGCAATTGTCAGTTAAAACGACGCAGTGCCGAATCGCAAAAAGGGGCCTGGTCCTTTGGCTGCCAATTGGTCCGGGGCTGAAGTGGTTAAGCAGCGCAAAATACACTTTTTTTCAATCAACAGTTAACATTGTGGGAACACAATTTGTATTTGTAGCAGCTTAGAGGTCAATTTAAATAAGGTCACTTATTCAGCGGAGCGATTCCCCCACTGAGCAAAATGGAGTCTGCCGGGTGGACCATCCGTGTGAAAGGGCCCTTTAGAATAATAAGCTATCAGGTTAGTAAAACCGCAACATCGGAACCAATTTAACCATACAGTTTGTAGTGCACATAGATTGGCAAAAAAAATAGGATAAAGGAATGTTCCTTAACTTTTATCTCATGGTTGCTGTGAAATTGTGTGAATACATTGATGCAGTGCATGTCATCTCAGCTTGCATAACTTGGATTTATTGAATGAGTTTACCAAAAATGTAAATATTTAAGAATATACAGCCTCATGCTACACAACTAAGCTTCATTTCATGCTGAATAAACTCAATTGTTAATGTATCTTAAATAAGCTTTACATCGATATTTTACTCCTAAAGTATTTTATTAAACTTGTATAAAAATAATTTACTTTTTACATTTTTTTTTTTTAATCAATGTCATTCCCCCCCCCCCCCCCCCCCCCCCCCCCCCCCCCCCCCCCCAGGAGTACCAGAATTCCACTGGTCTGCAAGTTTTGCTCCAAACTGCAAGATGTCCTCTTGGTGCATCTCCGGCGGGTGTGCAGGAAAAATGCTAGTGAGGATGAGATCAAGAGGCTTGTGGAGGAGGCGCTGTCCAACATGCGGCAACTGGTTGGGAATCTCAGCATTATCCAGTGTGCCGATCTCGACCATGCTAGCAGTTCTAGCACACCACAGGAGTTTTTGGCACGCTTCCTTGAGTCCAAGGGAAGTGTCATTCTTCGACCTGCAGGAAGACAGCGGTAAGTGGTCGAAGTTTTAAATGGTTATAACATTATTTTAACCTGTGACCCTATAATGGCATAAAAAGTAAACTTGAGCCTCTCCTTTTTTGACACCAATGTGGGAGTACCTCATCAACTTTGGTGAAAAGTGCCCCGATCTTGAGCTATGCTAAAGGCGCTACAGCTTGAAGTTATAATCGTTCGGTTCAGGCCCAAACGGGCAGTAGCCTACCTCAACTGTAATTACCATTATAATTGTTTTTACATTACAGCTATATGGATCAGACACTTGCTCACCTTTTGCGAGTGCATGGATCTTTCTGTACTGATACTATTTGTATCCTAAGAAATTTGTAAAACTTTGCAATAAAAAAAAATGTTTGCAAACAAAAAGTAAACCTCTCCTAAACTATATTCTAGATCTCAAGTTCCAGTGGAGGAAGTCCAAGAAGATCCCACCGGAGGGGATGAAGCTCTGGAAGGAAGGATGTACAAACATTTATTGTACTTCCTCTTTCCCATCCCCTAGCACATCCACTCATCGGAGCCTAGAAGAGGCAGGATTCTACAAGCAACATTCGGTGGATTCTCCTTGGGTCCAAGGATTTCAGAAGCACTTGGAGACATCTGGATCAAATGAATTCATAAGACAGCAGGTAAAAATATGTCAAATGTTACACACTGCAAGGTTAGTTAATCTAGATACTATATTAGGAAAGCCAATTTTTAAAAAGTTTCTGATCTTAAGCAATTGTAACCCCCATTTGTAATAACATGTCATACTTGCCTGCTCTGTGCAATGGTTTTGCACAGAGCAGTCTTGATACACTTCTCAGGTTCCCCTGATGCTTGTGGCTCCCTCCTTCACTGACTGCCCACCATGGCAAGCGGCTTCCTATGGGGACACTCCTGCAGACTTTATTCCAAGCCAGCTCTGTGTGTCCATAGATACAGCACATGGTTGGGCACCATCCCGCTCCTCAGTGGCTGTGATTGACTGTAGCCTGAGCCAAAAGGTTCCCACTTCTGTCACTGAGCCTAAAAGAAGGGAGAAAGCCAATGTGCAAAGCACTGGCTCTAGATAAGGCTCATGTCATTTTAGTAGTGGCTGGGGACAGCTACACTCATGTGTAACACATGTTTTTTACTTACTTCAATGCAGAGAAATCATTATGGTAAAAAAAAAAATTCACCCTTTTGGAAGCACTTTAAGATGTTGATTTCTTATCCATTTTTCAGGTTAACTTCGTGACCCGGTTCCTTTACTTCATGGACAGCAAGGAGGTTTCGTTGAAGAGTATCGACCAGCCAGACAGGACCGTCGAATTCTTCAATCAACTGGAAGCATCTGGAGTCAGCCAAGCCACCGCGATCAACTATCTGGACAGCATTCAGAAGTTCGCAAGGCACATCTCCTCAGAACAAAGATGCCTGGAGGATCATTCTGCCAATCAAGCCGCATCAAGATTTGTTGAGCTTCTGAACGACATCCGTAAGAAGATCAACAAGAAAGCTGCCAAGGGCAGAAAGGAAATGGGGTAGGCAAAATTGATGGCAATAGACATTGTATTGCCTTTAGCCATTTTTTTTTATGCATTTTGATTTGGCTAAATATGCAATCATATATTTTTCTTTCTCAGAAATTCGGCTCAGGATCCAGAGGTAAGCCAAAGGATTCTCTCTCTTGCTAAACCTTATTTTCTTACCCTGATAGGTAGGGCGAATAATGGACTGGAGCTTAAAGACAGAGACCGGATGACCGTCCTTTACTTCTTTGAAGCGCTGCTGACATTGGAGCATCTTCAGCGACCAGCTGTCATTCAAAACATGACCGTGAGTGTTTATATGAGTCAATAGTGTTTTACACCAAATGTTGCAACGAGTGTCACTTGCAACAACATCTGTTTTGTTATCCATCAACAGGTAAATGAATGGCTGCTGAGGACCCATGAGACCATCCACGTCGACGCAGTGGCTGTGGATGCAATGATCATCAAGGTGGATGTCGGAAGCACGGAAGCTCCTTCGCAGATGGGTACAGTGGTCTTGGAAGGATCTGAGGAAATGTGGTTCACCACCTATTTCCAAAAGATTCAACCTTTTTTGTTGAAGACCTTCAACAAAGGGGACAACTTCTTCATCACCAGCGAGGGAGGGAAAAAGCTTGATTTCTGATGACCTCACCCAGTTCCATAAGAGGCAAGTAAAATATAAAATCTGTCATGCAGCTATGCCACTAATGTAAAATGACTAGGGTTGAGCGAACCCGAACTGTAAAGTTCGGGTCCGTACCGGACTTTTGGGTGTTCGGGACCCGAACCCGAACTATTTGCTGTAAGTTCGGGTTCGGGTCCGGTGTTCGGCGCTGTATTGGCGCCTTTTTAACAGCTGCAGGGCAGCCAATCGATGATCGTTTCACTAGTGTGCCCTTAGAAGCCATCACAGCCATGCCTACTAATGGCATGACTGATTGGCCAGTGCAGCATGTGACCCAGCCTCTATATACAGTACACACACAGCACACAGCGTTATTCTGCTATAGACACTAGACAGGTTCCTGTGCTGCAGAGAGATAGAGGATTTTAGGAGTTAGTGTGCTAAAGTCAGTCAGTCCACATTCCTTGAATTTTCTTCTAATTAGTTAGATCAGTAAGCGATCTAGATAGCTAGAGTAGGGAGTTTCTTTAATAAGCAAAAGAAAGAGGCAGAGAGAATTATTGAAGAGATTCCTAAATCAATTGTACCCTGGCTGGGGTGCAGTGCACAGTCTTTTAACAGTGCCATGAGGCCAGTGCCAGACAAAATATAAAAGTTTTACCTGCAAGCTCAGTGCACCATTACTGTACTGCATATAGTAAGAGATACACCATAGTCTGTGTGTATTCTGCTATTGGAAAAACATTGCAAAAAAATTTAATTTAGCTTTTTTTTTTTCCCAATAGCATTTTCTGCGTGTTCATACATACACGCTGTAGACAGTATCCGTGTATTCTGATATTGTAAAAACATTGCAAAAAAATTAAATTTTGCAGTGTTTTTTTTCTTCCCAATAGCATTTTCTGCGTTTTCATAAACGCTTTACATACTGTCCGTGTATTCTGATATTGGAAAATCATTGCAAAAAATTTTTTATTTTGCAGTGTTTTTTTTCTTCCCAATAGCATTTTCTGCGTTTTCATAAACGCAGAAAGACACTATCCGTTTATTCTGATATTGGAAAAACATTGCAAAAAAATTTAAATTTTGCTGTGTTTTTTTTCTTCCCAATAGCATTTTCTGCGTGTTCATAAACGCTTTAGACACTGTACGTGTATTCTGCTATATACAAAAACACCCATTTAGGGCGATATCATACATTTTGAAAATATGAGGAGATCATCAAAAAGGGGACGTGGCCCGGGTCGTGGTGCTGCTGGTGGCGCTCCTGTTGCAGGGAGAGGACGTGGTCGATCTGTGCCAGCTACACGCACTAGTGAAACACCTTCCTCAGGTGCGAGTAGGCGACAGAGCCTGCAGCAGTATTTTGGCTCGCCTAATGAGGCTGTACAAATGTTAAGGCCAGGACAAGTACAGGCGATAGTAGATTGGGTTGCTGCTGACAGTGCCTCCGGTTCCTTCACATCGTCTCCCACCCAGTCTCCTGATGAAAGTTCAGAGTTGGCACCTGCAGCCGATGTCCATCAGTCTTTCACCTCACCCGCTTGCAAATCAGCTAATCAGTCTGAGCCTCAAATCATGCAGCAGTCTCTTCTGCTTTTTGATGACTCTGTTAGCAGGGTTTCCCAGGGCCATCCACCTAGCCCTGCCCCAGAAGTGGAAGAGATTGTGTGCACCGATGCCCAACCACTTATGTTTCATGATGAGTACATGGGAGGACCATCGCAGCACGTCTCGGATGATGACGAAACACAGGTGCCAACTGCTGCTTTCGCCATTGTGCAGACCGACAAGGAGGGCAGGGGTGAATTTTGGGTGGAAGATGATGTGGAGGACGATGAGGTCCTTGACCCCACATGGAATCAACATCATGCAGGTGACCAGTGTAGTTCAGAGGAAGAGGTGGTGGTCGCACAGAGCCGCCAGCACAGCAGAAGAGGGAGCAGGGTGCAAAAGCGGAGCGTCCGTCCCCTAGACAGTACGTCTGCTACTGCCCAACGCAGCAAGGGACCGAGCACACCAAAGCCAGGTGCAAGGAGTTCCCTAGCGTGGCAGTTCTTCAGACAATGTCCTGATGACAAGACACGAGTGGTTTGTACGCTGTGCAATCAGAGCTTGAAGCGAGGCATAAACATTCTCAACCTGAGCACAACCTGCATGACCAGGCACCTAAGTGCAAAGCACGAGATGCAGTGGAGTAGACACCTCAAAAACCAAGAAAGGTCTCTGGCTCCTCCTGCTTCCTCTTCTGCTGCAGTCTCGGCCTCTTCATCCACCTCTGTAGTGACAGTGACACCTGCCAACCCGCAAACAGAGGATTTGCCAGCAACACTACCACCTGGGTCACCAACCATCTCCACAATGTCCCATGGAAGCGTTCAGCTCTCTATTTCCCAAACACTGGAGCGGAAGAGGAAGTACCCCCCTAGCCACCCGCGATCCCTGGCCCTGAATGCCAGCATTTCAAAATTGCTCACCTTTGAAATGCTGTCATTCCTTCTGGTGGAGACGCAGAGTTTTAAAAGGCTGATGTCATTGGCTGTTCCACAGTACGTCGTGCCCAGCCGCCACTACTTTTTCAGACGAGCTATCCCTTCCCTGCACAACCAAGTGGGGGAAAAAATCAGGTGTGCACTGCGCAACGCCATCTGTGGCAAGGTCCACCTAACTACGGATGCGTGGACCAGTAAGCACGGTCAGGGACGTTATATCTCCCTAACAGCACACTGGGTAAATGTAGTGGCGGCTGGGCCTGAGGCGGATAGCACTTTGGCGCATGTCCTTCCACCACCGAGGATTGCAGGGCACTTCAGTTTGCCTCCTGTTGCTAACTCCTCCTACTCCGCCTCCTCATCCTCTACCGCCTCCTCATCCGGTCAGCGTAACACCTTCACCACCAACTTCAGCACAGCCAGGGCTAAACGACAGCAGGCAGTTTTAAAACTTTCCTGTTTGGGGGAAAAACCCCACACCGCGCAGGAGTTGTGGAGGGACATGGAACAACAGACCGATGAGTGGTTGGTGGCAGTGAGCCTCAAGCCCGGCCTGGTGGTGTGCGATAATGGGCGAAATCTCGTAGCAGCTCTGGGCCTTGCCGGTTTGACGCACATCCCTTGCCTGGCGCATGTGCTGAACTTGGTGGTCCAGAGGTTCCTTAAGAATTACCCCGATATGCCAGAGCTGCTGCAGAAAGTGCGGGCCGTCTGTGCGCACTTTCGGCGTTCTCACCCTGCTGCTGCTCGCCTGTCAGCGATGCAGCATAACTTCGGCCTTCCCGCTCACCATCTCATATGTGACGTGCCCACAAGGTGGAACTCCACCTTGCACATGCTTGCCAGACTGTGCGAACAGCAGCAGGCGATAGTGGAGTTTCAGCTGCAGCACGCATGCGTGAGTCGCTCTGCGGAACAGCACCACTTCACCGCCAATAACTGGGCCTCCATGCGAGACCCGTGTGTCTTGTTGCGCTGTTTCGAGTACTCCACCAACATGGCCAGTGCCGATGATGCCGTTCTCAGCGTTACTATACCAGTTCTATGCCTCCTTGAAAAAACGCTTCAGGCGATGATGGAAGAGGATGTGGCACAGGAGGAGGAGGAGGAGGAGGAGGAAGAGGGTTCATTTCCAAGGCTTTCAGGGCAGTCATTTACAAGTGGCTACGAGGGTGGGTTCCTGCACCAACAAGCGCCAGGTACACAATTGTCTGGCAGCAAGGGCACAGTTCTGGAGGATGACGAGGTGGAGGATGAGGAGGAGATGGAGGAGGAGGAACCATGTTCACAGCAGGGTGGCACCCAGACCAGCTCATGTCCATCACTGGTGCGTGGCTGGGGGGGATACAGAGGACACAGACGATACACCTCCCACAGAGGACAGCTTTTCCTTGCCTCTGGGCAGCCTGGCACACATGAGCGATTACATGCTGCAGTGTCTCCGCAACGACCGCCGAGTTTCCCACATTTTAACTGGTGCTGATTATTGGGTGGCCACCCTGCTGGATTCCCGTTACAAGGACAACGTGCCGTCCTTAATTACCCCACTGGAGCATGATCGTAAGATGCGCGAGTACAAGCGCACGCTGGTAGATGCGCTGCTGGTGGCATTCCCACTTGGAAGCGGGGGTACGGTGGAAGCACAAGGCGAAGGCAGAGGAGGAGGAAGAGGTCGCCAACGCAGCCGGGGCACCGCCAGCACCTCGGAAGGCAGGGTTAGCATAGCCGGAATGTGGAAAAGCTTTGTCGGCACACCACAACCAGCACCACCAGCTGAGATGGAACGTCTTAGCAGGAGGCAGCATTTCACCAACATGGTGGAGCAGTATGTGTGCACACGCGTACACGTACTGCATGACGGGTCTGCCCCCTTCAACTTCTGGGTCTCCAAATTGGGCACATGGCCTGAGCTTGCCCTTTGCGCCTTGGAGGTGCTGGCCTGCCCTGCCGCCAGTGTATTATCTGAACGTGTATTTAGCACGGCAGGGGGCGTTATCACAGACAAGCGCAGGCGCCTGTCCAGAGCCAATGTGGACAAGCTCACGTTCATTAAAATGAACCAGGCATGGATCCCACAGGACTTGGCCATACCTTGTGCAGAATAGACACATATACCGGTGTTCTGACGAAAACTGTCTTGCTATCGGATAGTGTCCGGCCACTTACTGTGCAGGTGCAGTGCTTGCGCAGTACGGAGGACAAGGAGATTCACAAAATCTCCAAAGATGAACATCGCCTGCGCAGTGAGTGCAGGTTCAAGCCCGACCATCCAAGTGGACATACGGTAGCACATAGTAACAGGGCCCCTCACGGGCTTGCTTGGCTAGGCTTCAACCTCGGATGATGTGGCTTGAACCTGGAGTCACCGCGCATCGTCTTCGGAGAGTTTCAAAATCCCCTTGTCCTACGTACTGAGCAAGCGCAGTACAGGGCAGACACTATGCGACGGGGGACAGAATTCGACACATCATTCACCACTAGCCTTACCCAGCCATTGTTGTATTTTTAACCAGTGTTGGCTACCTCGTCCTCCTCCACCGCCGCTTCCACCTACACCGCCACATCCACCGCCACCTCAACCTCCTACTCCATTTGAATTTCGTCCTCCTAGGTCAAGATTATAATTTTTTCATTTTTTTTAATTTCCAAGTATTTTATTTTCCCACTATCTTATCCATTAAATTTAATATTTTTTTCCAGAAAGTGCGTATTCTGGGGTATTCCCACCATATGTGCGGCATCGTGCAGTTGAGTTTCTGAGGTTCTTAATGACTTCCTGTACCTCTTCTGCTGAGAAGGGGGCCTCCAGCATTTTATTTTAATTTTTTTATGTTATTTTAAGTTATTTCCCTATCCACATTTGTTTGCAGATCACTTGCCATGCTCTTAACAACATTTTGTTGCCATTTGCAGCCCTCTAGCCCTTTCCGTGACCTTTTTACAGCCATTTAAGTGTTCAAAAGTCCGGGTCCCCATTGACTTCAATGGGGTTCGGAGTTCGGGGTCAAGTTCGGGTCAAGTTCGGTCCCGAACCCAGACTTTTTTCCGAAGTTCGGCCGAACCCGCCGAACCCGAACATCCAGGTGTTCGCTCAACTCTAAAAATGACTCATCAGTGTTAACCAAAAACTGTGTTTTCAGTTGTACAACCATACCAGACCACAAACTAACAAAAATCTCTCACCCTTTAGATTCAACCTTCCTGCAGTTACTTACCAGCAGGCATGGAAGGCTTTCGAGCAGTGTGGTTTATCCCACTGCAATGACGAAATGAAGGCTCTTATGGAGGAATATTTCAGCAGTTCCAAGGAAGGAGAAGACGTCGAGGGCAAGATTGTGAAGGGTGTCTTGATGGTGAAGAGGATTCAGAGATACTGGATGCCTTCTACTTCAGGGTAGGTTGTTGCTGATCGTAATCTAGAAAGTCACCAAGTAAAAATATTGATCATGTTACTATTGACAACAAAAATGTCTGTACAGAGTTTAACACTTGTATTAAAGAGGAAGTAAACCCTAGGTTTACTTCCTCTTTGTTTCCATGCAAAGGTAAAGCATAATGGATTACTATGCATCGCATAGTAGCCCATTATGTATCACTCACCTGACATGGGAGCCAGCGATGTCACTGATGTCCCATCTTCCTTCTGGGTATCGCTGCTCTGGCGCTTTGAGCGACTGGAGCAGCGATGACGTCACTCCGGCGCGTGGGAGCCGTGTTTGCCTTCACTTGCGGTGCGCCTGCACCGTAGACAGCGGTGCCCTATTTTTGTAAAATATCTCCTTAACCATGTAGGTTAAAGGAGATATTTCTGGGACCTACAGGTAAGCCTTAATCTAGGCTTACCTGTAGGTCAAAATATGAGCACTCATTCAATCCAGTGCTGTGCACATCTACAGCTCGTCTCTCCCCCCGCACTCACTCTTTGCTCACAGGCTTTGCCAAGGCACCAGAAGCCATTGGCTCCTACTGCTGTCCATCAAATCAAGAGATGGAGTGGGGGGTGGTGCAGGGCAGAGTCCTGCTTTCTATAGACAGCAGTGCTCAGGTGCAAGCCTGCATAAGTGCTCCCATAGGAATTGACTTCCCATGTGGGCACTGGACAAATGAGGAGCCAGGAATGCCAGTGGGGTACCCAAGAAAAAGAGGTTTGGTTAGGAAAGTGGAAACAATTTTTTTTGGTGTGTGTGTGTGTGTGTGTGTTTTTTTTTTTTTTTTAATTTTACATTGACAAGCAAGTTAATGGTTAAACACCCATTTTGATTTCTAGAGACCCGAGGACAAGATGGGAAGCGGTGCCAGTTGATGACCAGGAGGTGGCCTTCAGAAGACTCCAAGATGCGTTTCCGATGGGAACCAACGAAAAAACGCCAGGTTTGAAGGAATGCCGCCTCTCTTCAACGGCACATGAGGCGTACTGCTACAAGAGGCGGAGACGACAGCAGTACTCGATGCGCGTCAATGAGGTCGACGGTGAGTATTTTATATTTTTCCTAGCATCTGTGAATAAAAGCTCCACCCACTTTTGAGAGGTGGTCTTAAACTAAAGACCACCTATCTGTGTGTATGTGTATGTGTGTGTGTGTATATATATATATGTATGTGTGTGTGTGTATGTGTGTGTGTATGTGTGTGTGTGTGTGTGTGTGTGTGTGTGTATAAATAATGTACTTCCGGGCCGGGGCACCGGACGCCATGTCTTCTTGTGCGGGGAGCCCTGCTGCAGTCTTCTGGGACCTGCATGACCTGCTAGTAGGAAACTGTCAGTGAAGCCACAAGGCTCCACTGCCGGTGACATCTGCACCCAATTTTCATGGACTGATTGGCCTGGGGGGGGGGGGGGGGGGGGGGTTAGGTGGCGAAATTGTGGGCTTATGTGTCCTTATTAAAAGTCAGCAGCTACAGTGCTTGTAACTGCTGACTAGGGTTGAGCGAACCCGAACTGTAAAGTTCGGGTCCGTACCGGACTTTTGGGTGTTCGGGACCCGGACCCGAACCTGAATTATTGGCTGTAAGTTCGGGTTTGAGTCCGGTGTTCGGCGCTTTATTGGCGCCTTTTTAACAGCTGCAGGGCAGCCAATCGACGATCGTTTCACTAGTGTGCCCTTAGAAGCCATCACAGCCATGCCTACTAATGGCATGGCTGTGATTGGCCAGTGCAGCATGTGACCCAGCCTCTATATATAGTCCAGACACACAGCACACAGCGTCATTCTGCTATAGACAGGTTCCTGTGCTGCTGAGAGGATTTTAGGAGTTAGTGTGATTCAGTCAGGCAGTCAGCATTCCTTAACTTTGCTTCTAATTAGTTAGATCAGTGAGCGATCTACATAGCTAGAGTAGAGTAGGGAGTTTCTTTATTAAGCAAAAGAAAGAGGCAGAGAGAATTATTGAAGAGATTCCTAAATCAATTGTACCCTGGCTGGGGTGCAGTGCACAGTCTTTTAACAGTGCCATGAGTCCAGTGCCAGACAAAATATAAAAGTTTTACCTGCAAGCTCAGTGCACCATTAGGACCAACACTGCATATACTAAGAGATACACCATAGTCTGTGTGTATTCTGCTATTGGAAAAACATTGCATAAAAATTGAATTTTGCTTTTTATTTATTTTTCCCCAATAGCATTTTCTGCGTGTTCATACATACACGCTGTAGACACTATCCGTGTATTCTGATATTGCAAAAACATTGCAAAAAATTTTAATTTTGGTGTTTTTTTTCCCCCAATAGCATTTTCTGCGTTTTCATAAACGCTGTACATACTGTCCGTGTATTCTGATATTGGAAAAACATTGCAAAAAATTTAAATTTTGCAGTGTTTTTTTTTTTTTTCCCAATAGCATTTTCTGCGTTTTCATAAACGCTTTAGACACTATCCGTGTATTCTGCTATAGACAAAAACACCCATATAGGGCGAGATCATAAATTTTGAAAATATGAGATCATCAAAAAGGGGACGTGGCCCAGGTCGTGGTGCTGCTGGTGGCGCTCCTGTTGCAGGGAGAGGACGTGGTCGATCTGTGCCAGCTACACACACTAGTGAAACACCTTCCTCAGGTGCGAGTAGGCGACAGAGCCTGCAGCGGTATTTTGGCGCGCCTAATGAGGCTGTACGAATATTGAGGCCAGGACAAGTACAGGCGATAGTAGATTGGGTTGCTGACAGTGCCTCTGGTTCCTTCACATTGTCTCCCACCCAGTCTCCTGATGAAAGTTCAGAGTTGGCACCTGCAGCCGATGTCCATCAGTCTTTCACCTCACCCCCTTGCAAATCAGCCAATCAGTCTGAGCCCCAACCCAGTGGTTCTCCATCCCCATCAGAAGGCTTCCCTTTCGGCTACGAACCGCTCCAGGCCAGCTTTACGGCAGCAGGCTTTTGCATAGCAACCGCCACCCCTGCTCCACCTCGCCGTATGAATGAATGAATGACTTGTATAGCGCAACCTATGTGAACTGAATCGCCTCAGGGCCCTTTTTGCCACTGGTGTCCATCTGTGGTATAGTGCGGTCCTTGCCCTGTGGGGTCCTGACACGCTTACAAACACATACACATACAACATACACATATTTGGCCAATTTTAGCGACAGGATCTAATTAACCTACCAGCGTGTCTTTGGAGTGTGGGAGGAAACCGGAGTACCCGGAGGAAACCCACGCAAGCACAGGGAGAACATGCAAACCCCCAGGCAGAAGGTGTCATGGTCGGGATTTGAACCAGCGACCCTATTACTGCTAGGTGAAAGTGCTAACCACTACACCACTGTGCTGCCCAGAACAGGGACGGAAGCAAGCGCCACCTCCTGGCAACTGATAAGAACCGATACTACACTTGATCTTAGCCAAAAGGCCGAGAAGCACTAGTGAAACACCTTCCTCAGGTGCGAGTTGGCGCGCCTAATGAGGCTGTACGAATGTTGAGGCCAGGACAAGTACAGGCGATAGTAGATTGGGTTGCTGACAGTGCCTCCGGTTCCTTCACATTGTCTCCCACCCAGTCTCCTGATGAAAGTTAATAATTTTTTCCAGAAAGTGCGTATTCTGGGGTATCCCCACCATATGTGCGGCATCGTGCCGTTGAGTTTCTGAGGTTCTTAATGACTTCCTGTACCTCTTCTGCTGAGAAGGGGGCCTCCAGCATTTTATTTTTATTTTTTATTTTTTTTATGTTATTTTAAGTTATTTCCCTATCCACATTTGTTTGCAGGTCACTTGCCATGCTCTTAACAACATTTTGTTGCCATTTGCAGACCTCTAGCCCTTTCCATTACTTTTTTACAGCCATTTTAGTGTTCAAAAGTCCGGGTCCCATTGACTTCAATGGGGTTCGGAGTTCGGGGTCAAGTTCGGGTCAAGTTCGTTCCCGAACCCGGACTTTTTTTCCGAAGTTCGGCCGAACCCGCCAAACCCGAACATCCAGGTGTCCGCTCAACTCTACTGCTGACTTTAAAAGAAAAATGTGTCTGGAACGCTGCTTTTAAGCATATTCTTGCATTATATTGTAATACACGGTCTTCTGCTTTCAGGACGTTTCAAGAGGAATCCCCCCACAGAAGGACAGGTAACTACTTTTTCTCAAACGCAGGGATGGACGACCAACAAACCGAAGATGGAGGACATCCTTGCAAGCTGGAAACCCACCATGGAAAGGGAGAAGGCTAAAGAAGAAACAGACCTAGAAAGTCACATCACCTTGCAAGACTGGAAGGGGCTTGCCATCGTAGAAGACCGTGTTGGAAACACTGGGGAGACGGTCTTCACGACGTTGCCCTTCAAGAAAGGCGAGGTGGTCTGTGACTACCATGGACAAATCGTTGCAAGTGAAAGAGGAGAGGAACTTATGAATGCCATGGCAGAAGGTAAGATGGTGAGGTTGGCAAAACATGACTATCAGGTGATCACACATGTCAATCTGATACCATCGATTCTGCACACTACACTTCTCCCCCTGCTGTCAATAAAGGCCAGTAATAATGGAGCAGGGGTTTGGAGGATGAGCCATGCACGCGCACACACATAGCTGTCTTGGGAGTGAGCATGCACAAGTGCCTCCATAACAAGCGGCCCCAAGAGAAGGAGGATTGGGCCTGCTCTGTGCTAAAAAGAAATTGCACAGAGCAGATAAGTATAACCTGTTGTGTCTTTTTTTATTTTTTTTTAATTTTTTTTTTAGAAAAGTGCTCTTTTGCAATCACTTTCAGGGGGTCAAATAAACGCAGTCAGTGTACCACCTGAGGGGGTTCAAGTGGTTAATATGGAGGTGTAGTGAAGTTCAGTCTATTCAATTAAACCAGCACTTGGATAACAGTGGGGGGTTTAATTGTTTGTCATATAGACTAGTCTATGGCACTGATTGATACATGCTGTAACTTATTGGCAGAAAAACTGCATGTTTTGAACATTTTTATATTTCATTTATTCAACAGCATTTTTTTTTATGTTTTATGGGTATAAGGATATTTTGATATACATGTGTCCGTTTCTAGTTACTGATTTTGCTGATTGAGAGATACATTTATTTTTGTCTTTTTTTATTTTAATTTTTATTTATTTTTTATCATTAGCAGCATGGCACTTATTATTTAATTTATTTGGCAGGTAAGATGGGCTACGTACTTTTTGAGGACAGGAAGAACCATCGGAAGCTGTGCGTTGATGGCAAGAACGTCCCATGTCCTTGTCACCCCTCCCTACCAACAACTTTTGGGAGGAAGATCAGCCACTCGAGGAAGCAACCAAACCTGAAGCCAAGGCTGAGTTACCGGAGTGATGGCACCACCCCCGTTCTTCTGTTTGTGGCCAAAGAAGATCTTCCAGTTGGCACAGAGCTGAAATATGACTACGGGGGTCACAAATCGCTCCTCCGGGGGGGGGGGGGAAGGGGCAGATGTTGCCTGGCTTAATACATGAGAACCCAGCTGACACCTGCCTCTATGCTACCGGTAGCAGGATGACCTCTAGGGTAAGTAATTTTTTCCCTCCTCCTAAACTGCCTTTCATCTATTTTCCAAATATTCCATTTTCTTCTCATCCATCAACCTTGCTCATTTCTGTCCTACCAAAGTCTTCTCTTTACATCTTACCCTGCCTAATCATCATTTTGACTCTTCCTCTCTTTCAGTCTCCCTCATTTGTCTTTTTGCTTCTTGAATTGACATGCATTTATAAAAAACTTTCATTGTATTACCCCCCTTACTGCATCACTGGGAGCCGAGTATCGGTGTCGCAAGAAAAGGAACCTTGACCATTAACTGCGTAACCTTGAACATATCTGCGTAAGTTCTATACAGCCATTGATGTGACTTGAGCTTACTGATCATCAGGCAAATGTGCTTATTTTGTTTCAGGAGCAATGTTTTTCACAAGTCATAATATTGACCCAGGCAACAACCGGGATGAGACAGACTTGTGCGTTTTGGCTTTTTAAGTGTTTAAAGCTTTGAGTCTCATTGTCCTTTATTAAAAAACACAGGAGTAAAAGATATGAGGCACAACTAGAACTTACTCTCTTGGTGGGACTTAGGCCAGCCATACACCAAGTGCATTTATTTCCTGCAACCATGGGTTGCAGGAAAGATACTTGCTTGATTCTACCATCAGCACAGACGGTGTTGATTCAGGAATCCCTCCTTCCATGGCCATTGTCTTCTCCCAGCGGGGGGAGCTGTCCCGATGGGAGAAAACAGTGATTATTGGAGGAGCAGAGAAGAAACGCTGAATGGCAGTCAGCAGCTCTCCTCTTGGATCTGTGAGAACCAAGCCATTGGCAATGTTTAGTGGCTCGGTTCTCAGTGCAGAGATGGCGGGGGACAGCTGCAGCATTGGTTTACTGCAGCATCGGTTTGCTGCTGCATCCACCTGGGTAAGTATGAATCTAAGAAAAAAATCTTTTAATTATTCTGAACTTGTATTAAATTGTATACTTACCTGCTCTGTGAGATGAAATTGCATAGAGTTGCCCTTATCCTCCTCTTTTGTCAGTGCCCCTGGCTGCTCCTTTTTTTCTCTTCGCACCCCTAATCACAAGCTGATGCTGTGCTGCCTGCATCCACAGACACAGCGTGGCTTGGCCCTGCCTCATGCTCGCTCCACATAGGTTTAAGCTGACAGCAGAAGCCATTGGCTTGTGCTTTAGCAAATCCTGCGAGAGGGAGGGGGAGAGCTGCTACCAACTGGCATAGAGCTGATTGAGTGAGGACTCAGGTAATTATAAAGTGAGGGGGCAACTGCTGCCAAAACATTTGTACCTTAGTCTAAGGAATGTATTAAGCTAAAACATGTTTTTGTGTTGGAGATTTTGAATATTTAAAATGGAATTGGATTGCCATGCCCCATCGGATGTATAAATATATATTTATGCAGAGGTGTGTGTGGGGATGTGTATGTATGTGTATATATATATATATATATATATATATATATGATCTATGTATGTATGTAGGTATATATATATATATATATATATATATATATATATATATATATATTTATTTTTTTTTATGACAGGCAAGCTAGACTTTTTCTCTTTGACATTGGTTCGTTAATCCATAGATTGACTGTGCCCAGGTGTTAATTGAATATCCCTTGTTCTCTTACAATAGACGACACCTTCTGCCCAGGGGACATTGACATACTAATGTCATCTCTGGTTATCAAAACCAGGGAGTCATCAGTTCCTCCATTTCCCCTGGGTTTCGCTAGACAATATGGCTCCTTCTCCCCAGGGGTCATTAACATACTAATGTCATCTCTGGTTATCAAAACCAGTGAGTCATCAGTTCCTCCATTTCCCCTGGGTTTCGCTAGACAATATGGCTCCTTCTCCCCAGGGGTCATTAACATACTAATGTCAGACCTAGTTAGAACTGGTGATTGATTAATCTTGATGACTGACTGACAACAGGAGTTTTGACTTTAGAAAGGGACCAATCACGGAGCTAGCCCAAAGAAATTAACCAATCAGAGAGTTACCCCCCGGAGCCAATGAACATTGAGACTGGAGAAGGGGCATTTTTGGGCATAAAAACCAGTTTAGAGCTGGATGCTCACTCTCTCTTGATTCCCACAACACCAGATGGAAGTGTAATGTATTCTGTGTATCTCTAACCTTTCTCTAACTTTAATCTTTCTTCCCTCCTAGGACTTGTCTTGATGTTTTGGTAACCTTATTGATCAGTGTATATCTGTTGTAAACCATGTGGCCTTAAATATCTCCTAAGCCTAGATAACCCTGTACATGTACCATCACCTAAGTTTATGATAAGCTCTAAATTATTCTGACGTTTCTTTCCTATATAAATAAATGTAATTGTTTATCCTTTTGCACTGTTATCGTACGTTTATATTCTTATACAGACAAAGGTTTAATCACTTTAATCACTTTATCATCTTTGTATCTATAATCATTTAAGTAAGCTAGAAATTCAGCTTTAACAGATGGTGCCCGTGTGTGAGGAGGCTTGAAGTTTTGAGCGAATTGGCAATTTTATATGTGGGGAACTACAAAAAAGGTAAGCCTTGTTTATATATCTGCCTACCCTATCCTACACATCCAAAACTAGCAAGCTTCTTTGAACACTGTTTATAGATATATAACCTTTTGTCTGCAATAATACTGTGATGAGACTGATTTTGAATAATGTGTATATATAAAATGAAATTGTACGTGCGAATGATAAGGGCTCCATTTAAAATCTTGGAGACTGTGTAGCTATATGTGGTGTAAGTAACAAACTGTAGATTGGATATAATTAGTCAGTGCATTTTAGGTGCATCTTACAATGTGGCTGGCTGAGCAGTTTATAAGTAAGTTGCTTGGCTAATGCATGGGGGGGAGGGGCGACCAGCCATATATTGTATGGGAAACTGCTGACTGTAACTATATGTTGTAGGTAGTTGTGATGTATATGGGAAATGAACTTTGATTTTTACCTTTATGACCAAGATACAAGTCCCCATAAGTGTAAAAATATTTTTAAAGGGTTTGGTTTTTAAGTCGAAAAAACCTGTTTCTTATCCAGTAGACCATGTATTGTTGGGACACAATAGAAGTTGTTTCTAACTGAGAAATGGGGGGAAGTGCTGTGAACTCTCAGAGCCAAATATTGTGCTTTGTATTTGGGACAAGAATGCACATCGGTCCCTGCCCTCAGGGCACAGCGAGGGCATGCAGAAACCAGGCAGGTAGTGTTGTGGTTGAGATTCAAACCAGCAGCGTTTTTGCTGCCGGGCGGAAGTGCTAACCACTACACCACTGTGCCACCCAATACTGTTTAGTTGAATATGCCTATATTTTAGTATAGACCCTGACTGACATAGCCTAAAGGGTTTGTCTAGGGATAAGTGTTAATATTGGTGTCTTAATTAAATGGTCAGTTTTTTTGTAGGGAGAAAAAGTTTTTGTGTTGGTTTCCATTTGTTAATGTCGGCCATTTTTCTGTAGTCCGGATTTCATCCACCATTTTGCCGTTGACCGATTTGCAATTACTGCAACTGCCTTTTTGTCTCTGCTAATTTTAGCCCCGAGCTAAATCTTGTACTGAATTAATGGCGCCATTTTTCACCATGGGCCAGGTCTTGATTTTCGTTTGGCCCGGCTGCCCTTTTGTGTCCGCTGTGTTTGGGTGGAATTGCTATTTGTGTTTATAGAGGCGCAGTTTAAGGCACTGTTTCCTTTTAAGTGAATTCAATCATTTCAGTTTTTAAACTTTTAAAATGGTGTGTGTTGTTTTTGATTGTTTGTGGCCTACCGTGGAAGGGAAGGGCTTTGATTGACCTTTTTCAGCCGTCTTTTTGCAGGAGTTTTGTTGCACTGTTGTGTGGTATTCTGGTTTTAAAACTGGTGGTTTGACTTCCCAGGGGATATGTGAGTCAAGGGGGATTTCAACATGCACCCACTCCAGGAAAAAAGTTTTTTTTATTTGCTGATGCTAGCCATAGATTTTTCTAATGTCTTGATATACAAAATAAGGTTTATATTGTAATACTGTTTTGGGGAGACATTCAAATTATTGTAATATCAAGGTACAGAGAGAAGCCATAATATTTGTTTTGAATAGTGGAGGATTTCATGGTGTTTTGTAGTTTGTCTGACAACACATTTAACCGGTAGTAGAGTAAATGTGAGGATTAGTACGCTAGCACACCAGGAGGCCGTGTATAATAATCGGAAAACGATGGGTGCCAGTACTGTAAAGATAAGTCACTAGCAGTACTGATCCGAAAATTAGTGCAAGGGTGCCCTGGATGAGGCTTCAAACCAGTCAGACAGCTACCTTACACATGAGATCTGGGTTTGGGGCTCCGCACATGAGACCCCTTAAAGTGTGACATATAAGTAGTTCAGTTGTGGCTTCAGAAATCTGTAATGGTGAGTGCATTGATGGAGGTGTAGTTTGTGATTCTCAGAGGAGGAACTGTTTTTTTTTGTCATAAGTCCTTAGTTTTCGTTCTGTCCCTGCCTGCTCTAAAGAGCTGAGTGGGGCAGACTAACGCTGGTTGAGACCTGTTTGTGGTTTTGAACGTAATGGCGTCGAGAAGGCTAGAGTTGGCTTTTTGGGGAGCAGATAGTCACTACTGTATGGGGTTCAGTTTTACTGTAGAACTGTGGAAGCTATATTTTACATTTGTGATTGTTGTTTTTTTGTACAATAGAGGGCTCATTTTTTTTTTTAATCCCATTGTGTTACTGGCCGATTGATCAATTGTGAAGGTAGTAGTCGATTGATTTTATGGTCGAGTAGTTGTTTCAGCCCTAGTATGAATCTTTCTCTTTATAAACTGCTAACTGTGAATCGTAAGTTTTGTAATTAGATCTGTAAACACTGGCGATGTTGTAACTACTATAACTCATATCGCAAAGGTGTGCATCAGTTAACTACCTCCTGTAATAATACGCATAGGGTCCGGATTATCCAAGTTTGTGCTAAACATTCTTGAGATAACAGAAGTAATAAGCTTTTTGTTAGGCATTTCTTTTGGAATATTTCAGAAAAGTCCACGGAAGGGATTGGACTATTATTTGGTTCAGGAAATCTCTAGGCTAATTTTTTTGAAGGACTGTAGCCAGGACAGAGAATATTGTTCTGGCAAGTAGTGAAAAAAAGGCAGCAACGTTGATAGGGGAGAGGCCTATCTACCCACTTCTTGTTCAGAGGGTCGCTACCTCTGAAGAAGGCAACCTCTAAAGAGGTTGGGGGATCAGTTCAAGGTCCATTGTCCGTAAAGGATGGGTAATCGAATCGCTTTAAAGAGGGTGTGTAACCATGGGGAACCCTACCACTTGACCCCGAAGGAAGAAATGATAGATAAATATGGGCCTTGGACTGTGAAATATATGCAAGAGTGGGATCAGTGGACAGGGAGAAATTATTCTAAAAAAGGAACTTTTAAACCAAAAGCTTAGGAAGCCCTGTGGTACAATAAAGAGATGCATGGAGCGCATGGATGGTAGAATCCATGCATAGAACTGATGATGTGAATATTTTTATGGTGGGAGGTAAGGAGAAAGCGCACCAAATGCTGAGAAGTAGGGACAAACAGGGACAGCCAATAGAACCACATCCCCAGAGTAGTGACGATGATGATCAGGGGAACAGCCTCCACACCTAAGGTATGTACCAACAATGCTACTAATCCAGTTGTCACCAACCATGTTTCATTCCTGGTGTTTTTGCAAGAATAAATCCCTAGAAGGTGAGCGTTTTTATTATAGAAAATATGAAATATGTGTGACGTCTAGAGGTCATCTTTGACCCAGCTAATCGTGCGAGTGTGTGGAATATGCCATATATATATATTGTGTGTCCTGTGATTGTCGCAGCTGCTGACAGCCCACCCAAATGACCCCCCTTCTTCCTGACCAGATCTGTGAGAATGCAAAAGGAACTGTATTGACATGCAAATGACCTGAGCCAAGATCGGTACTAATGAATTGAAAGATGCTTTACTAAACTGAGTTTGTTTTCCAGAAAAAGATTCTGTGAGAGGTTTGTGGTGAGGTATTTATAATTTGTTGATAAATGGTACCGTTATAAGATCTATTGCGCATTGCTGATTTTTTATTTTTTTTCTCACCATGGTGAATTTTTTTTTTTGGGGAATTATTGGTATACCATAAAACAAAAATCCACGTGGTATTAATATGTATTAAGTAATACATATTAATAATAAGTTGAGCTCAACAGTTTTTGCTATTTTAAAATAAGGTGCACTGTTTATGTAATATAAATGTATATTTGTTTCATGTGCTAATGTCTTGTTACAAATATTTAACCATTGTTTTTTTCAGGCGAAAAATTGAAGGTTTATTACTAAATTTTATTGGTGTTTTATTCCGCAGATGATAATTGGGTTTCACGGCTTTCAGAACCAAAAGGAAATCATAGACAATTTTTTATTATTTTCCCTGGGTTCAGCACCATTATGTGGTTTATGCTTCTAGTGGTCAGAAGCATAAACATGTGGTCAGAAGCATAGTGTGCTTTGTGGGTGGTATTTTCTGATCCAACCGGTATAAAGTTCTGGTATGAACGAGTTTCTGTGCTCCACTGATTACTTGTGTTTAGGACTGCTTCACCCCCCCCCCCCCTGCGGTTATTGTAATTAGTTACCTGGCTGTTCCAGCTCTGCTCATTGCCTCAGGCTAAGGTATGTTAATGTCCCTTAAGCAGTCTGTGTCCCCAAGTAAAGATCCAACCTACATCCTGTCCAGTGTCACTGTTTTTACGTGACGATTAGGGATGAGCCGAACACCCCCGGGTTCGGTTCGCACCAGAACCTTCGAACCGACCGAAAGTTTGCGTGAATTTTCGAACCCTATGTTATAATGGACGCGAACGTTCGAAATCAAAAGTGCTAATTACAACGGCCAATATGCATGTTAATGTCATAAAACAGGTTTGGGGACCCGGGTCCTGCCCCAGGGGACATATATCAATGCAAAAAGAACTTTTAAAAACTAACGTTTTTTCGGGAGCAGTCATTTTAATGATGCATAAAGTGAAAAAAAAAAAAAGGTGAAATTTTCCTTTAAATATGGTACCTGGGGGGGTGTCTAAAGTATGCCTGTGAAGTGGCATGTGTTTCCCGTGTTTAGAACTGTCCTTGCACAAAATGACATTTGTAAAGGAAAAAAAGAAGCCATTTAAAACCACTTGCGGCTTTAATGTCATGTCTTGTCCTGGCCGCCATATGGCTGAAAATCCTTGAGAAAAATGGCATGGCTACCCCATCACCCCCCCCCCCCCACCCCAGCCCCTTTGGGTCTTGTATGGATATTAAGGGGGACCCCGCACCCAAAATAAAACCCTATACCTACAACCCTATATACTCTGAACAGCAGTATATAGGCGGTGCAAACAAGAGAGGGACTGTAGGTTTGTTCTTAAGTAGAATCTGAACAGGTACATTATGAAGTGTAGCTCCATCCCCAAAAAATCTATTTTTAAGCTTTTTGGAGAACATAGGGAGGGGTTATCACCCCTGTAACATTTGCTGTCTTTGCACATCTGTTCAGAACATTTCACCTCACTTTCCGTCCCAATGACAAATGTTTGTGGAAAAGTGGGGTTTTAATTGAAACAAGGATTGGTGATAAAGCATCAGTAGAGAGGAGATACCTTTTTCCCAAATTAAATCTAACAGGATAGAATTTCCCTTCCTAGGGGTAGATTTCCTCTCACTTCCTGTTTTCTCTTTCCGTTTGCAAGTAGGAGTCGTTTGTAAGTTGGATGTTTGAAAGTAGGGGCCTGCCGTATATACTCTGCAGAAATTTGCCCTATTAGATGTTGGTGTAGCCACAAGACTGGTGGGCACAGGAATGGGCCCTGCTGTGAGTTAATAGATCAAGATTTGTACTTGCATGCACCTGTTGAACCGGGCAGAAAAATTGGGCCTTGGGTGGTGGTGGACGGTGTTGCCACAAGACTCTAAGCCCTCACAGTTACTCTTGGTGGGCGCAGGAATGGGCCCTGCTGTGAGTTATTAGATCAAGATTTGTAATTGCATGCACCTGTTGAACAGGGCAGAAAAATTGGGCCTTTGGTGGTGGTGGTGGTGGGACGGTGTTGCCACAAGACTGTAAGCCCTCACAGTTACTCTTGGTGGGCGCAGGAATGGGCCCTGCTGTGAGTTATTAGATCAAGATTTGTAATTGCATGCACCTGTTGAACAGGGCAGAAAAATTGGGCCTTTGGCGGTGGTGGTGGACGGTGTTGCCACAAGACTGTAGGCCCTCATAGTTACTCTTGGTGGGCGCAGGAATGGGCCCTGCTGTGAACTATTAGATCAAGATTTGTAATTACACGCCCCTGTTAAACAGGGGCTGAAAAATTGTGATTTAGGCATTGGTGCTGGTGCCACAACACTGCAACCCCTCACAGATACTGTACTCTTAGCACAGCAATGAGACCTGTTGCAAAGCATTGCCTAAAAATTGTAATTACACGCCCCAACAGAGGCTGAAAAATTGTGCCTTAGGCACTGGTGCTGGTGCCACAACACTGCAACCCCTCACAGATACTGTACTTGGAGCACAGCAGTCACACCTGTTGCGAAGCATCTTTTTAAAAAATTGTAATTACACGCCCCTGTTAAACAGGGGCTGAAAAATTGTGCCTTAGGCATTGGTGCTGGTGCCACAACACTGCAACCCCTCACAGACACTGTACTCTTAGCACAACAATGAGACCTGTTGCAAAGCATTGCCTAAAAATTGTAATTACACGCCCCAACAGGGGCTGAAAAATTGTGCCTTAGGCACTGGTGCCACAATACTGCAACCCCACACAGATAATGTACTTGGAGCACAGCAGTCACACCTGTTGCGAAGCATTTTTTTTTTAAAAATGTAATTACACGCCCCTGTTAAACAGGGGCTGAAAAATTGTGCCTTAGGCATTGGTGCTGGTGCCACAACACTGCAACCCCTCACAGATACTGTACTCTTAGCACAGCAATGAGACCTGTTGCAAAGCATTGCCTAAAAATTGTAATTACACGCCCCAACAGGGGCTGAAAAATTGTGCCTTAGGCACTGGTGCTGGTGCCACAACACTGCAACCCCTCACAGATACTGTACTTGGAGCACAGCAGTCACACCTGTTGCGAAGCATCTTTTTAAAAAATTGTAATTACACGCCCCTGTTAAACAGGGGCTGAAAATTGTGCCTTAGGCACTGGTGTGGTGGCATGGATCATTGAGGAGGAGGAAGAGGATAGTCAGTGAACATAACAGGACAGTCACTCAGCATCAGCATAGGCAGTCTTGAAGGGATGTGACATTATAAATTATTCCGTTATATCTGCTTCAGGTGCCTGGTAGCTGGTGGTGATCCAAGACTGATTCATTTTGATGAAGGTCAGTCGATAAACCGAGTCGGTGGACAGGCGCACCCTATGATCGGTGACAAATCCTCCAGCAGCACTGAATGTGCGTTCGGAAAGAACGCTGGAGGCAGGACAGGCCAGTAGCTCAATTGCATACTGTGCAAGCTCTGGCCAGTGATCCATCCTCAGGACCCAGTAAGCCAGAGGATTTTCGGTGGGAAAGGTGTCCAAGTCTGACCTTGCCCCAAGGTATTCCTGCACCATGTATATCAGACGCTGGCGATGGTTGCTGGAACCGATCATACCTTGGGGCTGCGGACTAAAAAATTGTCTGAACGCATCGGTCAGACGTCCACCTTCCCCACCGCTCCTTCTGCTACTGAACGAAGCCTCAGCAACTCGTCGTCCAGGACCAGGAGTTTGTAACCTCCCAGTTTCTGGGAACGCGTTGCACAGACCTTTCTGCAAGGCCTCCCTGAGATGTCTCACCCTCTGCTCCCTCTGCGACGGCAAGATAAGGTCCGCAACCTTACCCTTGTACTGAGGATCAAGGAGAGTGGCCAGCCAGTAATGGTCCCTCTCCTTGATCCGAAGAACACGAGGATCCTTCCGCAGGCTTTGCAGGATCAGGGAGGCCATGCAGCGTAGGTTAGCTGAGGCATTCGGTTCGGAGTCTTCTTGGTCACTGAGGATGACATGATCGCCAGCCACCTCCTCCCAGCCACGTACAAGTCCACTGGTTTGTTGGGACTGTACATCATCCCTAAAAGACTGCTGCTGCTGATGCTGAGTGCCAGGCTCCACCTCCATGCTCACACAATCCTCCTCCTCCTCCTCCTCCTCCTCATCCTCTTCCTGTGTGATGGGTGGGACAGAAGGAACACTGTCCAGATAAAGGGGGCCTTGAGAGGCAAGGAAGTCCTCCTCTTCCTGCCTCTGTTCTGCCTCAAGTGCCCTGTCCATTATCCCACGCAGCGTATGCTCCAACAGGTGGACAAGAGGTACAGTGTCACTGATGCATGCACTGTCACTGCTCACCATCCTCGTGGCCTCCTCAAATGGTGAGAGGACAGTGCATGCATCCCTGATCATGCTCCACTGGCGTGGGGGAAAAAAGCCAAGCTCCCCTGACCCTGTCCTGGTGCCGTAGTCGCAAAGGTACTCATTGATGGCCCTCTGCTGCGTGTGCAGTCGCTGCAGCATGGCCAACGTTGAGTTCCACCTGGTGGGCATGTCACATATTAGGCGGTTCTTGGGCAGGTTCAGCTCCTTTTGCAGCTCAGTCAGCCGAGCACTGGCATTATAAGATCGGCGGAAATGCACACAGACTTTCCTGGCCTGCCTCAGGACATCCTGTAAGCCTGGGAACCTGCCCAAGAACCGCTGCACCACCAGGTTGAGGACGTGAGCCATACAGGGCACATGGGTGAGCTGCCCCTGTCGCAGGACGGAGAGGAGGTTGGTGCCATTGTCAGAAACGACCATTCCTGGCTTAAGCTGGTGTGGCGTCAACCACCTCTCGGCCTGCCCCTGCAGAGCTGCCAGAACCTCTGGCCCAGTGTGGCTCCTGTCCCCCAAACACACCAGCGCAAGCACGGCATGGCATCTTTTTGCCTGCGTACTTGCGTAGCCCCTTGTACGCCTACGGAGCACCGCTGGTTCCGAGGACAGAGCACTGGAGGAAGAAGAAGAGGAGGGGGTGGAGGAGAGAGGTGTGTCACAACCAGTAGCAGTAGTAGCATTTTGGAGGCGTGGTGGCGGAACAACCTCCAACACTACTGCACCATGTCCTGCATCCCTCCCAGCTGCCAATAGAGTGACCCAATGGGCCGTGAAAGAAAGGTAACGTCCCTGTCCATGCCTGCTGGACCATGAGTCAGCGGTAATATGCACCTTACCGCTGACCGCCCTGTCCAGCGAGGCATGGACATTGCCTTCCACATGCCGGTAGAGAGACGGAATCGCCTTCCGTGAGAAAAAGTGGCGTTTGGGAACCTGCCACTGAGGAACCGCACATTGAACAAACTCACGGAAGGGGGCCGAGTCTACCAACTGAAAAGGCAGCAGTTGAAGTGCTAGCAATTTAGCCAAGCTAGCATTCAACCGCTGGGCATGTGGATGGCTGGGAGTGTACTTCTTTCGACGGTCCAGCAGCTGGGGCAGGGAAATTTGCCTGCTACAATCGGACGTCGGTGTACTGCAAGTACTTGGTTGTGACACACCTAATTCTACACCTTCAGTCCTCTCAGAGCAGCTTTCAGAGAGGACTGAAGATGTAGTGGGGATGGAGATCCCAGCTGATGAGGAGCAAGGAGAGGTCCGCTTAGTTCTTTGGTGTGGGTCTTTTATGTGTGCTTGCCAACGAGCTGCATGGCAGGTCGACATATGTCTGCTCATGCTTGTGGTGCCCAAGCGGCTGATGTTTTGGCCACGTGAGATACGCTTGAGACAAATATTGCAAATAGCAGTGGTGCGATCTGATGCACTCGTCTCAAAAAAGGCCCACACCAAAGAACTTTTCTGATAACGTGCAGAGGCAGGGCCCTGCACAGGCGGAGCTCTGCGGTGTTGTACAGTTGCTGTGCTGGCCTCTAGCTGGCCTCCAGGGGGCATCCTGCCTCGTTGGACATGTGACGCCGCATCCGCCTCCTCGTCCTCCTCCTCATCCTCTCTCCCTTCAGGCACCCACGTGGAGTCAGTGACCTCATCATCCCCTCCCTCTTCACCACTAGAGCAAACCTGGCAGAAAGCTGCAGCTGGTGGAACAGTACTGCCAGATTGCTGTCCTTCAGCATCCCCTCTCTCTGCGCGCACACTACTGACTTCCTCAAGCTGGGTATCATCATCCGAGCCTTCGAATCGTTGGGCATCCTCCTGGAGCATGTACCCAACACTGTGCTCAAAGAGTTCGGGGGACTCCTCAGGAGGACATGGTGGGTCTAGGGAAGGGGTGGCTGATGATGCCATTGAGTACGCGTTGGCAGCTGCTCTGCCAGTACCCTGAGCCTGGGTGAGAGAGGATGAGGAGGATGAGGAGGGCTTGGTCATCCATTCTACCAAGCCTTCAGCATGATGCGGCTCCACATGTCCAGCTGCCGAAAACAAAGACGAGCGTGTCCCATGGCCACGTGCTGATGACGATGCACGACCACGGCCACGGCCAGCACTGTTGTCTCTAGAAACAGAGCCTGCCTGCCCTGTGTTCTTGCCTCTGCACGCTCTGCCTCCCCTTGGCGGTCTTCCAGGCATTGTAGTCGGTAGTGTATATAGTATAAAAAATAGAGCTCCTATGTGTGCTCACAACACACTGTAGGTCCTATGGGTGCTGACACTAACACACTATAGGTACTATGTGTGCTGCTGACAAGAAAATATAGGAGCTCTGTTTGCTGCCACTAACACACTAGAAGTCCTATGGGTGCTGCTGAGAAGAAAATATAGGAGCTCTGTGTGATGCCACTAACACACTAGAAGTCCTATGGGAGCTTCTGCGAAGAAAATATAGGAGCTCTGTGTGATGCCACTAACACACAATTGAAGTCCTATGGGTGCTTCTGGGAAGAAAATATAGGAGCTCTGTGTGATGCCACTAACACACTAGAAGTCCTGTGGGTGCTGCTGAGAAGAAAATATAGGAGCTCTGTGTGATGCCACTAACACACTAGAAGTCCTATGGGTGCTTCTGCGAAGAAAATATGGGAGCTCTGTGTGATGCCACTAACACACTAGAAGTCCTGTGGGTGCTGCTGAGAAGAAAATATAGGAGCTCTGTGTGATGCCACTAACACACAATTGAAGTCCTATGGGTGCTTCTGGGAAGAAAATATGGGAGCTCTGTGTGATGCCACTAACACACTAGAAGTCCTATGGGTGCTTCTGAGAAGAAAATATGGGAGCTCTGTGTGATGCCACTAACACACTAGAAGTCCTATGGGTGCTTCTGGGAAGAAAATATGGGAGCTCTGTGTGATGCCACTAACACACTAGAAGTCCTATGGGTGCTTCTGGGAAGAAAATATGGGAGCTCTGTGTGATGCCACTAACACACTAGAAGTCCTATGGGTGCTTCTGGGAAGAAAATATGGGAGCTCTGTGTGATGCCACTAACACACTAGAAGTCCTATGGGTGCTTCTGGGAAGAAAATATGGGAGCTCTGTGTGATGCCACTAACACACTAGAAGTCCTATGGGTGCTTCTGGGAAGAAAATATGGGAGCTCTGTGTGATGCCACTAACACACTAGAAGTCCTGTGGGTGCTTCTGAGAAGAAAATAAAGGAGCTCTGTGTGATGCCACTAACACACAATTGAAGTCCTATGGGTGCTTCTGGGAAGAAAATATGGGAGCTCTGTGTGATGCCACTAACACACTAGAAGTCCTATGGGTGCTGCTGAGAAGAAAATATAGGAGCTCTGTGTGATGTCACTAACACACAATTGAAGTCCTATGGGTGCTTCTGGGAAGAAAATATGGGAGCTCTGTGTGATGCCACTAACACACTAGAAGTCCTATGGGTGCTTCTGGGAAGAAAATATGGGAGCTCTGTGTGATGCCACTAACACACTAGAAGTCCTATGGGTGCTTCTGGGAAGAAAATATGGGAGCTCTGTGTGATGCCACTAACACACTAGAAGTCCTATGGGTGCTTCTGGGAAGAAAATATGGGAGCTCTGTGTGATGCCACTAACACACTAGAAGTCCTATGGGTGCTTCTGGGAAGAAAATATGGGAGCTCTGTGTGATGCCACTAACACACTAGAAGTCCTATGGGTGCTGCTGAGAAGAAAATATAGGAGCTCTGTGTGATGCCACTAACACACTAGAAGTCCTATGGGAGCTTCTGCGAAGAAAATATAGGAGCTCTGTGTGATGCCACTAACACACAATTGAAGTCCTATGGGTGCTTCTGGGAAGAAAATATAGGAGCTCTGTGTGATGCCACTAACACACTAGAAGTCCTGTGGGTGCTGCTGAGAAGAAAATATAGGAGCTCTGTGTGATGCCACTAACACGCTAGAAGTCCTATGGGTGCTTCTGCGAAGAAAATATGGGAGCTCTGTGTGATGCCACTAACACACTAGAAGTCCTGTGGGTGCTGCTGAGAAGAAAATATAGGAGCTCTGTGTGATGCCACTAACACACAATTGAAGTCCTATGGGTGCTTCTGGGAAGAAAATATGGGAGCTCTGTGTGATGCCACTAACACACTAGAAGTCCTATGGGTGCTTCTGAGAAGAAAATATGGGAGCTCTGTGTGATGCCACTAACACACTAGAAGTCCTATGGGTGCTTCTGGGAAGAAAATATGGGAGCTCTGTGTGATGCCACTAACACACTAGAAGTCCTATGGGTGCTTCTGGGAAGAAAATATGGGAGCTCTGTGTGATGCCACTAACACACTAGAAGTCCTATGGGTGCTTCTGGGAAGAAAATATGGGAGCTCTGTGTGATGCCACTAACACACTAGAAGTCCTATGGGTGCTTCTGGGAAGAAAATATGGGAGCTCTGTGTGATGCCACTAACACACTAGAAGTCCTATGGGTGCTTCTGGGAAGAAAATATGGGAGCTCTGTGTGATGCCACTAACACACTAGAAGTCCTGTGGGTGCTTCTGAGAAGAAAATAAAGGAGCTCTGTGTGATGCCACTAACACACAATTGAAGTCCTATGGGTGCTTCTGGGAAGAAAATATGGGAGCTCTGTGTGATGCCACTAACACACTAGAAGTCCTATGGGTGCTGCTGAGAAGAAAATATAGGAGCTCTGTGTGATGTCACTAACACACAATTGAAGTCCTATGGGTGCTTCTGGGAAGAAAATATGGGAGCTCTGTGTGATGCCACTAACACACTAGAAGTCCTATGGGTGCTTCTGGGAAGAAAATATGGGAGCTCTGTGTGATGCCACTAACACACTAGAAGTCCTATGGGTGCTTCTGGGAAGAAAATATGGGAGCTCTGTGTGATGCCACTAACACACTAGAAGTCCTATGGGTGCTTCTGGGAAGAAAATATGGGAGCTCTGTGTGATGCCACTAACACACTAGAAGTCCTATGGGTGCTTCTGGGAAGAAAATATGGGAGCTCTGTGTGATGCCACTAACACACTAGAAGTCCTATGGGTGCAAAAGTAGAGCAAATCTTTCTATATGAATGAATCTAGCAAAGACACAGAATCAGCCTAATCTCTCCTAAAGCCGGAACTCATGTGACAGGTGCCGACGGCGTGGCGGCCTTTTAAATGGTGGGGCGTGTACTAAAGCCTGTAGCCAATTATGGCTCTCCGAGTTTCCGGCGCTGTGATTGGCCAAGCATGCGGGGTCACAGTGCATGCTTGGCCAATCATCAGCCAGCAATGCACTGCGCCGGCCGCGCCGGCCGCAATGCATTGCGGGCCGCTCGCATCACACGAATGTGATGCGAGCGGCCAAAATAGTTCTGGGCTCGCCAAACGAGCGAGTGGTGTTTGGTAACAGGAGTTTCTCGAGCTGGATACACATTATGCAATTTTTATCTTATTTTTTTTTCAATTTCCTTTAGATTTATCTGCAGATGTGAAGTATGAGGGCCTGCCGGATTGCATACAAGTTGAAAGTGTATAGGTCTGGCCTCGTATTGTATAGTTTTGGTTGAGTCTGGAGAAAAAGTTGCGCAGGATGTATAGGCATGCCTTATTCTCCTCAGTTAATCTGTGTCCTGCAGGCCAGGAAGCCCAGTGCCCCAGTGATACGCTATGCCCCTGTCATTCATGTGAGTCCTGTCTGAATAGTATAGGCAGTTTATTTTGTATGGGTGAAGGATAACATGGTCTGATTACCGAATTGATAAAGGGGGGAGAAGGTGTGCAGCCTCTATAAAGAATCGAGTGTACCTGTTGGCAGGTGGTTTTCAATACGGGTTTTCAGACTATTTCCCATACTTCGGATAAAGAGAGGCTTAATGGGGACTGCCGGTGGAGCTGGAGGGGGGGCACCGGGTAGGTGAGGGTAGTATCCAGGTTGCCTATGAATCATAATAGATTGGTAGATGATTCAGTTCCAGGATCATCAAAATCTAACTTACACTGGTCTCATCCCTAATGACAGGGATGGAACATTGTGCAGATATCGCGGTCAATCTTGGTACTAGCCTTTAACAGACTCTACTGTGTTACACCCGGCAGTCCATCTTGTTCTGATGGTTTAAGTCCGGACAGCCTCAGATGACTGGTACGAATGAGTGCTGGAGAAAGGGAGGTGTTGTGCTATGGGAAAAGGCAACAATGCTGGCACAGGAGGGGGTCGTGTCTAATGGAGGCCGGGGTAGTGTCCCAACTGGTCCTAAACAAAGTTACCAGGGTACTGGTATCACATGTCTAATGATGCACTGTTTTCAGCATCAGGTTAAATGGTAATCAGCAGGGTACACTACCTCGGGGAGTCTATTGTACATCTCCTCTTGCCCTTGGCATGGATATAGCAGGAACCCCGGGTTGTACCCCAATCGCCCCTGAAGGAAGGTTTTATGGAAAAACCTGACCTCCCCTTACACCTACTGAAACTTCTGTTGGGGTTCGGGGAGGAGTTAAAAAGTTGGTAGTTGGGTGGTTTGTGCAACAGGATCTGATAATGACAACAGTCTGTGCAGGGCGTGAATAGAAGGGCCCTACTCAGGGGTTTATGATCTAAGGAGAGGAGGGTGGTGCCAAATAATAGCTGTTGGGAATTATCTGATATGGAGCTGGCTGAGGTAACATTAAAAGAGTTTCTAGGGATCACCTAGTGGTGGTCAGGGTAGGGGCTGGCTGGACATATTGGGGTGGAGGAGTTCCAGAGCGGTCCTAATGTTGAGCATGGGAGGAGTGAAGTGGACGATTTGGGTGATCTCAAGATCAAAAGAGGTCAATCCAGATATCTCTAATGTTGAGTTTCTTAGTGGGAAAAAGTTATTTCAGGTACAGTCTTAGGGCCACAGCTTCAGTAAACTCCACCCTGTTGCTGTCCTAATTTGGGTAACTATTAGAGACCAACGTAGGGGATTGTGTGCATTTAAAAAGGAGGACCCTAGAACTATATTTTTTCTTTTGTCTTTGTTGTTCTAGGGATAAGCCTTTTTTCAATTTATAGTAATAATATGCGGTCAGGTTTTACCTAAATTCCAAAAAAGTTCTTGATCATTTTTTATTTTTTCATTTTATTTTTTATTTTTTTTCCTCCCCCTCATTATTAATATCTGTGTACCAGGCCTGGAAAAAATACTGCTAATTGCTAGTATGGGAGAATTTTTTTTTTAGAAACTATATATTTTTTTTTTTTTATTATGATTTTTTTGGTGCTATTTTTTTATTTTTCATTTTTATTTTTTTTATTTTTTATTTCTTTTTATTTTTTCCAACCATTATATTTGTTTTTTGTCTAACCCAGATTCCATGCTCTTTAACCGTCTTGGTTTGAGTAGCATTAAATCTGTAGGTTTTTTTCTTCCCTTTCCATTATTAATTCCACCATTTTCGTTCATTTTCATTACTCACCTCTCTTCCGTTTCTTTTGCTTCATTCTAAATTTTTCTCTGGGTTTTCATCATCCATCTTCTCAAGATAATGTATCTGTTTAAAAGGATTTTCCCTGCCCGCCAGTAGTGTACCATATTTTGAACCAAAAGTATCCCTGGACATCCCGTGTTTTTATGTCTTAATGTAATGCTACCCCCTTAGTCTACCTACTGCTTTAACCTGAGCCCCGTGAGCAAGTGTGGTGGACCCCGGGACCTTGCAATGACAGGCAGTGTTGACTATCCCTACCATCAAGGGCCATGGATGATACTGTCTGTTGCTTGGACTCTGCTCCCTGTGGGGAGCCCACTTTACTCATCCCCATTGCACCCCTTATAAGTATTAAGTCCTGATGACCATTGCTCCTGTCTGGCATTCCTCCAATATCTGTACACTGACATTCTCCTTTTTTGTTTGCTTTATGTATTCATGAACGACGGTCTGGAGGCCCGCCCAACCATCACCTGAAGACAATCAAGTCATCTCTTGAGACAAATGTGAACTGTTCTTCACCATGCTGAAAAGTGCTGTCTCGCGGTCCGATCCAAGCGGAGAAACCACTACACGGTCTCACCAAGTTACAGGACTAGATATGCCAAGATCCCGCCATCAATGTTGGAGATCCGCTCTTCCAAGGCAGAGGGGCGATGAAACATTGCAGTACAGACACTCATGGTTTAGATGTGAAGTCTCAAGGGCACCTGGATTTCTTTCAAGCCTACCTTGAGGAGTTCCGGCGTGTTCAAGAAAGGAAGAGGAGGCCGTGGTGGTGGTGGGGAAGGGTTGGGACTTCTGGACTGTTGTGGGTGGGTACAAAATCATGGACATAAGTTCAAGAATGAACTTCAGGGGAAACGGTGTTGGAGATTTTGAATATTTAAAATGGAATTGGATTGCCATGCCCCATCGGATGTATAAATATATATTTATGCAGAGGTGTGTGTGTGTGTGTGGGGATGTGTGGGGATGTGTATGTATGTGTGTGTGTATATATATAGATATATATGTATATATGATCTATGTGTGCGTGTGTGTGTGTGTATATATATATATTTTTTTTTATGACAGGCAAGCTAGACTTTTTCTCTTTGACATTGGTTCGTTAATCCATAGATTGACTGTGCCCAGGTGTTAATTGAATATCCCTTGTTCTCTTACAATAGACGACACCTTCTGCCCAGGGGCCTGATAATTTTGTTCTCCATACACACGCATATATATGCACATGTGATAAGTTGACCTGGCCACACAAGCCTCAAATTTTGGTTGGTTCAACAGGGACCAGCCACATTGATCCATGTAGGGTCTGGCTGATTGTACATAAGTGGATCTGTCAACTGACTTGTGTGAAACCAGCCTGTTTGTTTTTTCCCCAAACAATTAGTGCTGCCAGCTTTAGCCAGAAACACTAATCATTGTGTTCTGCCGACAGGAAAGTCTCCCCTGCCAGCAGAACATAATAGTGTAGCAAGAAGGCTTCCCCTATCAACACTAACTGCGTTATTGGGTTCCGCCAATAGCAAGCTGCTTGCTGAGGGGGCAATAAACAGGAGGGAGGCTCCAGGAGTGCCAATGAGGTGCCAAAGAAGAGGAGAATCTATGCTGCTTTGTGCAAAACCACTACACAGAGCAGGTAAGTATAACATGTTATTTTTTTAAATTATTAAACAAAAAAATAAAAAATAAAAAAGACTTTAGTATCACTTATTTTAATCCAAGTCAAGCCAGCATGCCACCATATCAAAGTGGCTTCATACTCACTGTGACTATACAACAAATTAAAGAATGTGTAGTTCATAATCTGTCAAACTGCTTTTACTTTAAAATTCAAGTGTAAATATACAGGTCACATTTTACCCAGTAAAGCAACCGTTTTAAACAACCACATTCTTTATCAAGCCGACATTCAGCATGTCACACATTGTCATTTGAAACTGTTTTAAATATTCAAATCCCATTTTTAAGAACAATTTAAAGTCATATACTGTATAATACTTGTTTGTCATTTGTTTTATGCTATGCCATTTTTACCATCTTGTTTATTCTACCTGTTCTTGTATCTTTCAAAATTCATCCAACAGATTGAAATGTTCTTAGGAACAACTTTTTTTTTTTTTTTTTTTTACAAACTAATTTTATTAGGTGCAAAAGGTGGTACAAAAAAAGAGTACAAAAATATGTCGAAACATTGACAGTAATAACAAGTTTTACATATGTAAGATACAAATGATTGAGTTGGTAGTCTTAGTTATGGTACAAACTTTTGGTGGTTTATACTTGGGGGCAGTAGAAAAATGCTAATTTTGAGCTTGGTTTTTTAAAACCCCAAACTGCTTCACTTTAGAGCCATTTCACACTGCTGCACTGTGGTTTGGCTGCAGCACTGTATAACTCATTTTTTAATGGGGGGTTCTCAGAAAACACATTTCTGGTGCGTTTTCTGAGAGCGCACTGAAAAAATGCAATCTGATAGAAATCTATGGGAAAGTGCAGATAACAAACATTTAAGACCATGGGTACACTGCTCTGCATAAAATGCAGCAAGGCAGAACTCTTTAGCTGCCAAAGCATCAGACGCATGCTATGAAAAGTTTAAATTGACTTGTGTTTGGGGAGTAGCACCCACCAAATGCAACCCATTCAACTGAAGTGGGCTGCACTGCAACCACCCTACAAGTACTACTTGCATTCCAACAGCTAGAAGCCAAATACAATATTGCTTCAAAAGACTTTATCAAATACCACAGACTCCCCTGGATACATTGGTCAAATGACCCCTTCTTCTGGCACCTTCCAACATTCTATGACAGAGAAACCCACAACCAAAAATGTATCTCCTTGATCTACAAACTCCTTACTATCCCACAGCTCCAAAACCCAACCTCTACAAAGCTCCACTGGGAATGTTTCCTAAAGCGCACCTATTCACCCCAACAATGGTACCAAGCCCTCCTTTTACCAAAAAAACATTCAGATGCATACTTCATTAGGAATATATCCAAAAACTGCTATACGAATGGTACCTTACCCCATCTAAAATAGCACAGATTTATCCCAACACCCCTAACTTATGTTGGACAAACTGGACACCATGGTACCTTATTGCATATATGGTGGAACTGCCTGGTAATTGCTCCCTTTCTGGCCAATCCTTTCCAGGTTTATATCCTCCATCCTCTGAGTACCTGTCCCCCTATCTTGGCAGATGGTCCTGTTGGGTTTGCAAATTGACTTCTGGCCTCCAACCATGTCCACCGACCTATCTCATGTACTTATTGTCACCAGACTAGCAATAGCTAGGAACTGGAAATCTCCCAAACAACCTTCTATTACAGAAGTGATCTCTATTCTCAATACTAAGGCCCACCTTCAGAACCCCAGATTATACAGAAACTGGGGCCCTTTGCTCAATCACCACAAGTGCCTATCTCTCAACTAATCCATCATCACTCTAATGCATTCCAACCTTCGCCTATCATCTGATAACCCAACAAGACCACCTTTCTTTCATTAATGCAACCTTGCCCAGTGTCATTTGCAGCCTTGCATCCTTGTCAGTGTCATTTGCAGCGTCCATCTTCAGCCTCCTCAGTGTCATTTGCAGCCTTGCCCATGCTGCAGTCAAACTGCAGTGACATGTCAGTGTCACTGCAGTCTTGCAGCCTCTACAGTGACATTTGCAGCCTTGCCCAGGCTACAGTTAAACTGCAGTGAGATATCAGTGTCACTGTAGTTTAAAAATTGGCACCATTGGCCGTTCTCGCAGCTTTCGGCTGAAAGTTGCAGAGAAGGGCCTAAGGCGGCTATCGAAAGCCGCTGAGAAGGACCGAAGGCGGCTGAAAACGGCCCGGAGCCTCACAACGGGAAAAAAGTGCGTGTTATACGCCAATAAATACGGTATGTAAAATATATGCACAGAGAACTGCTTAATTTATATAGTGGAAATAAAAATAATTGTGATACACCCTCCTAAAACATAGTGGTGAACTAACAAATGAACAGATGACTAAGCTTGCTGAGTAATTATCAGTTATACTACCCCCCCCCCCCCCCACAAAAAAATTATAGATATGATGAATTCTGTAAGAGGATAGTGATGATAAATCCCACAAGTGCCCAAAAAAGTGATCAATGAGTAAGCAAGTCCCCCTCTTCTAAATGAATCAAACTTTACTGTTAACAAGTCGCCCAGACTATGAACCCCACCTGCCTTGAGCCCCTAGAAAACGAAACTCAAGAATACTGCAACGAGTTATCGGATTTTTTTCACCAACAAAATAGACAAACATTCAGAAAATAATTCAACAAAAAAAAAAAACAACAACCAATTCTACTCAACCAAACCCAGGTAAGGAATTTTACATGCACAATGCACAATCACCACATTTCTCGCTGACCCCGATCACCACAGATGAAACAGAAATATCATCAAGAGCCTCCGAGACAGTACATCGCCAAACTACATCATTCCTAAAAAACTCTTGAAAGAATGCTCCGACATTCTGGCCCCCTCTATTACACACCTAGTAAATCAGTCGTTCAAAGAAGGGTTGGTTCCTATTTCCCTCAAGCAAGGCATCATCAAACCACTGCTAAAGAAGCCCAACCTCGACCCCAAAGATCCGAACAATCGCAGACCGGTAACAAGCCTAAACACCATTTCCAAGATTATGGAGAAAGCAGTAGTACAACAGCTTCAACTTCACCTGGAAACACACAAGCTCTTGGACCCACTACAATCAGGCTTCCGACCAGGCCATGGCACAGAAACGGCACTTCTGAAAATATGGCATGACGCCCTAGAAGCGGTGGATGATGGAGAATCATGTCTTCTGGTACTGCTGGATCTTAGCGCGGCGTTCGACACAGTGGACCACAACACTCTTCTTAGCCGCCTCAAGGAAGTGGCAGGAGTTACAGATGGAGATCTGCCATGGTTCGCTTCCTTCTTAGGAAACCAGTCGCAGACAGTGAAACTAGGAGCCTTCACTTCGGAAACCCGGGCAATTTCTTATGGAGTCCCTCAAGGATCACCATTGTCACCAGTACTCTTCTACATTTACATCCGGCCACTCTTCAAAATTATTAGCAAATCAGATCTATGCTTCCACTCATACGCGGACGACAATCAACTATACTTCCGTATCACCGGACAAAAACACCAAATACTAGGAAAATGTCTCACATTGATGGATGACCACTAGCTCCCTCAAACTAAATGAATCGAAAACAGAACTACTGCTCCTCGACGCAAACCGAAGGAAAAAAACGAAGACCCCATGGACACCACGACCATCCTTGGACAGACCATTTTCCCAAGCACCAAAGCCAAAAGCCTCGGAGTCATCTTTGATTCAGAGATGACCATGGAGGCACAAATAGGATCAGTAATCAGCAGATCCCATCATCTTCTCCGCATGCTTCGCATTCATCCCGGAAAAGGAGAAAGCAGTAGTAGTAGGAACTATCATCAATTCGCGTCTCGACTACGCAAACTCCCTCTACATAGGATTACCAGATTGCACGCCTTCAAGTCGTCCAAAACACAGCAGCAAGACTAGTCACCGGAAAGAAACCTTGGGAATCCATCTCCCCATCCCTAAGGACCCTCCATTGGCTCACGGTAAAAGATAAGATCATATTCAAGACCCTCTGCCTCACCCACAAATGTACACAAGGAAACGCTCCTCAATACCTTTGTGAGAAAATAGAAAAAATACATACCAAAACCGCCTTCTCATCCCCAAAGCCCGCTACAAATCGAAGGGAGAACGAAGATTCGCAGTACAGGGACCTCGGCTATGGAACGCTCTACCAGTGTTGTAAGTAACGCGATTAAAGTAAAGGGCGTTACGTAATGCCGTTACTTTAAAGGGTAACGAGTAATCTAACTGATTACTCTTCCCCTTGCGGTAACGCCGTTCCCATTACTGGGGCGGCGTTACCGCAGTTACTCGCCGCGATCCGCGGAGCCGTCCGCGGCCTCGGCCTTAGGAAAGGCCGCGGCTTCGGCCTAGCTCCGTAGCGGCGGCCATCTTGGTGTACCAAGATGGCCGCGGCTCCGGCCTAGCTCTGGAGCGGCGGCCATCTTGGTGCACCCGTCGGCCGTTTACAATGTGATTGCTCCGTCAAATGACGGAGCGATCACTTGTAAACAAACCGGCGTCAAGATGACGCCGGTTCCTCTCTCCCCTCTGTGTACAGATCTGTACAGTGGAGGGGAGAGATCGGATGCCAGCACATACCCTGCCAATACTCTGCAATACCAGCCAATACCCTGACAAGTGACAACACCCTGCAATACCCAGGTAATGCTCTGCAATACCAGCCAATACCCTGACAAGTGACAACACCCTGCAATACCCAGGTAATACTCTGCAATACTCTGCCAATACCCTGCCAATACTCTGCAACACTCAGCCAATACTCTGCAACACTCAGCCATACTCTGCAATACCCCGCAATACCCCGTAATACCTAGCTATACTCTGCCATACCCAGCCATACTCTGCAATACCCCGTAATACCCAGCCATACTCTGCAATACTCTGCAATACTCGGTAATACCCAGCCATA
>CM053027.1:219410465-219592965 GCA_028564925.1 Lithobates sylvaticus | reverse complement strand
ACAGCAGATTTATAATTATTCAGTGTTCCCTGCAAGGTAAACAGGTCACTATAGCTAATGTGTATGCCCCTAATGAATCACAAGCTTCCTTTTTTAAAACATTTTTCATTGTGTTAGACAGATATATCTCCCCACATATGGTCCTCGGAGGGACTTCAATTTGGTGGCCCATTCGGCCTTAGACAGGAGCAGGGGTGGAGGATCAGCAAACGCCTTCCCTAAAACTTTAAAGTCGCTGCTACTCTCCCATAACGGACTCCTGGAGAGCCCACAATGGGGGTGCTCGAGAGTATACATTCTATTCGCATCCCCACGATAGCTACTCCAGACTCGATTATCTGTTATGCTCTCCGATTCTTATGGCTGCTTCTATCCATCCATGATCCTGGTCTGACCACCAGGTGGTGTCCCTGGACCTGACACATATAGGGCTTAAACCATCCGTAGCAGGCTGGAGGCTAAATGAAGCCCTGCTCACCGACCCAGTAGTACAATCCCAAATAACCTCCCATATAGCAGACTATTTCGCTAACAATGACACCAATGACGTGTCCCCCCCCCCCCCACGCTGTGGGCCGCTCATAAAGTAGTGATCAGGGGGAACATCATTCATCATTCATTCATGGCGGATATTACCCGACTTACTGCAGAACTTGACAGATTATACCACTTACACAGCCAGGACCATACTCCCGACCTACTGATTCAAATAAATTCGACCAGACTTGAACTAGACAAAATCCTTTCAGGAAAAAAATGAAAAAGCCCTACGTTTGTCTAAGGCAAAATTCCTGCTGCACAGCAACTCAGCCTCGGCCATGTTTGCCGGGAAACTTAACCAGTCCATCCAATCCCCATACACTTACAAACTTAAGAACAATACCGGCTCAGTAGTTTCCCACCCCTCAAAAGGTACTCCACATCTTTACCAAATTCTATAAAGAGCTGCTTTCCCCCCCTAACTCGCCACCAGATCCGTCCCTTAATTTATGGCTAGACAACATCCCCCTCCCCGGACTCTCCCCGGGACAACTCCAAGAACTGAATGCCCCATGCTCTGATGTTGAAATCCTTGGAGTCATTAAATCACTGAAACCCTCCAAGACCCCAGGCCCTGACGGGTACTCAGCATAATATTATAAAAAATTCCATGCCTCCTTACTCCCGCACCTTAGATCCCTTTTCAACCACATTCTAAAAAGGCAAGGACTTCCCAGATGACATGCTCATGGCTAACATGTCCCTGATCCCGAAACCCAACAAAGGCCATACCCTTCCCCAGAATTACAGACCAATTTCAGTGATCAACACAGACCTTAACATTTTTGGCTGCATCCTAGCAGATAGATTGTCTAAGATAATAACCTCTCTGATCTCCTCGGATCAGACGGGGTTTATCCTGACCAGACAGATCACGGACAACATCAGGCTCGCCTCCAATATCATACAGGATGCTGATCTTTTCTCTCGTAGAGTATTGCTTTTTAGCCTTGATATCCATAAGGCATTCAACAGCGTCTTGTGGTCATATCTTGACCTCACCCTAGCGAAGTTTGGATTTTCGGGTGCCTTTGTTCATGGCTTTAGAGCTTTATATCACCATCCACGCACGCGTATCAGACTGTCCGGTTGCAACTCAGAGTACTTCACTCTGGGCAGAGGGACGAGGCAGGGGTGCCCCCTATCACCCCTGTTGTTCACCCTGGCTATTGAACCTCTGGCCAGGGCGATTAACCTGAACCCGAACATCAAAGGATACACCAAGGGTAACCAGGAATTCAAATTAAGTATGTATGCGGACGATGTCCTCATGTTTTTGACAGACCCGATAGTTTCGATCCCCCAACCTCGTCTCCATATTACGCACATTCCGTGATTTGTCTGGTCTGGGAGTTAATCTCTCGAAAAGTTCTGCCCTCCCAATCAATTTACCCCAACAGACCTCAGCAGCAATTCAGTCTAGCTTCGGCTTTCCCATGGATGGATAGACATTGTCCTATTTGGGGATCAAATTAGCCCCAACATTCCAAAAAATTTACCAGGTAAACTACCCTTCCATGTTCACGCGCATTCGACAACTCCTCCACTCCTGGGACTCTTATCACATAACATTTCTGGACAGAATACAGGCAGTTAAGATGTCCATTCTCCCACAGATGTTATTTCTTTTTAGGACCTTGCCCAACTATATACCCCGCCAAACCCTAGACGCCTTGCAGAAGGACATTAATCGATTCGTCTGGCACAATAAAAAACCCTGTTTAGGCAAGCAAATGATCTACAGATCGAGGAACATGGGTGGCCTAGGCTTGCCAAACATATGGTTGTACTATGTGTCGGCCAGGTTCCTACAATTAGCACAGTGGCACTCCTCCCCTCGAGCGATCCCCTGGCTACGATTCGAACCGACCTCAGTGGCCCCCTACTATCTCCCAGGCCTTCTTTGGACCAAAATGACCCACACCAGAGAAGTTTCTGCCCTGAACTCTGTGGTGGGTCAGTCACATCTCTGGGCCCTTTACAAGAAGAGGCTCTCCATGATCCCATCTAACCCCAAGCTGGCCTCCTTTATAGGAAACCGGCTTTTCCTGCAGCTTTCCAAGATCAGAGAGATTTCACCCTTTGGATTTTGAGTGACCTTATCACGTACGCCCCCCTGCTTAGGGATGGGGTATTTGCCACATTCGCATCCCTACAAGCCTCCCATGGCCTCCCCAACTCTGAATTCTACAAATACAGCATTTTTACAACTCCACCTTCCCCAGGTCAGCCCCAGATGCACTCACATCATTCGAGAGCATCTGTGGTCCAGTCTCTAGGGACAGAGGTGTGATCTCCCAGCTATACTCTTTGTTTGCTAGTCTCAAACTTCCGGACAAATCATCCGCCATACTCAGCTGGGAACTAGAGACAGGGGTAGAGGCCTCCCCGGAGGAATGGTCCACCAGAATCACTAATATGCACAAATGCACAAAGTCGGAGGCGGTGAAAGAAACAGTGGTGAAACTTCACACCAGGTGGTATTATACACCTGCCAAGCTTCACAAATTTTTCCCCACTGTTTCTGGTAACTGCTTCAGAGGCTGCCCTGAACTGGGTACTCACCTACATACATTTTGGAGCTGTACGGCTCTCAGAGATCTTTGGCAAAGGGTTACGACACAGGTCACAGAAATCACAGGCATCCACACCACGTTAACCCACCAGATGTGTCTGTTCTTTGCCGATATCCCAGATTCCACCCCTCCAGACCAAAAACTTGCCCACACCCTCTTTAGTGCAGTACATTGGACCACTGCATTATTCTGGAGATCGCCTAGGGTTTCTTGGGATCAAGTTCTCAAGAGAATGGCAGCGATCAAACTTATGGAAAGGGTGTACCATACAATTATGGATACCATGCACGTATATGATATGAAATGGAAGTCTTGGTCTCCCTGAATGAACATCCACCCAGATCTATAGTTCCAGAGGGTACTACAAACTGGCTACTGATATCACCAAGTGCATACTAGTCTTTGACTCCCCATACTTACTTTTGTTATTGTCGTTAATTTTTCTTTTTTTTCAGTTATTTATGTTAGCGTTTTCTACTCTGTATTGGCGGCATGTAACTTAGTTCTCACACAACCCTCACATTTCAACCCTACGTTACTGTGTGGGAGTGTACATGGCCCTCAGTATTCTAGCTGCGCATATTTACTTAAGCACTTCCACATAGGAAGATATCTCACCCTGCTGCTGGACCTCATTTTACTAACACCGGCTCATTATGTTGGTTAATACTTGCACAGTCAGCTATACTCTGTAAAGCTTGTCTTGCAATTATGGTTGTGAATATTATGTGGTACTCTCAATTGTTTATACTGAACTCTGTATATGCTTCCTTTTTCTTTTCTGTTTTCAATAAAAGTTTGTATTAAAAAAAAAAAAAACATCTCTAAAGTTTGGATGCACTTATTTGAGAGAGCTTGTAGTCCTACAATCAGCATGCTGCAGAACTTTATTTGTATTCCTATATACAGTGGTGTGAAAAAGTGTTTGCCCCCTTCCTCATTTCCTGTTCCTTTGCATGTTTGTCACACTTAAGTGTTTCGGAATATCAAACCAATTTAAACAATAGTCAAGGACAACACAAGTAAACACAAAATGCAATTTGTAAATGAAGGTGTTTATTATTAAAGGTGAAAACAAATCCAAACCATCATGGCCCTGTGTGAAAAAGTGATTGCCCCCTAAACCTAATAACTGGTTGGGCCACCCTTAGCAGCAACAACTGCAACCAAGCGTTTGCGATAACGTGCAATGAGGCTTTTACAGCGTCCTGGAGGAATTTTGGCCCACTCATCTTTGCAGAATTGTCCTAATTCAGTTACATTAGAGGGTTTTCGAGCATGAACGGCCTTTTTAAGGTCATACCACAACATCTCAATAGGATTCAGGTCAGGACTTTGGCTAGGCCACTCCAAAGTCTTCATTTTGTTTTTCTTCAGCCATTCGGTGGTGGACTTGCTGGTGTGTTTAGGATCATTGTCCTGCTGCAGAACCCAAGTTCGTTTCAGCTTGAGTACACGAACAGATGGTCGGACATTCTCCTTCAGGATCTCTTGGTAGACAGCAGAATTCATAGTTCCTTTTATCACGGCAAGTCTTCCAGGTCCTGAAGCAGCAAAACAGCCCCAGACCATCACACTACCACCACCATATTTTACTGTTGGTATAATGTTCTTTTTCTGAAATGCAGTGTTCCTTCTACGCCAGATATACTTGGACACACACCTTCCAAAGAGTTCCACTTTTGTCTCATCGGTCCACAGAATGTTGTCCCAAAAGTCTTGGGGATCATCAAGATGTGTTGTGGAGAAATTGAGACGAGCTTTGATGTTCTTTTTGCTCAGCAGTGGTTTTCTCCTTGGAACTCTGCCATGCAGGCCATTTTTGCCCAGTCTTTTCCTGATGGTGGAGGCATGAACGCTGACCTTAACTGAGGCAAGTGAGGCCTGCAGTTCCTTGGACGTTGTTGTGGGGTCTTTTGTGACCTCTTGGATGAGTCGTCGCTGCGCTCTTGGGGTAATTTTGGGCGGCCGGCCACTCCTGGGAAGGTTTACCACTGTTCCATGTCTTCGCCATTTGTGGATAATGGCTCTCACTGTGGTTCGCTGGATTCCCAAAGCTTTGGAAATGGCTTTATAACCCTTTCCAGACTGATAGATCTCAATTACTTTCTTTCTCAATTGTTCCTGAATTTCTTTGGGTCTCGGCATGATGTGTAGCTTTTAAGGATCTTCTGGTGGACCTTACTGTGTCAAGCAGCTCCTATTTAAGTGATGCCTTGATTGTGAACAGGTGTGGCAATAATCAGGCCTGGGTGTGGCTAGAGAAATTGAACTCAGGTGTGGACAACCACAGTTATAGTATGTTTTAACAAGGGGGGCAATCACTTTTTCACACAGGGCCATGATGGTTTGGATTTTTTTTCACCTTTAATAATAAACACCTTCATTTACAAATTGCATTTTGTGTTTACTTGTGTTGTCCTTGACTATTGTTTAAATTGGTTTGATGTTCCGAAACACTTAAGTGTGACAAACATGCAAAGGAACAGGAAATGAGGAAGGGGGCAAACACTTTTTCACACCACTGTATCATGAACATTTCTCCTCCACCTCTGTGACAAGCACTATCTTGTCTCAGTAGGCAGATTGTAGGCTCCTGTTCATCCTGCTTTGGAACAAATGTAATCGATTATACACACTATAGGCCCAGAAAAATACGGTTTCATTTTCACAGTTTTGAATAGAGTGGGACAGGATTAGAACCCCTGTCAGGCATGGGCGTCCGCAGAACTTTTTTCAGGGGGGGGCGGGATGGGCGTTTCGGCAGCGGCGATGCACATTCGCATTTACCCCCTTCTTTGACCGCTAGCGGGGGTTAAAAGCGCCCCGCTAGCAGCCAAATAGCGAATCTAAAATGATGGTAAAGCGCCACTAAAACTAACGGCGCTTTACCAATAACGCGGCCAGATGGCAGTGTGAAAAAGCTCTTGAGATAATTCAGCTTCACTTTGTATGGAAGTTACTCAGGCAAATCTCGGGCATACCATGCCCATATACATATTGCCTAGAAAATTTACATCTTTCTATATTGCAATACAGTATAGGTTGTTTTCATCAAGATCAAAATATGGCCACAACAGATGTATTGCAATACATTGCAAATAAAAAGATGCAAATTATCCAGGCTATATTTATATGGGCATGGTATGCCTGAGAAACTTCCATACAAAGTGAAGAAGATTATATAACACAAATATCTTTCCCAGCAATAGCTTAGCTGTCCAACTTTCCAAGATATATATATATATATATATATATATATATATATATATATATATATATATATATATATTTATGGTCTAGAGCCCTACGGACGATATGAGTAACGATGACATACAGGAATAACACAAACTTACCAACATGAAATAGACCCGAAAGCGTGCCTTGGTCTACCGTATGGTACACCAAAATAAGGGGGCATACCCTAGATAAGGAATGATAAAAAGTAGTTATGGAATAATGTGAAATGAGTATTCAGTCTGGGGTAAGAATACTTGGAAGAAGCTTTTAAAAGGAGAGGGTGGGTGGGTGTCTCGCACAGGAAACCGACAAAGACCGGCGGCCTTTGGGCTGCTTAAATACCCTCCGGGCTCCTCCCATAACTTCAGGCCGGTACCCGGCCTTCCAATTTATGGTCTAGAGCCCTACGGACGATATGAGTAACGATGACATACAGGAACAACACAAACTTACCAACATGAAATAGACCCGAAAGCGTGCCTTGGTCTACCGTATGGTACACCAAAATAAGGGGGCAAAAACTTTCAGGTAGGGAATAATTATTTATTAAAAGGTAAATGTCCCTGAGTAAGTCGGGCAAAGGCCTGAGCCATCTCCAGCTGTGGGTCAGGTATGTAGCGGGAGAAGCAGGCCGACTTCCACCGACCTAGTTTCTTGATCACATGGTCCGGAACCCCCTGTCTTGAGGCCGTCGTGGCCGCCCCTATTCGGAATGAATGACCGGGGTATTGGCTGGGGTCCAAATGTAGATTGCCGAGAAGGACCCGGATATGTTCCCCGAATTGCGACGTGTTGAGAGGCTTAACTGGGAAGGGTCACAGCGGACTGGAACCTGGGCGGTCGGGCAGCAATGCCATCAACCAGTTTAACACGGTAACTGGGCACTAGTTATTGTGGGTCCTGTACAGGTGTATACCTGCTCCGGAACCTCGCTGCTGAGTTTTAGACATCGCCAAGTGAAGAACATAGTGATCCTGGTGACGGAAGAGGTTACTTTTATGCAAGACTGGACCAGCTGGGTGGCTGCGAGTGAACTCGCTGGGCCGCAGAAACCCATAAACGCCACGTGAATCGTAGCCTGCAGGACGGTGCTGCGGAGGAGACCAGAAGGGGACCTATCCAAGATGTCCGACATCCCCTTAAAGGTCTCCCCAGTGATTGGCAGCCGCTTGGCTGACTGGCGGCTGGCGTTTCTGAACTCCGCGCAGTAGAGCCCTTACTGTGTGGCAGGAGAACACCGCAGGCCTCGCAGGGTCTTGAAGAAACAAGTAGTGCTGCACCCCGGCTACATACTGGCGTATCGTGTTGTGTGACCGTGCCAGGTGAGAATGGCCATGAGCGATAAACGCCAGAACCTGCTTGACGCTGGAAGGTTCACGTGGGCGTTGGGGCAGGAACTTATTAAATGCCCTCTAGGCCGTGTGGTAGGCCCGACGAGTGTTGCGGGCAAGCGAAAAGTTGATGATGTCAGTAGCTGACCGTAAATGTGGGGCTAGACCAATGGTGACCCCATAGGTGAGCGGCTGCTATGATGGAGTACAGCTCAAAGAGGGCTGACGTGGTAGTGAAGCCTGATGTGGCTAGTGCCTGTGGAGGCCAGGGGGCGGCGAACCACAAATGGCCAAAAATGGCGGCACATCCTGTGGATGCCGCCGTATCGATCACCACCTGTGGAGACAGCGAGGACACTACTGGGATGAAGAGGGACACACCGTTCCAATTGCTGAGAAAGTCTTCCCATATGGCCGGATCCGCCCTGGCTGCCGTACCCAGCCTGATGACCTGGTCTGGGTCCCGAGTGTAAGACAGGAAGACCAGCAGCCGGGACACCAAGGAGCGGCCCTGGGGGATGATCCTCAAAGCAAAACTCAACATCCCGAGGAGAGACTGAAGTTGCTTCTGAGTACATCCCCTCACCCGGGTGAATTCTCGTAGAACCGTCCTGATACGGTCCAACTTGTCTGCGGGAAGGCTGGCCTGCATGGCTAGAGTGTCAAGGTCGACGCCCGAGAACGTGATCTTGTGCGCCGGGCCGTCAACCCTGTGTTCCGCTATGGGGACGTTCAGATCGTTGAAAACAGTCCTCAACTTTCCCAGGTCCCCTGGGGGAGCCCCGGGTGGTTCTATCAGAAGGAAGTCGTCCAAATAATGGATGACCTCGTGGCACTGTGCCTCGTGGAGAAGGATCTGCGCCAGGGTCTCTGCGAACTTTATCGAAGGACCAAGGACTACTCTTAGACCCGAAGGTCAACTTGGTTGCGAAATAATACCGCTCCCTCCACTTGATGCCGTGCCAGCACCACCAGGAGGGATGTATGGCAGCAGCTTAAGGCGTCAGATATGTCCGCCTTCGAGAGCCAAGTCCCCATCCCAGCCCTGAGTATGGCCTGGATAGCCACATTAACCGAAGTGTACTTCAGTGAGAACTCCTCAGAGGAAATGAGCGAGTTGAGACTGGGGACGACGGAAGACTGAGGCGCTGACAGATCGTGCACCAGACATGTTTTTTTTTTTTTTTTTTTATGAAAATTTTTTCCTGTACAGCCTGATAGGGCTGACCCTCCGGATACCAAAGGGGGACTGACTGAACGGGCTTGTCATGAAGTCCCGATCCAACTCCGTGCGGAGAAGGACGTCGATAGCTGGCTCATCCGTAGCTGCTGACCGCAAGTTCCGACATTCATGGGTGGTGTGGGGCAGGGTGATTAGCCCGGTATGAAACCCATCTGTGAAACCTCGGATAAGGTAGCTGGCGAGTGACGGAGTGGGGTGTGAGGTCAGGCAGACACCAAGCCAACGGACATTGACCCGGCTTAGTCAGGTTCCTTCTGTTTGACCTCACACAGGACCCTGGGGTGTGCCCTCTGGCATAGGGTGCGGACGTGCAACAGCCGACACTGGCTAAAATTGCAGGAGCCGTAGTTGAAGTTGTTGCAAATGGCGGCTCCCCCAACCATCCGCACCGGACGTCCCAATTTGTCCACCTTCTGCCCTTGCGCCGGGGCCTGCTGAGCATGACTCGTGCTGGCAGAGGCCGTGCTAGCTGTCGGGTAGACAGAGACTATGTTGGCACACCAGACCGCGGTGTGGGATGCTGACTGACAGACAGCACACAGTGGGGACCGTAGACCCGCGAAGTGGCGGCAGAACAACTCGGTGTCCACTACACTCCAGTCCGTTGTCAAATGGAACTGCCAGAACCTGGCCGCGGCTTTGGCCGAGAGGACCGATGATAATCGTAGAACGCTGAACCACCGTATTTGTGGCCCAGGTCTACGATTAGATGGAGGTAGAGGTCCAGTTCCTCTCGCCTGCCAGGGGAGGCTGAGCACAGCACGTCCCTGAACATACCGAAAGCGAGCGTGAACTCAGGCACCGTGAGCTTTCTGTTGAGCCTCGGATCCTTAGCCTTCAAAACCACAGAGACGTCGCCCAGGTGTAGGCCTTGTTCTCGGCCAAGTCATGGACCGAGATCATGAGTAAGGCCAGGTTAACGTCTCTGCCCTCTAAAATGTTCTTCCTTACGCTGGGTGGCACCAGGTGGGAAGGATGAATGGTAGTTGTGGCCAACTCACCACCTGCGGCCGGTGCACTGATGGCTGGGACCACGTCAGGGTCCGGAACCGTGGTGGCCGGGCTGGTCTCCAGGCGTGTCACCCTGTCCTGGCCCTCGATGATCGAGGAAGACAGGGAAGATACGAGGGCGTGTAGCTGAGCGACGGCGGTTGAAATGGTTTCTAGGGACGCCTGCTGGCTGCTGGAACATGCTGCGGCCGGTGGTGGGAAGAGGAGCCTGAATAGCTCCGCCTTCCTGGCCGCGGATGAGAAGGGTACCCCTCTGCGCCTCAACTCGGCGGACAGCCTGGGAATTGTCCACGCCCTGAGGGACTGGGCACTGCCAGCCTCGGATGCTGACGCTGGAGATAGCGGGGTGGCGAGGTCATCGCTGCCGACTGACGACATGACAGCTGCCAAGACCCATTGCTCGGTTGACTGGTCACGTGTCTGCAGGCTGGGCCTATAAAGAGGTGACAAGAAATGAGTTTGGACGTGTAACCTATGGTATACGTACCTGACGTGAAAAACGTGCGTTTTTTTTTTTTATATTTTTACCTGCTGGAACCCTGATCGAGCTGGTGCAGGTGGACCTACTGAATCCGACTGACCTGAGAGAGTGTGAGAGAAAGTACCTATTTAAGAGCCTGAAACTGCTGCCGTCTTGAGCGACGGTACCCACATGTTGACGTTAACAACAGGCGATAGTGATTTAAGTCGACTGGCGTGACAGCTGTGGAATTAAATGACAGACAACAACACAAATAAATTAAATGACATGTTGCCTTGACTGAAATGAACTTCCCGTGACAGAGGCCAGGCCCGGACGTACCGTATGGGGGTGACTGTGGGCCGGACTCTGGAGCACGTACAGAAATGAGACAACCGTGAAATGAGGCCAATTGCCTGGGTACGCTGGGGCCGAACTTTGGCATACTGGATGCCACCGGGTTCGACTCAAAGTGCTACTGCATGAGGTGAAACGCTAGCACTCGTATGACAGCGACCTTGATCATCACGCCACTGTCTAGTGACTGAGCATTTTTTTTTTTTTTTTTTGAGCATGTACTGAAATGCGGCCGGCCTAGGGCACGCCGGCGCGAATTCGTACAGGGAAGCGACTAAATTAACGCCGGGGCGTGGTAAGGTGACACAGAAATGATATAACATGACAAGGACAAGAATCAAAAGTTGACCGAAAACCTGCGATGCAATTCCGTCCCTGGCGCATGTATTGAAATGAGGCCGGCCTAGGGCACGCCGACACGAATTAGTGCGGGGAAGTGACTGCATTCATGCCGGGCGTGGTAAGGTGAGACAGAAATGACATACCATGACAAGGGCAAGAATCAAGAATGAACGCAACCTGTGATGCGATTCCGCCCTTGGCGCATGTATCGAAACGAGGCCGGGTAGCCGTGCGTCTGGATTGCCCCGATCGGAGCATCTATGGATGCGACCGGACCCACCCAGAGGTATAGTGACCGAAATGAAACCATGACAAAGACTAGATTTCAACAAACCGAGCAACTTGTAACTGAATCTGTCTCTGGAGCATGTATAGAAAGGAGGCCGAGCGGCTAGGCGAACCAGTGCGAATCGATGCATCCCGGATGCGACCGGATTCAGACCGATACGTGGCCAATGATTGAAATCATGCCAAAGACTAGACTTGAGCCCGCATCCGTACGAGCGGTGGGTCAATCTCTGAACATGTATGGTAATGCGGCCGTAACCTGGGTACCCGCGAGACAAATCCGCGCCTGAGTGCGACATGACTTGAATCTGAGTGCGGCCAGGATCGAAATGATGGCATAAACGCCCTGTTTAAATGATGCGAAATGACTTAGCATGACCGAATGGCCCGATACGTTAGCCATGTTGAAATGACGAAATGATTGCCATGCTAATACATGAAATGTTTCGACACGGTCGAAGTGATTCGTACAATTAACATGCCAACAGCGATTCGGAATGCAAACAGCGATTCGGCACGCTTGCTGGCATAACCGATTTGAACAATATGACAGGACATGAATGATGCGTGTGAGTGCGAACGGCACCCGTGCGTGAGCCATGTTTGAACGATTCAAAGACTGCGTAATCCGACCGCGTAAGGGGAACCCTTGAGTGCCGGATGCGGCATCGGTCGGAGTGTCATGGCGGGCGGCCCTGAATGTGCGTGCTGCTAGGTGGCTCCCGATCGTGTACAACCAAAAACGTGCGTGTAACTGTTTAGTGTTTCGAGACAAGCGGTGCGTGGTTCGTGAGCTACGCAGACCACAGTTTAGTGACATGATAAGCAGTGCATGGGAACGTAAAACATGGGAGCCGAAGCCCTACCTGCGACAGCCGAACCAGACTCTCTGTACGGAACTGCGACTCGGCGACACGAAGGGACAACACGACTTACGAACCCGGAACGCGGGACTGCAACAACACAAGGAGACGGATAGACGAAAACGGAGCTCACGAACCGGCACCAACAGCGCTTGTCTCGAACGAGTCGGTCCTAGACGTCTGACGTAACAGATGTCTCGCACAGGAAACCGACAAAGACCGGCGGCCTTTGGGCTGCTTAAATACCCTCCGGGCTCCTCCCATAACTTCAGGCCGGTACCCGGCCTTCCTATATATATATATATATATATATATATATATATATATATATATATATATATATATATAAATTCTCCTCCTAACTGGCACTGCTGTTACATGTGGTTCTTCAGGATTTCCTCCTGTGATGCGATAGGCCCAGGCACTGGCAGCGTATTCTTGGCAACTGACTGCACGCACCTGTGGGAGGAGCCGGCATAGCATAGCGACGTACATACACAGGCAGGCAGCCAATCACGGAACAGCCGAGATGTCAAGCAGAGGCCCGAGCGGCAGAGCCAATCCGATGTTCGGGCCGGGGGGAAGGGAGGAAGGGACGGATGTCTATAACCAGGGGCGGACTGACAGCTCATGGGGCCCCCGGGCAAAAGGAGATCATGGGGCCCCCTGTGTCTCCGCCCATGTAATAAACTTTCTTTTCATTGACCACCAATGTAAGGAACATTCTTCTCACTGATCACCAATGTAAGGAACATTCTTCCCACTGATCACCAATGTAAGGAACATTCTTCTCACTGACCACCAATGTAAGGAACATTCTTCCCACTGACCACCAATGTAAGGGACATTCTTCTCACTGACCACCAATGTAAGGGACATTCTTCTCACTGACCACCAATGTAAGGGACATTCTTCTCACTGACCACCAATGTAAGGGACATTCTTCTCACTGACCACCAATGTAAGGAACATTCTTCCCACTGACCACCAATGTAAGGAACATTCTTCCCACTGATCACCAATGTAAGGAACATTCTTCCCACTGATCACCAATGTAAGGAACATTCTCCTCACTGACCACCAATGTAAGGAACATTCTTCTCACTGACCACCAATGTAAGGAACATTCTTCTCACTGACCACATATATATTATATATATATATATATATATATATATATATATAATAAACTCACTTAGCCCAGGTTCACACTGACAGAGGAAATTAAATCGTGCAAGTTCAGCTAATCTTGCATGATTTCATACCAGCATGTAAGTGCGAGTTTGGTAGCGATTTCAGAGACATCTGTGCACAGATGTCTATATAAATCGCACCCAGAAGTCGCCAAAAGTTGTACAGAAATTACTTTTGGGAATCGGTGCGATGCCACAAATGTGGCATCGCACCATTTGGGTAGTGCAGTTGCTGATCATTTTTCATGCGATTTGACATGTCAAATCACATGCCAAATTGCTCCAATGTTAACCAGGGCTAAGTGCTATTCCCTATATAACACTGATATCAAACGCAATTTATGGCTACAGTGGCTGGGCACAGTGGCTCCGTTTGATGGGCACAGTGGTGGCAATTTATAGGCACAGTGGCAGCGTTTGATGGGCACAGTGGCTGCGTTTAATGGGCAGTGATGGCAATTTATGGGCACAGTGGCTGCGTTTGATGGGCACAGTGATGGCAATTTATTGGCACAGTGGCTGCGTTTGGCACATTGGCTGCGTTTAATGGGCACCGTGGTGGCAATTTATGGGCACAGTGGCTGCGTTTGAGGGCACAGTGGCTGCGTTTGAGGGAACAGTGGCGGAAATCTATGGGTACAGTGGCTGTGTTTGAGGGCACAGTGGCTTCGTTTGATGGGCACAGTGGTGGCAATTTATGGGCACAGTGGCTGCGTTTGAGGGCACAGTGGCTGCGTTTGAGGGAACAGTGGCGGAAATCTATGGGTACAGTGGCTGTGTTTGAGGGCACAGTGGCTGCGTTTGATGGGCACAGTGGTGGCAATTTATGGGCACAGTGGCTGCGTTTGATGGGCACAGTGGTGGCAATTTATGGGCACAGTGGCTGCGTTGGCTCAGTGGCTGCGTTTGATGGGCAAAGTGGTGGCAATTTATGGGCACAGTGGCTGCGTTTGGCACATTGGCTGCGTTTAATGGGCACCGTGGTGGCAATTTATGGGCACAGTGGCTGCGTTTGACGGCACAGTGGCTGCGTTTGATGGGCACAGTGGTGGCAATTTATTGGCACAGTGGCTGCGTTTGGCACATTGGCTGCGTTTAATGGGCACCGTGGTGGCAATTTATGGGCACAGTGACTTCGTTTGAGGGCACAGTGGCTTCGTTTGATGGGCACAGTGGTGGCAATTTATGGGCACAGTGGCTGCGTTTGAGGGCACAGTGGTGGCAATTTATAGGCACAGTGGCAGCATTTGATGGGCACAGTGGCTGCGTTTAATGGGCAGTGATGGCAATTTATGGGCACAGTGGCTGCGTTTGATGGGCACAGTGATGGCAATTTATTGGCACAGTGGCTGCGTTTGGCACATTGGCTGCGTTTAATGGGCACCGTGGTGGCAATTTATGGGCACAGTGACTTCGTTCGAGGGCACAGTGGCTTCGTTTGATGGGCACAGTGGTGGCAATTTATGGGCACAGTGGCTCCGTTTGATGGGCACAGTGGTGGCAATTTATAGGCACAGTGGCAGCGTTTGATGGGCACAGTGGCTGCGTTTAATGGGCAGTGATGGCAATTTATGGGCACAGTGGCTGCGTTTGATGGGCACAGTGATGGCAATTTATTGGCACAGTGGCTGCGTTTGGCACATTGGCTGCGTTTAATGGGCACCGTGGTGGCAATTTATGGGCACAGTGACTTCGTTTGAGGGCACAGTGGCTTCGTTTGATGGGCACAGTGGTGGCAATTTATGGGCACAGTGGCTGCGTTTGAGGGCACAGTGGCTGCGTTTGAGGGAACAGTGGCGGAAATCTATGGGTACAGTGGCTGTGTTTGAGGGCACAGTGGCTGCGTTTGATGGGCACAGTGGTGGCAATTTATGGGCACAGTGGCTGCGTTTGATGGGCACAGTGGTGGCAATTTATGGGCACAGTGGCTGCGTTGGCACAGTGGCTGCGTTTGATGGGCAAAGTGGTGGCAATTTATGGGCACAGTGGCTGCGTTTGGCACATTGGCTGCGTTTAATGGGCACCGTGGTGGCAATTTATGGGCACAGTGGCTGCGTTTGACGGCACAGTGGCTGCGTTTGATGGGCACAGTGGTGGCAATTTATTGGCACAGTGGCTGCGTTTGGCACATTGGCTGCGTTTAATGGGCACCGTGGTGGCAATTTATGGGCACAGTGACTTTGTTTGAGGGCACAGTGGCTTCGTTTGATGGGCACAGTGGTGGCAATTTATGGGCACAGTGGCTGCGTTTGAGGGCACAGTGGCTGCGTTTGAGGGAACAGTGGCGGAAATCTATGGGTACAGTGGCTGTGTTTGAGGGCACAGTGGCTGCGTTTGATGGGCACAGTGGTGGCAATTTATGGGCACAGTGGTGGCGTTTGATGGGCACAGTGGCTGCGTTTGATGGGCACAGTGGTGGCAATTTATGGGCACAGTGGCTGCGTTGGCACAGTGGCTGCGTTTGATGGGCAAAGTGGTGGCAATTTATGGGCACAGTGGCTGCGTTTGGCACATTGGCTGCGTTTAATGGGCAGCGTGGTGGCAATTTATGGGCACAGTGGCTGCGTTGGCACAGTGGCTGCGTTTGATGGGCAAAGTGGTGGCAATTTATGGGCACAGTGGCTGCGTTTGGCACATTGGCTGCGTTTAATGGGCACCGTGGTGGCAATTTATGGGCACAGTGGCTGCGTTTGACGGCACAGTGGCTGCGTTTGATGGGCACAGTGGTGGCAATTTATTGGCACAGTGGCTGCGTTTGGCACATTGGCTGCGTTTAATGGGCACCGTGGTGGCAATTTATGGGCACAGTGACTTCGTTTGAGGGCACAGTGGCTTCGTTTGATGGGCACAGTGGTGGCATTTTTTGGGCACAGTGGCTGCGTTTGAGGGCACAGTGGCTGCGTTTGAGGGAACAGTGGCGGAAATCTATGGGTACAGTGGCTGTGTTTGAGGGCACAGTGGCTGCGTTTGATGGGCACAGTGGTGGCAATTTATGGGCACAGTGGCTGCGTTTGATGGGCACAGTGGTGGCAATTTATGGGCACAGTGGCTGCGTTGGCACAGTGGCTGCGTTTGATGGGCAAAGTGGTGGCAATTTATGGGCACAGTGGCTGCGTTTGGCACATTGGCTGCGTTTAATGGGCACCGTGGTGGCAATTTATGGGCACAGTGGCTGCGTTTGACGGCACAGTGGCTGCGTTTGATGGGCACAGTGGTGGCAATTTATTGGCACAGTGGCTGCGTTTGGCACATTGGCTGCGTTTAATGGGCACCGTGGTGGCAATTTATGGGCACAGTGACTTTGTTTGAGGGCACAGTGGCTTCGTTTGATGGGCACAGTGGTGGCAATTTATGGGCACAGTGGCTGCGTTTGAGGGCACAGTGGCTGCGTTTGAGGGAACAGTGGCGGAAATCTATGGGTACAGTGGCTGTGTTTGAGGGCACAGTGGCTGCGTTTGATGGGCACAGTGGTGGCAATTTATGGGCACAGTGGTGGCGTTTGATGGGCACAGTGGCTGCGTTTGATGGGCACAGTGGTGGCAATTTATGGGCACAGTGGCTGCGTTGGCACAGTGGCTGCGTTTGATGGGCAAAGTGGTGGCAATTTATGGGCACAGTGGCTGCGTTTGGCACATTGGCTGCGTTTAATGGGCACCGTGGTGGCAATTTATGGGCACAGTGGCTGCGTTGGCACAGTGGCTGCGTTTGATGGGCAAAGTGGTGGCAATTTATGGGCACAGTGGCTGCGTTTGGCACATTGGCTGCGTTTAATGGGCACCGTGGTGGCAATTTATGGGCACAGTGGCTGCGTTTGACGGCACAGTGGCTGCGTTTGATGGGCACAGTGGTGGCAATTTATTGGCACAGTGGCTGCGTTTGGCACATTGGCTGCGTTTAATGGGCACCGTGGTGGCAATTTATGGGCACAGTGACTTCGTTTGAGGGCACAGTGGCTTCGTTTGATGGGCACAGTGGTGGCAATTTATGGGCACAGTGGCTGCGTTTGAGGGCACAGTGGCTGCGTTTGAGGGAACAGTGGCGGAAATCTATGGGTACAGTGGCTGTGTTTGAGGGCACAGTGGCTGCGTTTGATGGGCACAGTGGTGGCAATTTATGGGCACAGTGGTGGCGTTTGATGGGCACAGTGGCTGCGTTTGATGGGCACAGTGGTGGCAATTTATGGGCACAGTGGCTGCGTTGGCACAGTGGCTGCGTTTGATGGGCAAAGTGGTGGCAATTTATGGGCACAGTGGCTGCGTTTGGCACATTGGCTGCGTTTAATGGGCACCGTGGTGGCAATTTATGGGCACAGTGGCTGCGTTTGACGGCACAGTGGCTGCGTTTGATGGGCGCAGTGGTGGCAATTTATGGCAAAAACAATAAAAAAAAAAAATGCACTCTTTTTTACAGGGAGAGAGAGAGAGAGAGAGAGAGAGAGAGAGAGAGAGAGAGAGAGAGAGAGAGAGAGAGAGAGAGAGAGAGAGAGAGAGAGAGAGAGAGAGAGAGACCTTAATTGTTCTGATCCACGGGCGGCCGTCCACTTCTCCTAGTCTGCTCGTGCAGTGGGCGGGGCGAATGGAAGGAGAAAACAGCGCCACACGGGCCGAAAGGAAGCTACTCAACGTTCTCATGCATGCTCCTCCCCTCACTCAGGCAGACAGGCAATTCAGTGAGCGGCGCCGGATGCATGCATTGCAAAGTGAGGCGGCCGCAGCTGCTGTGTATTTTGCCAACCAAGCCCAACTGTCTTCAACACCTTGTTACGATTCCAGGGGGGGGGCAATTGCCCCCCCTTGCCCTATGCTGCGGACGCCCATGCGGTCAGGGTTTGCTTCTCAAAATCAGAGGCTATGGGCGTCGCAGTTCCCCGTCACACCCTCCAGGCTACATAGATACTTTCCTTCTACCTTGAATCAGTGCTGTGGGGAGGAAGAGGGTATCCTGATCCATATTTTCTGTTCCTGCCCTGGGTTGAAATACTTCTGGGGGGGAAGTCTGCAGAAGTACCCAGAAATTTACAGAATACCAGGTCCCAGAGGAGACTGCATTCAACTTATTACACCACTCTAAGATACATACTAAAACATACAACAAATCACTGATATGCCATTTACTCAATGCAGCAAAGGCGTGCATACCCCTCCATTGGAAGCAATGCTCCCCGCTGACCATTGCACACTGGATACGGAAAGTAGAGGAGGTGAGGAAAATGGAGGATTTAATCCTCACAGCACAAAACATGCAAGAGACCCACAAGAACACCTGGGACATATGGAGTGACTTTTTCTATTCAGATGAGGGACAGCGTCTCATGGGGTCGCAGAGCACCCTGCCCGCTCTCTTAAACCCATAAAACTTTTAGCCACTGTCATGTCTTATCTCCCCCTCTTCTATCTCCTTCCTTCCTGCTATACCTCCCCCTTTCTCATACCCAAGAAAAGGTGAAAGAGTTAAGAGAGATAGGACCCACTCTATGTTATACACAAGGGCATAGATGCGGAGAGAGCAGACCCAACCAAGGACAAGTTCCTAGCCCATTGTTCCATGTTAATGTATGCACTGTAACATGTTTTATAAGTAATTATCATAGACGATTTACACAGACTGTACAACCTCGTCTCTGTATACACCCTCATTTGTATTGTGGGAACCTCTCCCTCTTTCATTTTGGAGTTGAATAAAATATATATTTGAAAAAAAAAAAAAGAAGAATGAAACCATGACCCTGTCACACTGTGCAACTAGCTAATCTAAATTCATAAGTATTGTCGAGTAATCACTAATGGAAATCAAAATAATTGGATACAACCCCTTAAAAAATTGTGATAACTACCACAGTGACCTAACGAATGAACAGATGACTAAGCTTGCTGAGTAATCCGCAGTTCTAACATCCCCAAAAATGTATAAATATGTAGCAAGATCCCATGCCTCCTTTAGTCTGAGAACCTCCAGAGCCAAGAACTGCTGACATCCATCCATAGAGAGTGGGTTGATAGGCATAGTGGGTGTAGTGCAAGGTAGATTCATGGGCGCCAGACACTTCTTGATCTCTCTCTCACTAGACTTGATGATTCACTGCCAATGAATCCATTGAGCTCCTCCAATGTTGACTTTAGTATCTTCCTTTAAGCATTACCCCCCCCCCCCCCCCGGCTTCTCTGCTGGGTCCCTAGCTTGGCACTCCAGATACTTCTCAAGCTTCACCCCACTGGTCTGCTTGGTCCCTGGCTTGACACACAAAGCTGCTCTGCCAGCGTCACCTCCGCTGGTTGGGTCCCTGGCTTGAAACCTGCTGAAGTTTGCCGATTCTTCACTGTCCCCGGTTGGTGCGAATACTGCTTCAGTACTTGCTTCAGCTATTCGCTGTGGTCCCTGGTAATAAGGTGGTTGGTCCCTTAGTGGCGACAGCTTCCCCTCTACCTCTGACCATGACCAGTTCTCTGTCCGGCAGAACTGTCACTTCTGGTTGGACTTCCAGCTGCAATCCCAACCCTACGCTACTCTCTTGCTTCTGTATAGGCCCTCAGACAACCTAGCAACCCTGCAATACAGCGCACAGCCACTCACAGCTGTCCAGGTGGCACAGAACACCGATCACCTGACCCCCACCCAAATATATAGGCTCATCCAGCAGGCCAAGGGATTTAAAAAAAAAAACCTGCCCATTGGCTGAGATACCCCAAACACTTCTAATCTGTCCTTGCTTTGCCCTTATCTTATTTATTGTCACCAGGTACCCGGCCACCTAGCAGCAGAAGAGAGAATGTAGCGATTCTAGACTAAGGCCCCTTTCACACGGAGGCGTTTTTCAGGCGATATACAGCGCTAAAAATAGCGACTGTATAGCACCTGAAAAAAGCCGGAGGGCTTTCACACTCGAGCGGTGCACTCACAGGACGGTAAAAAAAAGTCCTGCTAGCAGCATCTTTGGCGCTAAAACGACTGTAAAGTGTCATTAAAAATAGCACCACTTTACCGCCAACGCCTGCACCACCCCAGTGTAAAAGGGGCCTTAGGGTGAAATCAATTGATCCCCAACAATGAGCCAAGATAACTACACCTGGCAGTTAAATTTAGGAGCAACCCTGCCTAAACATCAGGGTGCTACAAAAATATATGATTATTTATGCTAGAAGATAGTGATAATAAATCTCACGAGTGCCCAAAAAAGTAATCAATGAGTAAGCAATTCCATCTTCTAATGGATCAAACTTCACTGTTAACAAGTGCTTATAACCTAAGTATTGCAATTTTCAGATCACTTCAGTTCACTATTGATTAAATGTTGTATCACTATCATTTTCAATTTTCCACTGCTGATTACTTGGCAATGCCAATGATTGTAGGTAAGCTAGTTTCAGGTGTGGTACACCTCTATTTTGTTTAAACTTAAATGTCATTATCTGTCTGCCAAGTCGACTGGGAGTGGTTTTCTGGGTAAACGTACCTGCTTACTTACCAACAGACTGCAATAAGTTGATTGAAAACCTTGAGAGCCCAAAGTGATACATCTCATCCCCTTGGGGACTATATGAATACAGTCGCACCTCTCCAGTTGGGAGACATACCATTTAGATGGATTCGTCATACCACCTACACTAATTTTCAGTCTATTTTTCTGTTTGCTATTTCTTTACATTAATTTCTATATATTGTGGACCACTGCACGAGATATTGCTTGATGTTAATTCATTAAGCCGATTGCTATCTTCTTACTATAGCGACTAAATTATAACCATTATATATCATGTAACCTGTCCTATAGCGAAACAATATCTATAATATTACTATTAATATTTTCACCCATAAACTTATGTTGCGTTTCAAAAAATATTTTTTTGCGATTTCTAGAAATCGCATTCCGTGTCATCACATATGAAAACTTGTGTTTCCCTTGCCTATAAGGACTTGATACAGGTTTCCGGAAATCAGTGACCTCATAGGTTTCCTTCAGGCTATCTTGACACTGTGCGATTTCCTCCGTAATCGCACACTTCTAAGATTTCACTTATGGGTTTGTGCTTTGTCTTAGTGACCTGTTATAGATTACCTTGAACCAGTGTCTACAATTTTTCACAATTTATTACACTATATTGTTTGTTTCATTTTTTGATCTATTCACACTTTATAGTAATACGACCCATTTGGGTCAGTCCACTCACATGAGCTGAAAAGCTCTATTGATACACCCATTTAGGTGGGTATTCACCAGAAAAACTCCTGCCACACATTCTTGCCCGCAGGCTTTTATTTCCCTGCGTTGCTGTATGTGAAATCAGGGACACTTGATTATTTAAGCGCTGCACTTTTTTATTTCTATGCTTTACACAATTACGTCTAATTGTTGTGCTAGCTGCTAGAGAGAACTCAGGTTTGGCGCAGTATTTTCCCCACATTTTTATATTCTAGAGACTGGCAGGACATGCTGGGGGTTATAGTTCACCCTTCCAGAGAGTGACAGGACATGCTGGGGGTTATAGTTCTCCCTCCTAGAAACTGGAAGGACATGCTGGGAGTTATAGTTCTCCCCCTAGAGCCTGGCAGGCCATGCTGGGAGTTATGTTTCTCCCTCCCACAGACTGGCAGGACATGCTGGGAGTTATGGTTTTCCCTTCCACAGACTGGCAGGATATGCACTCCCCCAAAGACTGGCAGGACATGCTTGGAGTTATGGTTCTCCCTCCTAGAAACTGTCAGGACATGCTGGGAGTTATAGTTCTCCCCCCAGAGCCTGGCAGGCCATGCTGGGAGTTATGTTTTTTCCTCCCACAGACTGGCGGGACATGCTGGAAGTTATGGTTCTCCCTTCCACAGACTGGCAGGATATGCTGGGGGTTATAGTTCACCCTTCCAGAGACTGACAAGACATGCTGGGGGTTATAGTTCTCCCCCAGAGCCTGGCAGGCCATGCTGGGAGTTATGTTTCTCCCTTCCACAGACTGGCAGGATATGCTGGGAATTATAGTTTTCTCTTCCGGAGCCTGGCAGGATATGCTGGGAGTTATACTTCTCCCTTCTAGAGACTGTCAGGACATGCTGGGAATTATAGTTCTCCCCAGAGACTGGCAGGACATGCTGGGAGTTATGTTATTTGCCAATCCATAATTTGTTAATTAATAGATTAAAGAACTTGACTTAGTTTTGTTAGCTGCTTTTTTTTTGTCTTAGTGCCGGTTCACACTGGGGCAACACGACTTACAGCGTGATTTAGCAAGGCAACTTGGAGGCAACTTCAACGCGACTTTGAGTGATTTACAACACAACTTCAAGTCACCCCCAGGCCAGGTGACTTTGGCCAATCACAGAATAATCAGCTTTCTGGGAGGGTGGGGTTTGCCTGGGTAAACTAATTTCTTTTCCTGTAAAGTTGCTTCAATATAGATGGAGATCCGACTTGGAGGCGACTTCCATTGAAATCAATGGGTACAAGTCACCTAGAAGTCGCCACGAAGTAGTACAGGAACCTTTTCTGAAGTAAGTCGGAGAGACTTCAGTAGTGTACATTAAGACAACTCTCATTGACTATAATGTAATGCCTAATGTCAAGCGACTTGAGGTCTGACAAGTCGGATCCCAAGGCGCGGTAGTGTGAACTGAGCCTTAAGGTTATCTGAAAGATGAGTTTCAAATGTTTTGACAGGAGACAGAGACAGAGAGACAGAGAGACAGAGAGACAGAGAGACAGAGAGACAGAGAGACAGAGAGACAGAGAGACAGAGAGAGAATATATATTTGTAATCGAAGTCTTCAAGTGGGAAATGCGATATTCCTAAGAACCAAGGCCTGAGGTGTGCCATGGCCTGGCTGGTCGGTATGCCTGAAAAGAGGGCATACCCTTGATGTAAGAATGAGAAGTACTATAAGTATGAAAGGCTGGGGGAATGGGAGGGTGGGAACCCAGAACGCCGACGACCCAGGCCCTAGAAGAGGAGGAGGCTTAAATAGTCTCTCTGACTCCTCCCACAAATACAGGCTGGCCCTTCGGCCAGCCTTAACACTTGTAATCGGAGTCTTCAAGTGGGAAATGCAATATTCCTAAGAACCAAGGCCTGAGGTGTGCCATGGCCTGGCTGGTCAGTATGCCTGAAAAGAGGGCAAAAAGACACAAGATTTAGGTGAAGAAGGGAAGGTAATGATCCAACATGTAGACTAACGTGCGCCCGGATGGCAACAGTGAGTAACCGGTAAGTATCCGTTGTGACAGGAGAACCCACTGACTCCTGACTTGGTGATGAAAAGGAACCCCCTGAAGAACCTGCGAAGCTACGCAGAACCCACCTGAACGTCCTGTGAAGGATGGAATGAGCCTGATGCCCAAGACAACCCAGACATGCGAATTAACTGCTTGTGCATGAGAGGATACGTAGGGAAAAGGAAGCAAGGGCTGGCCCGAGGTACCCCTGCAAAATGATGGCCGAGAAGCATGGACACCAGCGAAGTAGCTCAGTGAAATGCCCCCCCAACCCCTGGCCTACCCATACTATGGTATGAGGATGTGAGAAAGAGAGGGCAAAAAATACCCCTGACAGGAGTGCAAAAACCTGGATGCCTGATGGATGTGATGGGGTAGGCGCTATGGCAATGAGCATCGCCAACATGGAGCAACCATGCTAGACTAAAAACATTGGTCCCACCTGATACGAACGCGTCGTGCTGCAGCCAAGATGGCCCAACCTGAGAACACAAACTGGAGAAATGACAGACAACCAGACATGAGAACAACAACACCCCTCTGTGCCTACCTACGAAATGAGAAATATGAGCAGAAATGTCGAGACCACTGTGCGTGATGAAACTGACGATGGACCCCCCTCCCCTCCTTGTGTGAGTGGTGAATGAGCCCGAGTAACCTGCAGCGCAGAGACAGGTAATTGACTTAACCAGTTCAATACCCGCCCATAGTCATATGACGCCCACAAGGTGGATCTACCATCCTGGGTGGGCGTCATATGACGTCCTCGGATTCCCGGCCGCCTGGGGGGCGCGCGCGCGCCGCCGGCGGCGCGCGCCATCGCTCGGGACCCGGTGCGAGTGCCCGGCGGCCGCGATGTCCGCCGGGCACCCGCGATTGCCCGTTAAAACAACGGGACCGGGCGGGACCGTGGAGCTGTGTGTGTAAACACACAGCTCCACGTCCTGTCAGCGGGGAGGAGACCGATCATGTGATCCCAGTACAGAGGATCACATGATCGGTCTCCTCCCCTTAAGTCCCCTCCCCCTACAGTTAGAATCACTCCTATTAGGGACACACATTAACCCCTCCAGCGCCCTCTAGTGTTAACCCCTTCCCTGACAGTCACATTTACACAGTAATCATTGCAATTTTATAGCAACGATCGCTGTGTAAATGTGAATGGTTCCAAAAATGTGTCAAAAGTGTCCGCCGCAATGTCGCAGTCACGAAAAAAAAAAAATCGCAAATCGCCGCCATTACTAGTAAAAAAAAAAAAAAATAAAAAATTCAATAAATCTATCCCCTATTTTGTAGACGCTATAACTTTTGCGCAAACCGATCAATATACGCTTATTGCGATTTTTTTTACCAAAAATATGTAGAAGAATACGTATCGGCCTAAACTGAGGAAAAAAATTGTTTTTTTTTTTTAAAAATGGGATATTTATTATAGCAAAAAGTAAAAAATATTGTGTTTTTTTTCAAAATTGTCGCTCTTCTTTTGTTTATAGCGCAAAAAATAAAAACCGCAGGGGCGATCAAATACCACCAAAAGAAAGCTCTATTTGTGGGAAAAAAAGGACGTCAATTTTGTTTGGGTGTAACGTCGCACGACCGCGCAATTGTTAGTTAAAGCGACGCAGTGCCGAATCGCAAAAAGTGCTCTGGTAAGGAAGGGTGTTTAAAAGCCCTGTATTGAAGCGGTTAAGAACTCAGGGCTGGTGTACCCACGGACCGTGGTGGGTAGTCGTATGAGTGTGGTATGCATCGTATGACGTGTGGTATACGGGCGAGAAGATTGAGGACAACAATCAATTTAACAAACGAAACCTCAGCCCGTATGGATCTGTAGACGTGACAGATCCTGACGTGTGAGCCCTAACTAACTGACCCAGATACAACATGAACACAGATACGATGAGACATGACAACCAACGAACAAAAAACAGCTATCGGAGTGTGCCCTGAGTGAACAACGCCCCTCTGAGAAACGCTGTGGCTGAACACCTAGGCCGAAACGTAATGACAGAAATGCTGGAGGGCGAAACGTTATGACAGAAATGCTGGAGGCCGAAACGTTATGACAGAAATGCTGGAGGCCGAAACGTTATGACAGAAATGCTGGAGGCCGAAACGTTATGACAGAAATGCTGGAGGCCGAAACGTTATGACAGAATCCAGGGCAGAAACGCAATGCCAGAAATCCAGGGGCAGAAACGCAATGCCAGAAATCCAGGGGGAAGAAACGCAGAGACAGAAATCCAGGGGCAGAAACGCAGTTACAGAAATCCAGGGGCAGAAACGCAGAGACAGAAATCCAGGGGGTAGAAACGCAGAGACAGAAATCCAGGGGGCAGAAACGCAGTGACAGAAATCCAGGGGGCAGAACGCAATGACAGAAATCCAGAGGGCAGAACGCAATGACAAAATCCAGGGGCAGAACACAATGACAAAATCCAGGGGCAGAACCGCAATGACAGAAATCCAGGGGCAGAACCGCAATGACAGAAATCCAGGGGCAGAACCGCAATGACAGAAATCCAGGGGCAGAACCGCAATGACAGAAATCCAGGGGGCAGGAACGCAATGACAAAATCCAGGGACAGAAATGCAATGACAGAAATCCAGGGGCAGAAAACGCAATGACAGAAATCCAGGGGCAGAAACGCAATGACAGAAATCCAGGGGCAGAAACGCAATGACATAAATCCAGGGGCAGAAACGCAGTGACAGAAATCCAGGGGCAGAAACGGAGTGACAGAAATCCAAGGGGCAGAAACTATAACAGAACGTTGAGGCAGAACGCAATGACAGAAATGCAAGGACGGAAACCCTGGGCAGAAACGCTGGGACTGCAATGCTGAGGCAGAAATGCAACGACAGAAATCCTGGGCAGAACGCCATGACAGAAACCCTGGGCAGAAACGCAAATGACGCAAATACGCTGAGCCTGAACGCTGAGGCAGAAATGCAATGACAGAAATCCTGGGCAGAAACGCTGAGGCAGAAAAGCCATGACAGAAATGCTGAGACTGAACACTGAGCCAGGAATGCTGGGCAGCACACCGCGCCAGAAATGCTGGGGCAGGAAGGCTATGACAACGCAGAGACTGTACGCCGAGACGAAACGCTGGGGCATGACCTGAATGCTGGGGCATGACGTAATTGACAGAAATGCTGGGGCAGCACGCTATGACAGCAACGCAGGGGCAGAACGCTTTGACAGAAACGCAGGGGCAGGAAGGCTATGACAAATGCAGAAATTGTACGCCGAGAAAAAAATGCTGGGGCATGACGCAATGACCTGAAAGCTGGGGCATGACGTGAATGACAGAAATGCTAGGGCAGAACGCTATAACAGGAACGTAGGGGAAAAATGCTGAGACAGAAATGCCGGGCAGAAAACGCTAAGACAGAATTGCCGGGCAGAAAACGCAATGACAGAAAACGCCATGACAGAAATGGTGGGCAGAAACGCTATGACAGAAATGGTGGGCAGAAACGCTATGACAGAAATGGCGGGCAGAAAACGCTATGACAGAAATGGCGGGCAGAAAACGCTATGACAGAAATGGCGGGCAGAAAACGCTATGACAGAAACGGCGGGCCGAAGTGCTATGACAGAAATGGCGGGCAGAAAAAACGCTATGACAGAAATGGCGAGCAGAAACCGCTAGCCCAGCGAAGGATGGATGGACGACACCACCTCATGGGAAACGAGCGGCGGTACCCTGGCCGGACTCTGAGGGAAGCGGGGTAGATGCCCAGTGACCGTGATTGCAGAGCACCACGAGCCGGCGGGAAGCCGCCCCCCCCCCCCCGCGAACACCGAGAAAGATCTGCCAAAGGGGAAAGGAACTGGCGGGCGGCCTATGCACCTCCCCCCGACAGAATACCGGGAGGCCCCCACATGGAGCCAGCTCAGCCCAGGAGAAGCAGCTGGCAGGTGGCCAACACCCCGCACCAAGCAGATATGCATGTCATGGATGTGTATGGGGAGGAGTCAGCAGGCAGCCGAACACCCCCCCGCCTCCCTAGTCAAACGAACGGCAGCCCGGCCAGACAGAGCGCAGTGAGCACTGCAAGGACGGGCGCCCCCCCTCCCCCAGGCATGGCGCCGGGAGAGCGGGCGGGCTGCGGAAGGATGGACGGACGGACACCCCCCCAGCTCCCCCCGGCATGGGCGCCAGGAGAGCGGGCGGGCAGCAGGAAGGATGGACGGACACCCCCGCTCCCCCCGGCATGGCGCCGGGAGAGCGGGCGGGCTGCGGAAGGATGGACGGACACCCCCCCCCCCCCCGCTCCCCCGGCATGGGCGCCGGGAGGGCGGGCTGCGGAAGGATGGACGGACGCCCCCCGCTCCCCCCGGGAGAGCGGGCGGGCTGCATGCTGTGGGGAGAGTGGGGAAGTGGAGGACGGCGGAAGGATGGGCACCCCCCCCTCCTCCTCCAGGCATGAGAGCCGGGAGAGCGGGCGGGCAGCTGCACGCTGGAGCTGAGGTTAGAAAGGCGGCCCCGCTACCCCCGACATGGGTGCCGAGAGAAGCGGGCGGCCGCCCCCCCACCCCCGATGTGAGATGGAGCAGGGTGGCCTCCACGACGGTGGAAACCCAGGGATGATGGGGGGGGGCGGCAAGTGGTCACAAAGGTGCCCAGGAACCGACACCATGCTGTGGCCGTCCGCCGCTCCGACAGGCAACCGGAAGTGACGTGCTTCCAACCCAGAACGCCGACGACCCAGGCCCTAGAAGAGGAGGAGGCTTAAATAGTCTCTCTGACTCCTCCCACAAATACAGGCTGGCCCTTCGGCCAGCCTAAACACACACACACACACACACACATGTTATGCCAATGTTTAAGCACTTTGCGATTTTTGGCTACTCTGTGGCATAGAGTATGATGCACAGCAACTCGGGGAGATCGCATATCTTCCGCAGGATGCTGTGCCTCACCACTCAATGATGTGACCTATTCGCTGGCGGGGACCAAAGGGGAGTCCTTCCTCTGGGCACCAAAAAAATTACTTCGGGAACCCCCAAGATATGACAAGTCAGGCCCAGAGGGAGAACTCTCTGCCTCCAATCCTACAAACACCTCCAGGAGGATCTAGGTCAGCTCCTGCAGGTTCACACATGTGACATATTTCTTTACCGTTTACCTCCTGCAACCCATTATTTAACACTTCACATGGGGGTTTCTTCTTTTTAGGGGAGGCCCCTGAACCTTTGAACTTTTGTTCACAGAAATCCCAAAACAGGGGGCAGTCTCACCCAATTAGCAACTAATGGGGTAACTCCGGGATCACCCCCAACTCTCAGTGTAGCAGTTCCTGCGGTTGTGGACAGGGTTACATGGGCCATTGGATAGTCCTTGACAACCCCATGTACAGAGACCACTCCAATCTTTTTTCTGGGTATCAGATTACCCCGTAACCTGTCCGATCGGAGCAGGGTAACCCCACTCCGAGTCAAGAAGTGCTATAACCTTCTGCCCATTAACCCGCACCACAGTCTCAAGTGGGCTTAGACTGTTCATGGGACCAGTGGCAAAAGCAAACATAGAGCCATATCGAGCCATGTCACACTCCATTGGCTCCTCCCGTCTTGGACACTGGGCAGCCATATGACCCAGTTGTTGGCAGGAACAGCGAACCTCACGGGGTTCCCGTTCTCCCTGACGACTCTCATGAGAGTTTGTCGTTAGGATGCTCCTAGCGGGAGTGTCAGGCACCCGAGCAGACACCATGCGTTCAACTGGTGCCATCTTCACGCACTTCCTTAGAACGGACCAACTCTCTGGTAACAGAGGGACTCTCCTGGACCTTTTCTGCACAACTGTAGCGCTCAACAGCTGCAGCCATCTCATCCAGGGACTGAGGCTCGGACTGAGCCACCCATCGGTGGAGCTCCCTGGGTAGTGCATGCAGAAAACGGTCTAGTGCGACTCTCTCTACAATCTGACTGGGTGTCCTTTCCTCAGGTTTCAGACAATCTTGGAACAAGTGCATCAGGTGGTAGAGCTGCGCACGGGCAGGCTTAGCCTTGTCAAAGCGCCAGTCATGGACTCGGTTCGCCCTTAAAGCAACAGTCACTCCCAGCCTTGCTAGGATTTCTGCTTTCAGAAGCTTATAATCCCATGCTGATTCAGGGGCCAGGTCACAGTATGCTTGTTGGGGGTCTGCGGTCAGGAAAGGAGCCAGTACATCTGCCCAGTCTTTATCAGGCAGACCTTCCCTTGCTGCAACCTGCTCAAACATCGCTAGGTATGCTTCCACATTATCTAAGGCCGTCGTCTTTTGCAGGGTCCGCTGCACTGCCTTCCGGGGGTCACTCTTTACAGCGGGGTCACCTTTCATAATTTCAGCCTGCTGTGTCACCGCCTTTTGCAATCCCATTATCTGTTCACTCAGTAAGCGATTTGTTTCCTGTTGTACAGTGACTGTCTGCACCAGGATCTGTTCCTGCCAAGCCTGTGCTTGTATCAGGGCCTGCTTGGCCTCCTGATGGCGGGCCTGGGCCTCCTGATGGCGGGCCTGCGCTTGTGTATTAGACAGTACCAGCTGCTTATCCACATCCTCCATGGCTTGTTCAGAAGATTTCATTGTCTGTGCAGCTTTAACCCAGGACATGGGATTTAGACTGGACCCCTCAAACTGCCCGCATTCTCCACCAATTGTAGGGGATCAGGGGGTGAAGAGCTGGCTCAGAGACAGTCCAGTGAAATAAAAATGGCTTTATTTAGCAAAACAGCAAACCAAAAGTAGACATAAGGCCAGACAGACTTGTCTTATCACACGGATGTGCACACCGGCACAGTTCAGCAGCACACAGGCTTATAAGTAACGTTTCATGGCTCCAATCAGAGCTACAGTCTTTATGTGGTTTATAAGCTCACCCAGAAAGTTCACCATCCAGCAATGGACATGGGCTCGTATCTGTAGTATATTGTGTCTAATATATGTATATATATATATATATATATATATATGTATACATGTGTATATATATATATATATATATGTTATATATATATTTATTATATGTAGTGTTTTTATTTAGGTATTCTAAAGACAAGGTTATTCTAGGCAGACCGCTTTAGTAGCCGTTATCTAATTGCGCATATTAAAAGAGGGTTTGTTGGTCAAAGGACAAATGGCCAGACCAGAATTACTCCACATATGAAAGGGAACAGATAATGATTATCTTAATCTAATCAGTATTCACACATATCAAAAGGGGAATATGCAAGAATGTAAATTGGGGCAGCTTTATAATTACAACTATTCACAGCGTGGGGTTGTCTCCGGTCACTCTGAAAGACCGGGACAGATCAAAGCATTTAATGGAAACGCCTAATCAAATTGCTCAGACATTCAGTGTGTGTGGGGGGGATATAACAGGACGTTCAATCTGTTTAGAAGTGGGTGTTCTTACGAAGGCACCCAAGAGTCACATGGTTCCATGGGGCTCTAAATATTACTAGCACTGTCGTGATATGAACTCTGTTGGGTTTTGTCGTCTGTAAGACTGTTCTGTTTGGAAGTCAATAAAATTGTCTCTCTCTGGGAGAATCGGGTTTTGCTGCGGACAATACTTTTAATAACCATATACCATCTACGAGGAACGACGATTATATTAGATCACTACATTGGTGCCGTTCAAGAGACCAGAAGAGCATTTTCAGGACTTAGTAACAGGAGTCGTTGGTGACAACAATCCGGTCTGGTGGTGACATAAGAAAATCTGATCTACAAAATTTAACAAGTTTTAAAGACCAGAATTGTTCTCTGGAGACTGGATCTTACAATCTGTGTGGTGACAGAAGGCCGTGAGGACCCAGGAAGGAAGTTCTAGGAAACCTAACAATTGGTAAGTGTGCCTTGTTCATTATTTTCTAAATATAATTTTTTTTTCTCATTGTATTTTTTACAATGGCTTTGGCTGTGTCTAGTGGGGACAATAGTACTAAGGGAGAGGATGTGAATATATGGCTGTTAAATTATATAAAAAGTCATGGGGGGCCTTACGAGATTCCCCAAGAATATAGACAGTCATGGGATTTAATGAAATGCTTTTTATCTGATAGTGTCTTTGATAAGAAAACAAAACAAAAGAAACGTAAGGGTATCATTATTCAGGGACTACTGTCTTGTTGTACAGAATTAATAGGGGAGGTTAAAGAAAAAAAGCAGAAAATTCTGGAACAGACTCAGAGATATGAGGAGAAGGAGAAAGGGTTGAATGAGAGGATATCAGATCTCAGGTTACATGCTATCACTACTGGGGAGGCACTGATTGAAAAGGCTAAATTATGTGATGATTTAAGGCGGGTCAATGAAGAATTGTCAGTAAAAATACAAATTGTTGAGAAACAGTTGGAGGAGTGTAAACATGCTGCTAACATTGCTTTTGATAAATTGGCAGAAAAATCAAGTTACCCAGATCAAAATGATACCTCTATAAAGCTTGATACCAAAGATTATAAGCCAATATATCCCTGGGGTGATTTACATGCAGCCCCATGCATACCAGCAGCTCCTACCACTACAACAACTGTATTGAACACTGACGATTCAAGTGAAATTAAATTGATCACAAAACAACTAAAGCCACAGGAGATGGAAGCTATTATAAGAGAGATAGGTCAGGTACCCCGATATGATGTAAATAGGTTCATGAAATGGTTTTGTGATTTGCAGAGAGTCAGAGACACATACAACTTGAATATTGAGGACCTAGCTAGAATTTTGCAGAAAAGTATAGGCAATGGATTATGGGCACGGGTTTTGCAAAATTGTGGCCAGCGTCATAAAACTAAGGATGTTTTAAAGGAATTATTGAAAGCATTGTATGGTGCGACGACATATGTGTGCTTGTCAGGAAAAATTAAGCAAATGAAGAATGAATGCCCATATGAACTTGCAGATAGGATTAGCAGTGTGATGGAAAATGTCATGACTGGGAATCCTGGTTTTGAACGTGGTGGTTTGGTTCATAGGTCAATGTTATTAGAAGCATTGGATGGTGATGTCAGGGAAGGCATTTTATCTGTTACACCTGATCCTAGTGATTATAGTGATATCTTGGTAAGAGCGGATAATTTGTGGAGGAGAAAGTGTAGAGAAGACAGTCTTGCGGTTGATGCAGCTAGAATTTTTAGAGTCGAGGGGCAGCAAAATAGAGATGATTTAGGACCATGGAGAGGAAGATCTTATAACAATTCAGGTAGTTACAGGAGGCCAGAATCCAGAGAAAAACCTAGTAAACAGCCTTGGGTGCCGTTTAGTGAAATGAGAAGTGAAAGAGATCGTTTACAGGAGGAGCTATATAAAATACAGGAGGAAATGAAAAGAATAAAAGCAGGAGGGGTCAAAGTAGCAGCAGTAGGAAAGGAAAGTGCTGTGTCCCCCTCTACCAGTCATTGTTAGGGGTTCCGAGCCCCCCACGCCCCTTCTTGCCGATTTTTAACCGATTTAACATTAGATTCCTGGGGGCGGCCCACTGTTGATGTAACATTAGGGGGAACTCGTGTAAATGCGCTGTTAGATAGTGGGGCAGCTATTAGTTTTAGTAAATCAGTTGTCCCTGGAAATGAGAAAATTAAAATAACAGGTGTCACTGGACATTCCATTGAAGCTCCTTTTGTGCGTGGTGTTGAGATGCAAATAGGGGGAGAAAAGTGGGAGTGTGACGTTGTTTGTGAAAATCAGGACATAATTGGTGCTGATGTCTGTGTACAGCAGGGTTTGGTGATTGATCTTGCAAACATGAAGTTGTGGATAATGTCGGAAAATGACGGATTGGGTCATGTGTGGCATCCTCCCATGGAATTAGTAACAGCAGCAGTGAAGCCCGTTGGTGTGTTACATGGAGATTGGGATCCCTGTTGGGATAGTCTGATGGGTGAATTTGAAGACATAATGGCTAAACATAAACAAGATTGTGGTAGGATGAATACAATGATTTTATTGGAAGGATTTGATCCTGCACCTGTTAAGCAATACCCAGTTCCGAAAGAGGCCATTAAACCTATAACAGAAGCTATAAAACAATTGGAGGCGCAAGGTACATTAAAAAGGGGTGCATCAGTTTGCAATTCGCCAGCCTGGCCAGTCATCAAGCCCGATGGGTCGTTCAGGCTGACGATAGATTACCGTGCCTTAAACAAATATGCTAAAAGTATGGCACCTGTGGTGGCAGCTTACCCTGAAATGATTGCCAAGTTGACACCAGAAATGAAATGGTTTACGGTCATTGATATCAGTAACAGTTATTGGAATTTACCCCTTGACCCAACATGTCAATACAAAACAGCCTTCAGCTGGGCGGGCCTTCAATATTATTGGACAGTTCTTCCACAAGGCTACAAAGACAGTGCAGCAATATTTCACTCACATATGAAAGAAGTGATTGATAAGTTTTCAAAACCTGAAAGAGTAATTTCATATGTTGATGACATTTTGATTGGGTCAGCCTCTATGGAGGAGCACGTGAACGATGTGAGTGAAATGTTATTGCTTTTGAGAGAAGCAGGTTTGAAAGTTAATCCAAAGAAAATACAATTGGGGAAGCAGGAAGTCCAATTTCTGGGTGTTACTGTAGCACAGTCAGGGCGGAGTATCAATGAACAAAGGGTTGAGCTAATAGCTAAACTACCTTTGCCCACTGATGAAAAAAGTCTGAGACAGATCTTAGGCATGACAGGTTTCTGCAGGGAGTTTGTGCCTCATTATGCATCATTAACAGAGTGTTTGTATGATCTGCTGAAGCAAGATGAATGGATATGGAAATCAGAGCACACACAAGCTATTGAAGCGTTAAAGGAAACTTTAGGCAATGCCCCTTCATTAGCATCACCAGACCCCAACAAAGAATTCAGACTCTATCCACATGTAGGCCTTAACACTTTGTCCGTTGCACTTACCCAAGATTATTTTGGAAAACAAAGACCTTTAGCCTATGCATCACGTTTACTATCATCTGTAGAACAAAAGTATCCTTTATGTACTCGTATGGTGCTGTGTTGTTATTGGGCAATCAACAAATTCAGATACTTGACAGGTACACAAAGGGTCATCATTGCTAGTCATCACACTCCTATAGTCATGTTAGCCAATGGGAAATGGAAAGAAGCGGATGTGAATTGTAAAAGGCTGGCCAGATGGACTACAGCTTTATTGTCAGAGAATATTGAGGGTTTGATGTTAAAGGAACCTAGTGTCCTGATTGGTGGATTGATGATTGAAGGTGAAGCTCATGAATGTCAAGTACAAGGAAGTAGTTTGCAACACAGAGTTTTTACTGCCGTATCCAAACCCTTTGACCTTGAAAGTGATTGCTGGTACATTGATGGTTCTTCTTATTATAAAGATGGAAGTAGAATCTCAGGATTTGCTGGTGTTTGTGTAAAAGATGGCGAGGTTCAGAGACAATTTTCATATTCATGTAGAGCTCGTTCTGCACAATATGTGGAAATAGCAGCACTTCTGCAAGTTCTCAGTGAGTTAAGAGACGATGGTGGAGTTGTTAACATTGCTTCTGACTCAGACCAGGTATGCAAGGGTGCAGTTGTCTATCTTTCATGGTGGAATGTGATGGGTTTTAAAGGAACAGATGGAAGTGAGATAAGATATGCACCCTTATGGAAAATGATAGAGGAGGAAACACAATTCTTTTCAAAAATCAATATCCGAAAGGTACAGGCCCACAAAAAGCAAACAACCGAGCACTACTGGAACAATACGGTAGATAGATTAGCGAAGGAGGCTGCAGTAACATCCCCCGAATGGCCTCATATAGAGCATACTTTATCATTTCCAGTGTCTGCCCTTACACGTGCTCAAGCTAAAGGAGTTGAAGAAAGGACATGTGAGTTGGGTAAATTACAAGATCAGGATGAGGAATTAGCTCAACTAAGCAATGTGTGGGACTGGGCCCATACAATTTGAAGGTCAAGAGATGCAGGTGAAGGATGGCCTTTTAATAACTTACAAAAATGATTTTTCTTTATGGGTTGCCCCAAAAGGTGTGAGGAAAGACATTCTTACATGGATTCATGGGTCCCCTGTTGGTGGACACCCCAAGCTTCCTTTAGCTTTAGAGAGATTAGATCATGTAGCATGGTGGCCTCAAAATAAACAACACATGCAGGACCATATCTTATCATGTTTGATGTGTGCCAGGCATGATCCCGCAAATAGAAAAAGGAGAGGGGCACTGATGAGGCAAGCTCCCATGGGACCATGGGAGAGAATACAAATTGATTACACAGGTGAATTTCCTAACACTGCACACCAGAACAGATATTTACTCGTTGTGGTGGATTCCTTCAGTCACTGGGTTGAAGCATTCCCTACCAAAAACTGTACTGCCACTACTACTGCAAGGATCCTGGTCAAAGAAATATTTAGTCGGTGGGGGATACCAAAAGTTTTAGACAGTGACAATGGTCCAGGATTTGTAGGTAATGTGATACAAGAGACATGTAAGCTCCTTGGTGTTATTCAAAAATTTCACATCTTCTATCACCCTGAGTCTGCGGGACAGGTTGAACGAATGAACAGGACAATTAAAAATGCCCTTAGAAAGGTTGTAAATGAGCAAGGTACTGATTGGGATGAAAAATTACCCTTTGTTCTGGCAACTATTCGTTCCAGAGTTTGCAGGTCCATAGGCTTTGCCCCTTATGAAGCTCTGCTCGGCAGAACAATGAGAACGTGGGAACATCTGATAAATCCAGTCCCAGCAGCATTAGAAACTGTGTCATTATCCGAATCATGGGTAGAGATCTTAAAGGATCATGTGATTACAGTACATAAGGCTGTATGTGCCACTGATGAATGTACCCATAAAAGCTCACAACAGTGGTTTAATGCAATGGGTGACACTAGTGAATACCAAATTGGGTCTAGAGTAATGTTACAGGATTTTTCTGGGTTCCACCCATTTCCTAGAGCAAAGTGGAAGGGCCCTTATGCAGTAATAGATAAAATTGGACCCTCTGTTTACTTACTAGACTTGGGAGAGGACAAGTCAAGATGGAGTCATGCATGTCAGATCAAGGCATTTAAGGGAAAAATGGATTTGATGGATGTGAGCATTGTCTAATTTTCTTGCTGAGATTGTCTTTCAGGTCCCAGGAGTGAGGCGAATACCAGAAGACTACACCATAATGAAGACATTCCCCCTGGACAAATACAAGCCTTCTCTATTAACATATGTGTTGATAACAGCGTCAATCACTTTACTTCTTTGCATCACAAACATCAGAGTGAAAGAGTGCCAAGTTGAGGAATCAAAATGCTTCCCAGTGGGGAAATCTGGTCGAAATAAAAGAAGTGTAATGGATCATACTACAGAACTTACTGTTTTAGAGGACTCGGAAGGCATCCAGATACATGGGGATACTGTAAAGGGCATAGTCGGGGGGTGGATAGTCGTTAGATGTGAGATCATGATGCCAAAATCTGATTACTTGATGGAATCTGCTGTTTGGACTTACCCAGAAGGAAGCGATCGTCACAGGAGTACAGATATAATATTAGTGGAGACAAAGAATGGACCACAAATGCAAATGACTTTAGAAAGGAACTTTACAATATTTAAGGAGGGTATTATATCCTGTAGCCCTCATGATGTGAAGGATGGAGTCTATGCAAAAATCTTAAAGATAATGGTCACAAATTCTAGAGACTGTCCTACAATTTTACAGTGGCCAGAACATGGACTTTTCCTTGAGCGGACTCAAAATTTAGTGTATAGCGATGTTTCATACTTATCATTACCATTATTGTTGAATTTTACATCATTTAACATTCCAGAAAGTTGCCCAAAATCAATGGGGTTATGGTTTAAAACAGTCTTTCAAACGCATATAAACTTATTTTGGGATGCTACACAAGGGCTTAATTTTAAGAAAGTTTCAAAGAGGGATCTGGGTACTGATATCATATCAGGCCTCAGTTTGGGTAGTTCGATTTGGAATAGGGTTGATATAGAGAGTCTAAATATGAGAGAACAAAATTTTGTGGGTGGATTACAGCAGATACTGCTTAAAGGGGGAAGAGTAGATTTAAACGCTCTAGCTGAAATGAAAATAGATATTCAGAACATTCACACCATTGCTGCAGATTTGCAGAACGTTCAAATGTCGGTGAATGCATTGAATAAAACCATTCAAACGAATAATGTATCCAAGTCTATAGTTTGTGGTATTATAGGAAACTTGCTGAGTGAGCATCTGAGCCTAGGGCTTCAAGAAATCAAACGAGGAGAATGGCCAAGGATAATGAACTCAACTTTATTATTCAATCTTATCAAAGACAGTGGTGTTACTTGTAGGAACTTTGCCCTTGCTAATGTAAGGAGCCTGGATACTCTTTGTAATAAAGATCGCATCGGAAAGCAGGAAGTACCTCTGACCATCGACATCCCTACATGGTCAACAAAACCCTTACCCGTATACAAGATGATCGTTCTTGGTGAGGTGGAGGTGAGAAATGGCACTAATATACTGAAACAACTGCTACCACAAAGCAGACTCGTCGTCAAGGATAACCAAGTATGGAAAACCATGGACCCCAACTGCTGTACCAAACGTGCCCAGGCCTGGCTTTGTTCCTGTTCTTTTGAGCGGCTGGAGTACGTAGAGGGTTGTGCTGCTACACACTCTGGAAACTGCCTGGTTCGATTACAAAAATTTGAACCGGCCTGGAAGAGAATAATTCATGGAGAAGACTCGAGGGTCTGTGCATTGGGGGTTCCCTCATTCACTTGGCAGAAGCAAGTTCAGTGCCGGACACCTATCACAGGCTGGTGTGTGAACCTCACATATGGACTGTTAACAATCGGACAGGAAGACATTCAAGCCAATATCCACATGAATCAAGTATCTGTAAACATTGAGCAAACAGATCTTGGCAATTGGGACTCTATGATTTCTCCTTTATTTAAGAAAATTCCACCACTTACAGTTGAATTGGATACATTATTTAAGAGGGATAGTAGGAAAATTATAGAATTACAAGAACTGGTGAAGGAAAACCTCATCAGTTCTAATAAAATTGCTAAAGAATTTCAGGAGCCTTGGTGGAGCATACCCAATAACACTCTTTCTCACCCGCTATTAAGAACTCTTTCCATGATTTTTGTGTTCGTTCAATTTATATTAATATGTTTTTTGTTTGGTTTATATTGTTGTGGTAGAAGACAACTAAGAACAATCCAGAAAAATAAGGAAAGCATAGAGATGGCTTCAATCTTAAGAGCCAGGGATGTCTGAGCGGTTTGATTGTGAATCGATTCTGATTCGAACCGATCCAAGTGGGGGTATATGTAGTATATTGTGTCTAATATATATATGTATATATATATATATATATATATATATATATATGTATACATGTGTATATATATATATATATATATATATGTTATATATATATTTATTATATGTAGTGTTTTTATTTAGGTATTCTAAAGACAAGGTTATTCTAGGCAGACCGCTTTAGTAGCCGTTATCTAATTGCGCATATTAAAAGAGGGTTTGTTGGTCAAAGGACAAATGGCCAGACCAGAATTACTCCACATATGAAAGGGAACAGATAATGATTATCTTAATCTAATCAGTATTCACACATATCAAAAGGGGAATATGCAAGAATGTAAATTGGGGCAGCTTTATAATTACAACTATTCACAGCGTGGGGTTGTCTCCGGTCACTCTGAAAGACCGGGACAGATCAAAGCATTTAATGGAAACGCCTAATCAAATTGCTCAGACATTCAGTGTGTGTGGGGGGGATATAACAGGACGTTCAATCTGTTTAGAAGTGGGTGTTCTTACGAAGGCACCCAAGAGTCACATGGTTCCATGGGGCTCTAAATATTACTAGCACTGTCGTGATATGAACTCTGTTGGGTTTTGTCGTCTGTAAGACTGTTCTGTTTGGAAGTCAATGAAATTGTCTCTCTCTGGGAGAATCGGGTTTTGCTGCGGACAATACTTTTAATAACCATATACCATCTACGAGGAACGACGATTATATTAGATCACTACAGTATCGAGGAGTCATTAACATAGCATAAAAATACTGACACAATTGTTTCCTTATAACAGAACTTTATTGTTGGTTATTAAAACTGGCCCTGGTGTTGGTCAAGGGGTAACCTTAAATTAAATAATAATTAGCCATTTCGGCTATAACCCAACAAAATTCAACTTTTTGTTTCATTACACAGCGTCCATCCAGACAAAGCTGGATGACAATCCCCCACTAACCAACACCATGACTATGATGAATATAGCTGCCTAAACAAAAAACCGGGAGGGGGGGGTGGGAGTCCCGGTCCTGTGTGAGAGAGGGGGAACGGCCGGACGGTCCCTTCTTTAAATGTCCCGGTTTTCGCGGGCTTTCCGCTCACCCGCTGCATCCACCAATCAGGTACTGTTGCTATCCGGCCGGAGCCAATAGTAACCTGTAGAAACAAACAGCATTCCCCTCATATTCCCCCATGTTCGCCCTGCATACTGCACGGCTTGCCATGGGCTCGTATCGAGGAGTCATTAACATAGCATAAAAATACTGACACAATTGTTTCCTTATAACAGAACTTTATTGTTGGTTATTAAAACTGGCCCTGGTGTTGGTCAAGGGGTAACCTTAAATTAAATAATAATTAGCCATTTCGGCTATAACCCAACAAAATTCAACTTTTTGTTTCATTACACAGCGTCCATCCAGACAAAGCTGGATGACAATCCCCACCGACCGAGGTCAGGAGCGACACTCCTGATTGAGGTCCCCCCAACACCATAGCACTCTCAATCAGGGCCTGCAGGCCCACATTGAAAATATCCAGGCCTATAGCAGACAGATGGACCTGATCCTGTCTGAATAAGCCCGGGAAGAAACCCTCCAGCTCCAGATGGCGAAAGGACACACCCCCTAATGAAACTATCAGATTATGAATGGTTCGATTCAGCCGCCTCCTAATCTTATCTACGTAGAATAGGTTTCCGCAAGGGGACCAAAGCAGACGTGGGATCATCTCTGAAAAAGCCAAGACAGCACCTGGGAATAATAATTTAAAATCAAAAAGATCTTGCTTGATTTCACAGAGCAGCTCCCACGTTCTGACTTTACCCACGTCGTTGGCCCCCAAGTGAATGACTAGAACTTTAGGCGGCGGCCATATGGAAACCAAATAAATGAGGTGACCTCTGAGGTTACGCCATCTTAAACCCCTAACGCCTGACCAAAAAACTGTGAATAGCGTCTCGTCCAAACCCAAATTGGAAGTGTACACCCTGGAAGAAGCTTGCTTACCAGCCCAAAAAATGTAGGAGTGGCCTACGATCCAAATCGCATCAGTATGAGGATCTGAAATGAAATCATAAAGTTAACAGTTCTGGGCGAACATAAATTTTATATCTATCACTAGCCCATCTACCGACCCGTTTTTGACTCTCCGGTGGGAAACCCAACAGATTAGCCGCAGTGGCGGCCCCAACCCTAAAGGAGTGGGATGAAAATTTAAAACATGACATGTTAAGTCGCTTAAAACAAGAAGAAAGGACAGCTGAAAACTGGAATCTGGTTAGCGGGGACCGATCCTGGTGGATAAAAAAGGAACCCTCCCCCGGGGGGCGTACTGACAAAAATTCTGAAACAAGCAACACTGGACATATACTCGGCTCCGGAGAACCTGACAGAGGGATCCACACGCCGTTACCCAGGCTAAAAGTTTTAGATCTACAAATGAACAACCGCAGGCTATCAGGACCAACTATCACATGTTTAAACAATAAAAATGAAGATGATGACCGATTACGAGCCGTAAACTCCCCAATCCTGAGAGCACCAAAGAAAGCAATTGAAAATGCTGCCCTAAAAAGAATAACCTCAAATTTCGAGATACAGACCACTTCCAGAATTGCTAACAGCTTAATTAATAGATCCGCCGAAATTGGACGGCGATCATCTTTAACAGGTACCGAATTGCGGAAACCCTTGAGAATTTGCCTCACTTGAAAGAATGAAGTAAGAGCTGGGCGGTCTGAAAATTTTAGAAAAAAGGAAACACCCGCTACTATTTTGCTAACTGAAGCCGGACTCATACCCAAATCTACCAGTGAGGATACGAAAGCCAGTGAGACATATCCATTCACCTCCAGTACCTCGACACCATTATGGGAGCAGAAGGAACACCATCTGGACCAAGCCAAACCATATTCCTGCCACGTCTTCGGCGCCAGCGAGTTCCGGAGGTGAGCAGCCATCAGTCCCAAATCAATCCCCATAGGAAATCTGGGCAAACTGTACCCGTCCGATCCGCCGCAGGAGCCAATTCCCGAAAACGCTGGAACTGCGAACGAGACAAAGCGTCAGCTATATCATTCTGCCAACCGGGTAAGTAGCTTGCCTTCAGCCAAATATTAAAACGGAAGCAATGTAAAACCAAAAATCTAAGGAGCTTGACCACCATTTCTGATTTAGATGACAGCATATTTATAGCAAATAGAACGCCTTTGCTATCCGTATGCACCAATACCCTACGATTCATAAAAAATTCCTTCCATATTACAACAGACACCACTACAGGGAAAAGTTCCAGGAGAACTATATTCCTTAGAACTTCTTCATGTAGCCAGCTGATGTGCCATTTTGAAGCACACCACTTACCGTCCAGAAAGGCCCCAAAACCTGACGAACCCGCCGCATCCGTAAAGAAATTTAATTGAAAATCTTTCGTCAGGGATTGTTGCCACACCGTAGCCCCATTAAAATTAGAAAGGAAGGAATCCCAAACCTTCAAGTCCTCCTTTATACTTGCTGACAAGTGAATGTGTGAATATGGCGACTTCAAACCACTTGTAGCCAAAGCAAAACGCCTTGAAAAGATTCTAGCGACTGGAATAACCCTGGCTGCGAATGCAAAAAGTCCTAACAGGGACTGGGCTTCCTTCAACAAAACTTTCCTTTTCGCCAAAAATACCGAAATCAACAATCTCATCCGACGCAATTTCTCCTCAGGCAATCTAAACTCCATTCGCTCGGAGTCGATCGTGATACCCAGGAATTCAATTGTAGAAGATGGAAGGACCGTCTTCTCATGCGCGATGGGGATACCAAAAGAGGCGCATGCTAGAAAAAATGTGTCCAGCGACTTGTAACATACCCGGGAGTCCACTGGGCCAATGAACAAAAAATCGTCAAGATAGTGCAAAAACCCCCCTTCCGGCAGGCATTGTGCCACTACCCAATGTAAAAATGTAGAAAAAGCCTCGAAATAAAAACATGATAGCGAAAAACCCATTGGCAGACATTTGTCAAAATAAAAACGATTCCTGAAATGAAAACCCAGAGAATTAAAACCCTGCGGATGCACGGGCAGCAGCCGAAAGGCAGATTTAATATCCGCCTTTGCTAGCAATGCTCCCTGCCCGAACTGCCGTAACAGCAATAATGCTTCATCAAATGATGCATACGACACAGGGGGCAAAACCCCTGCGACCTCATCATTTAAAGAGCCATCCTCTGGATAGGATAAGTGATGAATTAGCCGGAAACTCCCCTGCTCTTTTTTGGGTACAACACCCAGGGGAGATATACGGAAATTCTCAAAAGGAGGTTGATCGAAAGGGCCCGCTACCCTGCCCTCCGAAACCTCTTTATCAATTTTCTCCTGAACCATGTCCGGGTGCAGCCTGGCCGAGCGCAAATTCTCAACCAGGACGCACCCAGCACCTGAAAAACAAGGAACCAGAAAACCATATGAAAAACCCTCAATTAGCAGCTGAGCCATCGTGCGGTCTGGGTAGTGCTCTAGCCAAGGCTGCATGCTTGACAATTTCACTGGCGTCCTGGCCCTTTCCACCAGACTCCCTAGGTGCTGCTGAAACAGGAGCCGCTGACGACTTCCGAAAACACCTACTCGCTGGATGGGCACCATTGCAGAAGGAGCACTCGTGCTTATACCTGCAATTTGCAAAAAATTTACATTGCCCTTCATTGAAGGCGAAACAGCAACCTTTACGAAAACTATTCTGCGAGGGCACTGCCCGGGTCGAAAATTGAGGCTTCTGCGGCAGCATTAAATTCAGCCACAAACCCACATCTTTGCAACCCCATTGTAATGTCGGGTGAACAGCCAATTTTTGCCTAAAGTTCTCATCATATGTAAACCATGCTACGCCCCCAAAATGGCGAAAAGCCTCCGCAATTATGTCCACATGTTGGAAAAGCCCTGAACATTTCTCAGGAAAACGTTCCCCCAGCACGGCCGCATAAATGCAAAAGGCCTGCAACCAGTTCTGAAAAGTTCTTGGGACTGCCCTCCTGCGATCCTCTTCAGACCTATCCTCTGACCGTTTATCATTTTTAGACAAGAATTCTTTGGAAGCAGGCAATAAAGACAATAAATCAATAAATTCACCTTTCCAAATCTTATCCTTGACAGCATCTGATAAGTGGAAACCCAATGGAGAAATGTCGCATGGCATGGGAAGCCTAAAAGCCGACTCAGATGTCCGCGGCGCAGCAAGCGCCTGACTCATGTGCCTGCCTGTCTGCGGCAGCACCCCTGTATCAGATGCTGACCGCGTATCCGACAATTGACGCCATACAGGGCTAATCACATCCACTCTCCCGCCACCACTGGCTTGCTGCATAACACCACCTAAGCGTGCCCTCTCAAAAGCAGCGTTATTACTATTATCCAAAAAAGCACCAGAATGCTGTGCACCATTAGTTCCTTTTTTAACTCCACCATAAGCAGTGTTCTGCACCATAGCACCAGACAGCTGTGCCCCTTTAACTCCATTGTCTGTTCTAGCATTAGGGAAAGCACCAGATATGTGTGCACCTGAGTGTTCGTTTAAACCAGCATTATTTTCTTGCAGAGGGAAAGCACCATACATATGTGCTCCTGTATGTATATTTACGCCCGCACCCTCTGTGCGTAACCCATGCAAAGCATATAAATCCTCCTCTGCCTCTTCTACCCTAGTACCACCAGTGTGTACCCCTTTAATATCCTTTACTAAGCTAGATAAGGAAGTCATTAATAAATGCAAATCATTAGCAGGTATGTTGTAGCATGTCTCACCACTAGGCGAACTCCTCTCTCTCAGGCTGCTGGAAGCTGCTGGCTGACCGCACTTCTCCTGGATAGAGGTGGCATTCGTGGGAGGAATGCTGCTGGCTCTCCCCTTCTTCCTAGGAACAGGAGAAGCAGCGGACTTTGCCTTCTTCCTAAGCCTCTGTGGCTGCTGGCGCGGACTGCGCATCACTTCTGTGGGCTCCTCCATCTTTGTCTCCATGAGACCGGCGGCCATGCTAGGGGACGGACCAGGCGGGGCAGCGTTCGGACCAGGCGGGGCAGCGTTCGGACCGGCCTCCAGGCACTGTAGTAACCACTCCTCCCCTCCTGCGCTCTCCGCCTTCTCAATCAAACGGCGAAGTAGGCATTCTCGTTCTCCCGCACCGCTCTCCATCCTGACAGCTCTGCAGAAGTCCCGGTCCTGTGTGAGAGAGGGGGAACGGCCGGACGGTCCCTTCTTTAAATGTCCCGGTTTTCGCGGGCTTTCCGCTCACCCGCTGCATCCACCAATCAGGTACTGTTGCTATCCGGCCGGAGCCAATAGTAACCTGTAGAAACAAACAGCATTCCCCTCATATTCCCCCATGTTCGCCCTGCATACTGCACGGCTTGCCATTTCCACACAGCGTCCTGCTGTGTCTCTCTCTCCTACTCAAACAGCTCCTCACTGACACTTTCAGCACACCTGATAATAAGCAGGTCTGAAGGGGAAGAACCTGCCTTCTTTGATTAACCCCTTCTTAACCCTGCCCCAGGCTGACCCTCTACAATATATATATATATATATATATATATATATATATATATATATATAAGAGAGAGAGATAGAGGGAGAGAGCAAGAGAGAGAAATATATATATTAAAAGAAAATTTTCGACAAATCTCTGAAGTTAATTATGCTCCCTTTTCAACGTATCATAAAGGCAGAACCAATCACAACAAAAAAACTCAAAATGTTGAGATGGGACATACTGTATAGCAAGTGAAATATATGGTCAATTATGAAGTTCCCCTAAACAAATGGGGGGGGGGGGGGGGGGGGAGGAGGGTGATCTTGAATTAAAATAAAAAAAAATTGGAAGTACAATGGATAAATAGATTGGATACTTTACAACCTAGATGTTTAAACTCAGATTTTGACATTTATTTCTATAGATCACAAAAATTTGGTTTATTGTATATAGATTATGATTTGAATACATTATTTTTGATTATTGTATTTTTTTTCTCAACATTTGTTAATAGATATGTATGTTTTAATACTAGGATAAATGGAACTTTTTCTATGCGATTGGAGCATGATTACATCTCGTTGAACACTCTCTCTGGAATATAGGATGAAAATAATTAGGATAATTTGCATTGGTTAATTAGTTGGTTAATCGATGCCTAATGGATTTCTGGTGTGAAATGTAACATTATAAAATGAAGTGAGAATAATGTCATTATCCCTCTTGTTCCCATCTGAAGGAGGGTGCAAGCGTTGTAGCCTGAACTGGAGATTTGAAACAATATGTAAAGTATGTAATTTATTACATGTAGAAATAATAAATTTTAAGTGCAACAATCCCTGGACTATATAAACAATACACACCACAATGATATCTTATACACAATACAGTCTAAATGCTGACTGAATAGATAATTATTTGCAGTCTGAGCCTAGTGTTAGATGACTAAGTGCCATCATCTTTGCAATTCTTAGGCCCCTTTCACACTGGGGCGGTTTTCAGGCGGTACAGCGCTAAAAATAGCGCCTGTACACCGCTTGAAAAAAACCGGCCCCATTCACTCCAGTGTGAAAGCCGGCGGGCTTTCACACTGGAGCGGTGCGCTAGCAGGACGGTAAAAAAAGTCCTGCTAGCAGCATCTTTGGAGCGGTGTATTCACCGCTCCTACCCATTGATTTCAATGGGATACCGCGGTAATACCACGGCAATACCGCCGCTACAGCGGCGCTTTGCGGGGGATTTTAACCCTTTTTCGGCTGCTCGCCACTGTGCCCATCAAATGCTGCTACTGAGCCCATTAAATGCTGCCACTGTGCCCATCTAACGCTGTCACTGTGCCCCAAGTGCTGCCATTGTGCCTCAAATGCTGCCACTGTGCCCATTAAATGCTGCCACTGTGCCCATCTAACGCTGCCACTGTGCCCATCTAACGCTGCCACCGTGCCCCAAGTGCTGCCACTGTGCCCATTAAATGCTGCCAATGTGCCGGCACTTACCTTGTCAGGCGGCGAGCGGTGTCTCCTCATCGACCCGACATCTTCTCCCACGCTCCTCCTGTCTTCTGCAGTGATTGGACGCCTAGGCGTCCAATCACAGCGCCTGTGACTTCAGCCAATCAGGGGACCGGTAACACAGACCGGCAACCTGATTGGCTGAGAGGCGGGTCTGTGTTAGGGAAGCGATGTATTCGCTTCCCTAACACAATACTGTGTAAGCAGCGAACGCAAAGCATTGCGCCCGCTGTTTACACTTATGGAAGCCTATTAGAGCACACCGCTCTAATCAGGTCCCCTATTAGAGCTGACAGCTCTAATAGGGCGCTTCCAAACCCCCCCCCCCCCTGTAATTCAGATGCCCGGCGCCCGACAAGGGGCCGGACACCTGAATAGGGGGCGGCAGCGGTGACAATAGATAGAGTCATGCAATGCATGAATCTAGCTATTGGTGATAGAGCGGTGCAGGAGAGAGGGGGCGGCGCCACTGCTATATAGATATATGGAAACTATAGGCCCAGAAAAATAGTGTTTGATTTTCATAGTTTTGGACAGTGGGACAGGATTAGAACCCCCTGTCAGGTTGTACGGCTATCTGGATTTGCATTACAACAATATACTTGATTTTACTATCCTAATGACAAGGTTTTACCAGACAGGAAGTGAGAGCATCTTTAAGCCCAGGTTCACACTGATGTGGTGCCAGACACTGCATGCAATTTGCACAGGAATTGCAGCACATTCCAGTGCAAATTACATGGGGTGCAATTTTAGTCATGGATTTGTATGACACAAATGGCACTGCATTCACCGAAGTGATGCAGGATCCTTTTTTTTGTCTGCACCTGAATTGGATCGCATGGGTAATCACACCCAGGCAATCGGATTCTGCAAATTGCACTGAATTTTGCAAACAGATTTTGGGGTGTGGTTATCTTGACATGAGTGGATTGCAATTTTGATGCAGTGCAGAATTCACTGTGAATTTGCACCACATTTAGTGTGAATCGAAGCTTAAACAGCAAAACATACAGAAAATATGCTTTATTTAATAGATTAGGAGAAATATATAACCCCTTTAGGTTTTTTTGTTCTGTTTGTGTCCCTGTAGCATGGGGGATCAGCAACCTGTAGATTGCAATCTACCATAAGATTGCAGACAGGTGACTGGTAGAACCTGGCCTGGACTTGCTGACCCGCCATCCCATCAGAGTGCAATGCAGAGGGACTACTTGTTAAAGCGGGACGGTACATGAAAAAAAAAAAAATTAAAAGCCATCAGCTACAAATACTGCAGTTGCTGACTTTTAATAAATGGACACTTGCCTGTCACAGGTTCCAGCGATGTGGGCAGCAGAGGCCAATCCATCGATCGATCGGCTCTCTGCTGCTGCCGGCGCCATTCTCAGTGAGGGAATCAGGAAGTGGCTTCACTTCCCGGTTCCCTACTGCGCATGCGTGAGTCGCCCAGCGCAATGAGAATCATCAGCGATGTCTGCCGGGACACGTGTGTGTCCCGGCAGACAGCGCGCCAGGACAGGAAGTGGCGTAAACTCCCGTGGGAGTTTATGCCCGGAAGTGGTATCTGCACCCCCCTCCCCCCTGAAAGGTGCCAAATGTGACACCGGAGGGGGGGAGGGTTCCGAAAAGCGGGAGTTCCACTTTAGGATGGAATCCCGCTTTAGGTTGGAGCTGTAGTGTAGGGAGCAAGAGCCGCATAAGCTGATGCCTCCTCTCTAGTACTGGCTCATGTCCCATGTGAAGTGATATCAACTGTACTCTACCTCTTATCCCGGCTAGCAGTCTCCAGAATGATGCCAGCAGCAGGAAAGAGGAAAGAGGAGATCTTTAGGCCCTTGTGAAGCAATACAATTCACCCACATCATGAGTACCTGCAGCTTTCCTTTGCATTTCCTGTGCTTAGCCATAGACTTCTATTATATCCAGTGTGTCTGGTGCACTTTCAGAAAGTGCACCACACCTGTAGGCTATATCAGAAGTCTATGGAAAAGCACAGCTTAACACAGTGCAGGTAAACCACAGCATATTGGCGTGAAAACAGCCTTATAGAGGACCACAACAGTAAGGGCTCTTTCACACGGGGCGGATCAGTGCAGATCCCCGTGGATAGCTGCTTGCTCAGCGGGGATCGCCGGAGCGATCTCCGCTGAGCAGGAAGATGACAGGCCTGTCTCTGCACTCCATGCGCCGCTCTCCCCTATGGGAGATCGGGTGACGACGGACCGTAGAGTCCGTCGTCATCCGATCCGCTCTGCAGACGGATGAAAAAATAGGGTTTTCCTCCGTCTGCAGAAACGGAGCATAGCGGGCACGGACGAGAGCGGGTGTCAGCGGATGCTCATCCGCTGACACCCGCTATCCCATAGGGATACATGTATGTCCGTTTTTCATCCGAAAACGGATGGATGAAAAACGGACATACGGTCCGTCCGTGTGAAAGAGCCCTTAGGGTTCTTTTACTATTTCAGTTTGGGGGGTGGGAAACCCCACAGTTATGATGTGTTTGTACCACCCCTGCCTCAACCGCACACCCTTTAGCTGCAGTCACCAGGGGTGGACACATGTCACCGCTGCAGCAGGATTTAAATATCATGGTTGCTGGGTGTAGCACTCTGCAAGAGCACAGCTAACAAGTGGTTAAAGCAGGCAGTGTTGTTTTCTCCTCACCTTATTTAACCCCTAGGACTCTGCAGAAGCGTTAATTTGCAGGTCACTTGCAGAGTGACTCTATTTACTTAAATGGGTCATGATTGGCAGATGGTAACACCTACCAAAAGCAACAGGGGTCTTAATTCCTGCTGTGGCACGTGTACACCTTTCACTTCTGCCTCGGCTTTTAAAGGGGGTAAGGATTGGGGGCATTAAAATAGTGACTCAACCACAAGGGTTTTACCACCCCCCCAAATTTACGTGTGAACGAGCCCAAAGGTGCCACAGCTAAATGCGACTAAGGGCTCATTCACAAGTTCAGCAAGCACTGAAGCTATTCTGAAAAGCGATCCAAGCATGTTTGCCAAGTGGTGAGGAGGCGATATGTTGCCTCCTAACCACCTGAACTAATCCCATAATTGCCGTGAAATGCTCACGATTGCAACACATTCGTACCGCAATTTCAATTTTAAATCAGGTATGAGGAGGTGACACTGGGGAGTGTGATAAGACAACATCTATGTGGCAAATCTCTTTAACAGGGAGATAGGTGCTGGGGACAGCACAAGGCTGCACCTAGCTGATAGCCAGGGAAACCTGTGTGTAGTAAGTGGCCAAGTTGGCAGGGATTTATTTTCATGTTTCTTTTTGTTTTGCTGTTTTTGGACCACTGTATATAGTGTAAATAAATTGCACCTTTTTGTTTTTTCACCTTCAATGCTGTGCTTAATTTTTGTGTAGTGAACTCTTCCAGGGGGTCACACACACCCGCTGCCGAGCAAACCCACTCACGATAGATATCATGTAAATTTCTCATCCACCTCTGTTACATAAATCTTGGAAAGGGTTTAGGCCCAGAGACTCTCCTGTCTTGATAGATGAATTGTAGGCTCGTGGTTATCCTGCTGTGGAAAAAATGTATACTGTAGACATTTGTGGACATTGCTGGATAGAGATGGGGCTCCGTTAAGTATTAGGGAGTGCTGAAGTGGCTGCTACACACACACAACTTTTATCTTGATGTATAGAATGTATTACAGTAAAAAAAAATTCTGCATTTACAACTCCTTTAAGCTCCAAAAAACAAGCCTAATGACCCTCATTTCTTTTGTTAAGATTAGGGTTGAGCGAACCCGAACTGTAAAGTTCGGGTCCGTACCGGACTTTTGGGTGTCCGGGGCCCGGACCCGAACCCGAACTATTGGCTGTAAGTTCGGGTTCGGGTCCGGTGTTCGGCGATGTATTGGCGCCTTTTAGAAGCTGCAGGGCAGCCAATCGACGCTAGTTTCACTAGTGTGCCCTTAGAAGCCATCACAGCCATGCCTACTAATGGCATGGCTGTGCAGCATGTGACCCTGCCTCTATATATAGTCCAGACACACAGCACACAGCGTCATTCTGCTATAGACAGGTTCCTGTGCTGCTAAGAGAGAGGATTTTAGGAGTTAGGCCGCGTACACACGAAGGGACAATCCCGCGGGATTATCCTCTGGACTGAAGTCCAGCGGATAATCCCCTCGTGTGTGGGCGCCGGCGGACTTTTTGGCGCCAAAGTCCGGCGGACCAAAGTTTTAAGTTTGGTTTTAAAATTATCCGCTGGAATTGGCAGTCCGGCGGACAATCCCGCCGTTAGTAGGCAAGTCCGCAGGACTTTTGAAAATGAACGGACTTGCCGCTCATCGGCAAGTCCGTTCATTTAGCACGTGACTTCAGGTTACGTAGCTAGCGTAGGCAGTAAATGCCGCCGCGCTAGCTCCGTAAGCTGGCATGGATTTAAAGGGACTCCCCACGCCGAAAAACGGCGTGGGGGTTCCCCCCAAATCCATGTCAGACCCTTATCCGAGCACGCAGCCTGGCAGGCCAGGAAAGGGGTGGGGACGTACGAGCGCCCCCCCCCTCCTGAGCCGTACCAGGCCGCGTGCCCTCAACATGGGGGGTGCCCTGGGGAAAGGGGGGCCGTGCGGCCCCGCCACCCCAAAGCACCTTGTCCCCATGTTGATGAGGACAAGGGCCTCTTCCCGACAACCCTGGCCGTTGGTTGTCGGGGTCTGCGGGCGGGGGCTTATCGGAATCTGGGAGCCCCCTTTTATAAGGGGGCACTCAGATCCCGGCCCCCCACCCTATGTGAATGAGTATGGGGTACGATGTACCCCTACCCATTCACCTAAGGTGTAAAATGTAAAGTAAAAAAACACCCACACTTTTGAAAAAATAGTTTATTGCACTGCTCCGGGGGTCTTCTTCCGTCTTGGGGGTCTTCTCGCCGGACTCCCCCGCCATTTACCAAGCTCTTTTACCGAGCGGGGAAGTCCGGCTACCTTCTTCGTCGTCGCCGCCGTCGTCGTCGTCTGGGGGTCTCGATCCGCCTTCGGGGGTCTTCCGGGGTCTCTTCTGTTCTTGTGGCGGTCGTCGTCTTCCGCGCCGCCGGAGCCTTCTTCTTCCGATGTTGACCCGATGCTCTCTCTGCCCGGAATGCCAGAGCCGCGCTGCGCTGGGACTTATATAGGGACATGGGGACAGGGTCACATGCTCATGTCACATGGTGACCCCGCCCCCTTGTGATGTCACAGTCTTAGCATCCTCCGGGACTGTGACATCACAGGGGGGCGGGGTCACCATGTGACATGAGCATGTGACCCTGTCCCCATGTCCCTATATAAGTCCCAGCGCAGCGCAGCTCTGGCATTCCGGGCAGAGAGAGCATCGGGTCAACATCGGAAGAAGAAGAACAAGAACAAGAACAAGAAGAAGAAGAAGAAGAAGGCGCCGGCGGCGCGGAAGACGACGACCGCCGCAAGAACAGAAGAGACCCCCGAAGACCCCCGAAGGCGGATCGAGACCCCCAGACGACGGCGGCGACGAAGAAGGTAGCCGGCCTCCTCCGCTCGTGAAAGAGCTAGGTAAAAGAGCAGAAGAGAGCGGAGGAGTACGGCGAGAAGACCCCCAAGACGGAAGAAGACCCCCGGAGCAGTGCAATAAAATATTTTTTTTCAAAAGTGTGGTTTCTTTACTTTACATTTTACACTAGGTCCGGCGGACAAAGTCCGAACGTGTGTACGCGGCATTAGTGTGATAAAGTCAGTCGGTCAGTCAGTCAGTCCACATTCCTTTAATTTTCTTCAAATTAGTTATCTTCAAATCTAGATAGCTAGAGTAGGGAGTTTCTTTATTAAGGAAACGAAAGAGGCAGAGAGAATTATTGAAGAGATTCCTAAATCAATTGTACCCTGGCTGGGGTGCAGTGCACAGTCTTTTAACAGTGCCATGAGGCCAGTGCCAGACAAAATATAAGTTTTACCTGCAAGCTCAGTGCACCATCACTGCACTGCATATTTTACTAACAGATACACCATACTCTGTGTGTATTCTGATATTGGAAAAACATTGCAAAAAAATTTAATTTTGCTGTGTTTTTTTTTTTTCCCAATAGCATTTTCTGCGTGTTCATACATGCTTTAGACACTATCCGTGTATTCTGATATTGGAAAAACATTGCAAAAAGATTAAATTTTGCAGTGTTTTTTTTTTCCCAATAGCATTTTCTGCGTTTTCATAAACGCTTTAGACACTATCCGTGTATTCTGATATTGGAAAAACATTGCATAAAAATTTAATTTTGCTGTGTTTTTTTTTTTTCCAATAGCATTTTCTGCGTTTTCATAAACGCTTTAGACACTATCCGTGTATTCTGATATTGGAAAAACATTGCAAAAAAATTTAATTTTGCAGTGTTTTTTTTTTTCCCCCAATAGCATTTTCTGTGTTTTCATAAACGCTTTAGACACTATCCGTGTATTCTTTTTTTGTTTACAAACTATTTTATTAGGTGCAAAAGGTGGTACAAAAAGAGTACAAAAATATGTCGAAACATTGACAGTAAAAACAAGTTTTACATATGTAACATTGTAAGATACAAATGATTGAGTCAGTAGTCTTAGTTATGGTACAAACATTTTGATTCTGGTATATAGTACATTATTACGAATAGACTGGTGCTTTATGTGTAGAAATTCTCAGGATGGATTAAAAAAGGATATGGAATGTTTATACCACGGATCCCATTTTTTATTATATAAATGGATGGTGTTCTGAATTGTATGAAATATTTTTTCCATAAGGTTGATGTTGTTAATTCTAGTTTTTAAATGTTCTAAAGGAACGGATTGGGATTTCCAATGATATGCAATTAACCAGTGAATAGCAACACAGATTGTATGTACTAATCTAGTATTGTGCGTAGAGAGACCGATAACAGGTGCGAATAAGAGACAACTGTGTGGGGTAAGGACAATGTTGTTATTTGAGATTATAGAGGTGAACCTTTCTAACTGTTTCCAAATATGTGTAATCTCATTACTAAGGATGAGCCCGGTGTTCGATTCGAACCCATGTTCGAATCGAGCACCGGGTGTTCGCTCGCTCGGCGAGCCCAGAACTATTGGGGCCGCTCGCATCAAATTCGTGTGATGCGAGCGGCCCCGCAATGCATTGCGGCCCGCGCAGTGCAATGCTGGCTGATGATTGGCCAAGCATGCACTGTGACCCCGCATGCTTGGCCAATCACAGCGCCGGCAGCGAGGAGAGCCATAATTGGCTACAGGCAGGATGCCTGTAGCCAATTATAGCTCAGGGGCTTTAGTACACGCCCCACGGTATAAGAGGCCGCCGCGCCGGCGGCCTCGCATATTATGTTTCAGTCAGTGTCAGCGTGTCAGTGTGCTGCTGACTGCTGACAACAATATGTGCTCTATTTCTGGGGATATGTGTGTGCATGCTGTTAGAACAGCATTGCAGTATCACATCTGGGGGGTGTCTATAGGTGGCCTGTGAAGGGGGCAGGTTTCCTGTGCTTAGAACTTTCCCTGCAAAAAAGTGTCATTTTTGCAGGAAAAAAGCTATTTAAAATCACTCGCGGCTAATGAATTGATGGCTCCTGTAACACAGAGAACTGTCATTCATTAATAAAAAACAAAAAAAAAGCGTAGGGGTCCCCCCAAATTCAATAACCAGGCCCTTCAGGTCTGGGATGGATATTAGGGGGATCCCAGCCAAAAAAAAAAAAAAAAATGGCGTAGGGTCCCCCTCAAAATCCATACCAGACCCTTGAGGTCTGGTATGGATTTTAAGGGGAACCCTAGCCAAAATAAATGGCGTGGGGTCCCCCTCAAAATCCATACCAGACCCTTATCCGAGCACGCAACCTGGCAGGCCGCAGGAAAAGAGGGGGGGACGAGAGCGGCCCCCCCTCTCACCTGAACCGTACCAGGCCACATGCCCTCAACATTGGGAGGATGCTTTGGGGGTCTAAGACCCCTAAAGCACCTTGTCCCCATGTTGATGAGGACAAGGGCCTCTTCCCCACAACCGTGCCCGGTGGTTGTGGGGGTCTGCGGGCGGGGGGCTTATCGGAATCTGGAAGCCCCCTTTAACAAGGGACCCCCAGATCCCGGCCCCCCCCCTGTGTGAAATGGTAAGGGGGTACAAAAGTACCCCTACCATTTCACCAAAAAAGTGGCAAAAATGGTAAAAATGACAGGAGACAGTCTTTGACAATTCCTTTATTAAAATCTTCTTTCTTCTTTCTTCATCCTTCGGTTTCTTCATCTTCTCCTTCCTTCATCTTCTTCCATCTTCTTCTTCCATTTTCTTCTTCCTCCGATCCGCTTCTTCTTGCGCTGGTCTTCTCGTCCTTCTCGTCCAGCATCTTCTTCCGTCGGCGTCGGTGTCGGTGTCTTCTTGGGCCGCTCCGCGCAATGGGAGGCTCCCGCTGTGTGAGGCTCCGCTCCATCTGACAGGTCTTTTATAATGGAGGGCACCTGGTGACCCCGCCCCCTCTGACGCACAGAGACGTCATGGGGAATTCCATGATGGCTTTCCCCATGATGTCAGAGGGGGGCGGGGTCACCAGGTGCCCTCCGTTTTAAAAGACCTGTCAGATGGAGCGGAGCCTCACACAGCGGGAGCCTCCCATTGCGCGGAGCGGCCCAAGAAGACACCGACACCGACGCCGACGGAAGAAGATGCCGGACGAGAAGGACGAGAAGACCAGCGCAAGAAGAAGCGGATCGGAGGAAGAAGAAAATGGAAGAAGAAGATGGAAGAAGATGAAGGAAGGAGAAGATGAAGAAACCGAAGGATGAAGAAAGAAGAAAGAAGATTTTAATAAAGGAATTGTCAAAGACTGTCTCCTGTCATTTTTACCATTTTTGCCACTTTTTTGGTGAAATGGAAGTACCCCCTTACCATTTCACACAGGGGGGGGGGGGGGGCGGGATCTGGGGGTCCCCTTGTTAAAGGGGGCTACCAGATTCCGATAAGCCCCCCGCCCGCAGACCCCCACAACCACCGGGCACGGTTGTGGGGAAGAGGCCCTTGTCCTCATCAACATGGGGACAAGGTGCTTTAGGGGTCTTAGACCCCCAAAGCATCCTCCCAATATCGAGGGCATGTGGCCTGGTACGGTTCAGGCGAGAGGGGGGGCGCTCTCGTCCCCCCCTCTTTTCCTGCGGCCTGCCAGGTTGCGTGCTCGGATAAGGGTCTGGTATGGATTTTGAGGGGGACCCCACGCCATTTTTTTTGGCTAGGGTTCCCCTTAAAATCCATACCAGACCTCAAGGGTCTGGTATGGATTTTGAGCGGGACCCTACGCCATTTTTTTTTTTTTTTTTTGGCTGGGATCCCCCTTAATATCCATCCCAGACCTGAAGGGCCTGGTTATTGAATTTGGGGGGACCCCTACGCTTTTTTTTTTTTTTCATTTTTTTTATTTTTTATCAATGACTTTTTTTTATGAATGAGTTTCAATGAATCACTGTTCTCTGTGTTACGGGAGCCGTGAATTAACATTAGCCGCGAGTGATTTTAAATAGCTTTTTTACTTTCAAAAATGACACTTTGCGCAGAGACAGTTCTAAACACGGGAAACATGCGCCCCTTCACAGGCATACTATAGACACCCCCCAGGTATGAAATTTAAAGGAATATTACACTTTTATTGTTTCAATTTAAGCATTATTAAAATCACTGCTCCTGAAAAAACGGCAGTTTTTAAAAAAAAATTTTGCATTGATACATGTCCCCTGGGGCAGGACCCAGGTCCCCAAACACTTTTTATGACATTAACATGCATATTAGCCTTTAAAATGAGCACTTTTAATTTCGAACGTTCGCATCCATTATAACTAATAGGGTTCTAAAGCTCGCACGGACTTTAGGTCCGTTCGCGGGTTCTGGTGCGAGCCGAACGGGGGGGTGTTCGACTCATCCCTACTCATTACAGTCCCAAAAAATATGTATGTAGGACCCAGGGGTATCACAGCCTCTGAAGCATGTTTGTGGTGTTGTGGGGAATATGGAGTGTAGTTTGACTGGGGTATAGTACCATCTGGTGAATAGTTTCATTGCTGTCTCCTTAACTGTGATAGATCTAGTGCATTTATGTAAGTTGTTAATGCATGTATCCCAGTTTTGGACAGAGAAGGAGAGGTTTAATTCTTGTTCCCATTTGAGCATGTATGGTAGTTTGTTTGTTTCTGTGTTGTTGATTAAGTTTGAATATATCTCTGATAAAAGGCCAGATTTTCTTGGGGACTTTAGACATATGTTTTCGTAAAATGAGGGTGGGGGGGAGTTTGTTGTTTGAAAATTTGTGTTAAAAAAATGTCTGATCTGCAGGAATTTATGAAACTCAGTGTTAGGAATTTGGTGTTTGCTCTTTAGAGAAGAGAATGAGGTAAAATTATTATTCTCTATGAAATTTGTGAGAGATGTCAAATAGTTGTTAATCCACCATGAAAAGTCAGCTATATCATTATTATTATAGGAAAATTTTGGGTCACAGATGAAGGAGGCGTGTGGGGGAGACTTAGATATAAGGTTGAATTTTTTACTATATAGTTTCCATAGATGATACGATTGTGAGACTATTTGATTGAGGGCGTCGATGGTGTGGTTCGCGATCTTGTTTCCCCATAATATGCCTGAGATGGAAAAGGGTTTAATGGAATCTCTTTCAAATGTGACCCATGGAATTTTGGGATTGAGAATATGCCATTGTGCCATTTGAGACCATCTAGCTGATAGGTAGTATAGTCAAAAATCTGGGAGGCCGAGACCTCCGTATCTTTGTGGTTTGAATAGTACCGTTTTTGGTAAGCGAGGATGAGAGTCTAGCCATATGAATTTATTGATATCTGATTGGAATTTGGTTACCATTACTTTATTTAGTCTAATTGGGAGTGCCCTGAAGAGGTACAGTATTTTGGGTAAGATGGTCATTTTAACTGCTGTGATTCTGCCTAAGAATGATATTTTGAAGGATTTCCACATTTTTAGTGTCGATCTTAATTTTTGCATTAGGGGTATATAGTTTTTGGAAGAAAGATCTTTGATATTGGGGGTAAGGAAGATACCTAAATATGAGAGTGATTCAAATGACCAGGAGAAACTAAAGGAGGCGCGTAGGGATTCTAATTGGGGTGGCGGGATGTTAATTGGTAAACCAATAGATTTGGAGACATTTACTGTGAGGCCTGATAAAGAAGCAAAGGTATTAAGGGTTTGTAAGAGGTTTGGTAGGGCAATATTTGGTTGTGTAAGGAAGAGGATCATGTCATCGGCGTACATACTAAGTTTATATGTGGCAGTGTTTGTTGAATAGCCTTTAATGTCTGGGTTTAGAAGGATTGCTGTTGCTAGGGGTTCTATAGCGAGGGCAAAAAGAAGTGGGGAGAGGGGACAGCCTTGTCTTGTGCCTCTGCCAATTCTGAAAAAGTCAGAATTACAACCTGGCAGTCTTATTCTGGTGGAGGGGTTGTGATAAAGCGCATGAAATGCATGGGTAAATTCTCCATTAAAGCCATATTTATTTAGTATTATGTCTAGGAAGTTCCAGGAGACACTATCAAAGGCTTTGTTGATGTCTAAGCTTAATAATAAAACTGATTTGGAGTTGATGTTTGCGTCTTGAATTATGTTAGTGACTAATCTTATATTGTCGGTGATTTGTCTGCCTGGTATGAATCCTGATTGGTAGGGGGAAATCAAGGAGGGGATTATTGAGGATAATCTGTTTGCTAAGAGTCTGCTGAAAATTTTGAGGTCGTTGTTTATTACTGAAATTGGTCTATAATTTTGGGGTAACGTGTGATCTTTGTTTGGTTTTGGAATAAGGGACATATTCGCTAGCAACATTTCTTCTGGGAATTGGTCTCCTTTTAGAATACTGTTATATAGTTTTGCAAGGTTTGGTATTAAAAGTTGGTGATATTGTTTGTAATAAAAGGAGGAGAAACCGTCAGGGCCGGGAGCGGAGTTTTTCTTAAGAGACTTAATTATTAGGAGTAATTCGTCTTCTGTGCAAGGGGCGTTTAATTTCTCTACTTGTGTTTGGGTTAGTTTGGGTAAAGGAATTTTATCTAGCCAGGAGAGTGTCGAGGGTGGGATCAGTGTGGAAGGTGCGGAGAGTAGGTTAGAATAAAATTTTTTGAAGATAGATAGAATGTCTTGGGGGTGAGTAATTAATTGATTGGAGTTATTCCTAAGTTTATATACATGTGTGGGTTTTATAGATTGATTAAGCTTTAGTGCGAACATTGTAGAATATGTATTGCTGGATAAAAAGAATTTTGCTTTTGACCACCTAAGTGCTTTTTCTGCTTTGAATGTAAGTAATGAGTTTAACTCAGTACGCTTTTGGGAGATTGTTTTAAAGATCACGGGGTCATGTGTGTTTGTGTGGATTTTATATAGGTTATTAAGGTCTTTAGTGAGGGAATGGATTTTCTCCCATTTTAATTTGTTACATTTTGCTGCACGCTTGATGAGGTGGCCTCTTAATACTGCCTTATGAGCTAGCCACAATGAGGAAGGGGAGATATCAGGGGTTGAGTTAAGAGAGAAGTATTCTTTAATTTCTGATGCAATCTCTTGTTGGTGAGTGGGATCTGTTAGGAGTGCTTCATTAATTCTCCATGAGTATGGAGTAGGGGTGAATCCAATAAATTGTGTGCTAAGGGAGACTATGTGGTGGTCTGACCAGGAGCAAGGGTGTATAGCAGCGTCTTGTGTGTTTGCTAAAATTATAGGGGTGCAGAATATGTGATCAATGCGTGAATATGAGTCGTGTGGGTGTGAGTAGAATGTGTATTCTCGTGCGCCCACATTCAATGTTCTCCAAGAGTCAATCAGTTGTAAATAGTTTATGTGTGAAGTTGTTGTTTTAGAAAAGGTTTTAGAAGTCTGATTTTGTTTACTACGGTCTAGGTTGGGTTGGAGGACTGAATTAAAATCTCCGCCTAAAATGATATGTGGAGAATGGAATTGTTGGAGTTTGTTAAAAAATTGTATAAAGAAGGTGGATTGTGTCTCATTTGGTGCGTAAACATTGGCAATTGTAATGTCTCTACCAGAAAGGGTGCCTTTAATTATAATATACCTGCTGTCAGGGTCCTTGTAAACCTGCTGAACCTCTATAGGAAAAGATTGATGGAATAAGACTGCAACTCCTTTGGTCTTAGAGGAGGTAGTAGTGTAAAATGATTGATTGAAAGCTTTGTGGAAAAAAGTGGGGTGACCATCTTTAATGAAGTGAGTTTCTTGCAACATTATTACTTTTGCATTTAGTTTTTTATAGTGTATAAAGGCTTTTTTCCTTTTGTTTGGGGAGTTGAATCCCTGAACATTATGTGAAACTACTGTGATAGTCATGGTGTCATATTAATTTTCAGTGAGGCTTCAGGAAGTGATATCCATAAATGGGGGAAGTGAGGCCCAAATACTGATGTTCTATGAATATATGAGGTCAGCCAGGTGTACAAGGATATAGTAAAAGATAACATTTTCATAAATATATGCGGTTCAAGGTATAGTAAAAGAATTGTACCATATTTGTAAGTGTAGCATGCCATAATTGTACCATACTTGTATACGTTTGTAACAATTAAGATGAAATCATCAAAACTCTGGATTGATATAACATTGTAATGTAGAAAAAGAATCGAAAGTGTGGGGATGGGGAAAAAAAGGTTTCCCAACCGACAGTGAAATCTAATTAGACCGGCTGGTCTAAAACTCAGTTTTAATACTTTACCATCTGGTTTATTGTGGTTAACAACCAGCAGCAAAAAAAGGCTGGTAAGGAAAAAAATGGATTCACATTTCAGAAGGATGTGTAAGATCCCCCCGAAATGAGGAAGCATAGTAACTGAGTGGGGGAAAATCATGGCGGCACAGGGGGGGTAGCCGCGTTAGTTGGTTTACATTGTAGGACTGTGCAATAAATGTGTAAGTTTCCGTGGAAAAGTTGGTAGCCACAAATTGAGTAAAATTTCCATATATCAAGGACAAAACCGTTAAACAGATATTTAATCTTTAAAAAAAAAAAAAAAAAAAGGAGAAAATTGATCTGCTATCCATGAAGTACTGTAAAAATCATCATGGGAGGGGGTCATTGTCATGGATTTTTGGATCATTCCTCTGGGTTGTATAGTATACTTTAGTAACCTTGAAGGTCACTTGATGTGAATTACTTGTTAGCAATGTATTTGGAACGATCCAAAAAAAAGAAAAATACGTTTTTTTTCGTTTTTTTTCAAAAATCGAAGAAAAGACTTCAAACCCCCCCCAAAAAAGGAGAAAGAGGTAAATAAAATTAAATATAACTTCCATATCTTTATGTGGTGTTAAAGAGTGGGTGTAAGTACCACCAAACAGGCCAAAAGCACATGAGCATGTATAGTAGATAATGGTAATGTAGTACCGATAAGGGACACAAGATGGCAGTGTTGGATTGTGAGAACTTCCAGCAGTAAAAGAGGGGGAGAGAAGGGAGAGAGAGAGAGAGATCAAAAGAAAGAGGGGAAATGTCTTCACATTCCTTCTTCCTCTCCCCCCAACCACAGTGATTGGAAGGGGGAAAGAGTAGGTTTTCCGGTCAACTTTTTAGGAGGTTTAGGTGACTTCTTTTCAGTTCCAATGAGCGGTTTCGTGTCTTGCTCTTTGACCGTCTCTTCTGGAGGCTGGGGTGTTCCAGATAGGAGCAGGACGTGGTGTATTTGGGGTACGAGGAGCGTTATTGGGTTCTAGAAGTCCCAGTTTAAGTAGAATGTCTCGACCTTCTGAGATGGAGGTAGGTAGCAATGTATGTGGACCCATTATGAGGGATTATGAATTTAAATGGGAATCCCCATCTGTAACGGATCCTTGCAGTGGAGAGAACTGTCGTGATCTCCTTCATATTTCTGCGTCTGTCAAGTGTTGCCTGGGAGATATCAGGAAAGATTTGCAGTTGGATTCCTTCTAATGTGATGTTTCTGATGCCTCGTGCAGCACGCATTATTTCCTCTTTGATCAGAAAATCTTTCATACATAATACGATATCTCTAGGAGGTTTGTCTGGTGGGGGTTTAGCTCTCAATGCTCGGTGTATTCGATCGCATTTGAATGTGAGAGGATCTTGATCTGGGAGCAGGGATTGAAATAGTTTAGTGGAATAAGCGATCAAATCCGTGATCGATTCAGGGGCGCCTCTTATTCTGAGATTGTTCCTCCTGTTTCTGTTGTCCAAATCTTCTACGTGCGCTTGCAATTGTGTAAAAGCAGAAGATAATGACTCATGTTCTCTTGAGAGATCGTTGAAGGCAATTGCGAGCTCATCATGTTTATTTTCTAAAAGGTCAGTGCGTGTCCCTATTGCTGCTATCTCTTGGGACAGTGTGTTTGTGGATTTTTGGATTTCAGCCTGAAATTTAGTGTGTAGCTTGGTATATAAAGCTTCTAGACTGACATCTAGGTCTGCTTTTGATAGTGGGGTGTACTCACAGTTCTGTGACGCAGGTGGATCATGCTGCTGCTGAACTGTAGCAGGAGACGAGGCAGAAGAAGAAGGCACGTTGCTTGCGCTATTTTTTGACATGCTGCTTGGTGTCTTTGATCTTAGGGTATACTGGGGATGGGATTTCTGTTGGCTCCCACGGCGTTTCTTTTGTTGATTAGGCATGCACAATGGATTGCTGGCGGGGGTGCCTGTATTTGGTGCAGTATTTAATGGTTAATAGCCCCGGTATGGTGGCTGAGAGACCTGTGTATGCAGGAGCTCTCTTCAGATGCGACTGCCCCGTCCCATGCCGCGCATGCGCCCTTTCACTCTATCATCACTAAGCCATGCGGCCCAAGCATGCTATGGATAGAGAGACCGTATATATCATTAGCCCCCCCTTGTATGTCCGACACAGTCAGTGGCACAGCAGAGATATTTATATTGGTGATGATGATGATTTGGGGCTGGTAGAGTGATTGCAGGGATGGCCCAGGGCTGTGAATCCAGGAAAGCAAATTGGAGACACCAGGCCTGGGTTGGTTCCGTTCGGCCTGTTCTTGGCAGCCGCCCCGCTGGGTCAGGGATCCGGATAGGCAGCTAGCTGGTGTCTGGGAGTGATCCTCGTCTACAGAGGTGGGCCGCGCCGGCCGCAGAGCGCCTCGGCGGGACCGCCGATCAGGAAAGTCTGGGGATTCTTAGGCCTCACTAGGCCGGAAGCGGTCGCGACTTCCACGGACGTCCCGGGGGCCCAGAAAGACCACCGGAGTGTCTCTGCTAGGTGGGTGATTGATAGGTGGGGATGGATGGAGGTCCCTTACCTCTCAGAAGTGCTTTAATTCAGTTTCAAGTTTGCCTCCAGTTTTCAAGATGGCGGCGGCCGCGGGTGTCAATTTGTCCTATTTCTCCGCTTCTACGGGCTGTTTTTTCCCAAAATAATAGCCCACACTCCAACTGTGGGTTAAGCTGATGATATTGGTGGGTTTTTGCTTGTTGGATGGCTATTTTTCGGCCTGGATGGTGTTGGATTGCTCTGAAGGGCTCTGGAGCTCTCTGTAAAAGCATCCACCTCTGCTGGTGCCAGGACACGCCCCCCACTATCCGTGTATTCTGATATTGGAAAAACATTGCAAAAAAATTTAATTTTGCAGTGTTTTTTTTTTCCCAATAGCATTTTCTGCGTTTTCATAAACGCTTTAGACACTATCCGTGTATTCTGATATTGGAAAAACATTGCAAAAAATTTAATTTTGCAGTGTTTTTTTTTTTTTTCACAATAGCATTTTCTGCGTTTTCATAAACGCTTTAGACACTGTACGTGTATTCTGCTATTGACAAAAACACCCATTTAGGGTGAGATCATAAATTTTGAAAATATGAGGAGATCATCAAAAAGGGGACGTGGCCCGGGTCGTGGTGCTGCTGGTGGCGCTCCTGTTGCAGGGAGAGGACGTGGTCGATCTGTGCCAGCTACACGCACTAGTGAAACACCTTCCTCAGGTGCGAGTAGGCGACAGAGCCTGCAGCGGTATTTTGGCTCGCCTAATGAGGCTGTACGAATGTTGAGGCCAGGACAAGTACAGGCGATAGTAGATTGGGTTGCTGACAGTGCCTCCGGTTCCTTCACATTGTCTCCCACCCAGTCTCCTGATGAAAGTTCAGAGTTGGCACCTGCAGCCGATGTCCAAAAGTCTTTCACCTCACCCCCTTGCAAATCAGCCAATCATTCTGAGCCCCAAATCATGCAGCAGTCTCTTCTGCTTTTTGATGACTCTGTTAGCAGGGTTTCCCAGGGCCATCCACCTAGCCCTGCCCCAGAAGTGGAAGAGATTGTGTGTACCGATGCCCAACCACTTATGTTTCATGATGAGTACATGGGAGGACCATTGCAGCACGTCTCGGATGATGACGAAACACAGGTGCCAACTGCTGCTGCTTTCGCCATTGTGCAGACCGACAAGGAGGGCAGGGGTGAAGACTGGGTAGAAGATGATGGGGAGGATGATGAGGTCCTTGACCCCACATGGAATCAACGCCATTGTGCAGACCGACAAGGAGGGCAGGGGTGAAGACTGGGTGGAAGATGATGGGGAGGATGATGAGGTCCTTGACCCCACATGGAATCAACGTCATGCAGGTGACCAGTGTAGTTCGGAGGAAGAGGCGGCGGTCGCACAGAGCCACCAGCACAGCAGAAGAGGGAGCAGGGTGCAAAAGCGGAGCGTCCGTCCCCTAGACAGTACGTCTGCTACTGCCCAACGCAGCAAGGGACCGAGCACACCAAAGCCAGGTGCAAGGAGTTCCCTAGCGTGGCAGTTCTTCAGACAATGTGCTGATGACAAGACACGAGTGGTTTGCACGCTGTGCAATCAGAGCTTGAAGCGAGGCATAAACGTTCTCAACCTGAGCACAACCTGCATGACCAGGCATCTAAGTGCAATGCACGAGATGCAGTGGAGTAGACACCTCAAAAACCAAGAAAGGTCTCTGGCTCCTCCTGCTTCCTCTTCTGCTGCAGTCTCGGCCTCTTCATCCACCTCTGTAGTGACAGTGACACCTGCCAACCCGCAAACAGAGGATCTGCCAGCAACACTACCACCTGGGTCACCAACCATCTCCACAATGTCCCATGGAAGCATTCAGCTCTCTATTTCCCAAACACTGGAGCGGAAGAGGAAGTACCCCCCTAGCCAACCGCGATCACTGGCCCTGAATGCCAGCATTTCAAAATTCCTCGCCTTTGAAATGCTGTCATTCCGTCTGGTGGAGACGCAGAGTTTTAAAAGGCTGATGTCATTGGCTGTCCCACAGTACGTCGTGCCCAGCCGCCACTACTTTTCCAGACGAGCTATCCCTTCCCTGCACAACCAAGTGGGGGGCAAAATCAGCACTGCGCAACGCCATCTGTGGCAAGGTCCACCTAACTACGGATGCGTGGACCAGTAAGCACGGTCAGGGACGTTATATCTCCCTAACAGCACACTGGGTAAATGTAGTGGCGGCTGGGCCTGAGGCGGATAGCACTTTGGCGCATGTCCTTCCACCACCGAGGATTGCAGGGCACTTCAGTTTGCCACCTGTTGCTAACTCCTCCTACTCCGCCTCCTCATCCTCTACCACCTCCTCATCTGGTCAGCGTAACACCTTCACCACCAACTTCAGCACAGCCAGGGCTAAACGACAGCAGGCAGTTTTAAAATTTTCCTGTTTGGGGGAAAAACCCCACACCGCGCAGGAGTTGTGGAGGGACATGGAACAACAGACTGATGAGTGGTTGGTGGCAGTGAGCCTCAAGCCCGGCCTGGTGGTGTGCGATAATGGGCGAAATCTCGTAGCAGCTCTGGGCCTAGGCGGTTTGACGCACATCCCTTGCCTGGCGCATGTGCTGAACTTGGTAGTCCAGAGGTTCCTTAAGAATTACCCCGATATGCCAGAGCTGCTGCAGAAAGTGCGGGCCGTCTGTGCGCACTTTCGGCGTTCTCACCCTGCTGCTGCTCGCCTGTCAGCGCTGCAGCGTAACTTCGGCCTTCCCGCTCACCGTCTCATGTGTGATGTGCCCACAAGGTGGAACTCCACCTTGCACATGCTTGCCAGACTGTGCGAGCAGCAGCAGGCGATAGTGGAGTTTCAGCTGCAGCACGCACGCATGAGTCGCTCTGCGGAACAGCACCACTTCACCGCCAATAACTGGGCCTCCATGCGAGACCGGTGTGCCTTGTTGCGCTGTTTCGAGTACTCCACCAACATGGCCAGTGCCGATGACGCCATTCTCAGTGTTACTATCCCAGTTCTATGCCTCCTTGAAAAAACGCTTCAGGCGATGATGGAAGAGGATGTGGCACAGGAGGAGGAGGAGGAGGAGGAGGAGGAGGAGGAGGAGGAGGAAGAGGGTTCATTTCCAAGGCTTTCAGGGCAGTCATTTACAAGTGGCTACGAGGGTGGGTTCCTGCACCAACAAGCGCCAGGTACACAATTGTCCGGCAGCAAGGGCACAGTTCTGGAGGATGACAAGGTGGAGGATGAGGAGGAGATGGAGGAGGAGGAACCATGTTCACAGCAGGGTGGCACCCAGACCAGCTCATGTCCATCACTGGTGCGTGACTGGGGGGATACAGAGGACACAGACGATACACCTCCCACAGAGGACAGCTTTTCCTTGCCTCTGGGCAGCCTGGCACACATGAGCGATTACATGCTGCAGTGTCTCCGCAACGACCGCCGAGTTTCCCACATTTTAACTGGTGCTGATTATTGGGTGGCCACCCTGCTGGATCCCCGTTACAAGGACAACGTGCCATCCTTAATTACCTCACTGGAGTGTGATCGTAAGATGCGCGAGTACAAGCGCACGCTGGTAGACGCGCTACTGGTGGCATTCCCACTTGGCAGCGGGGGTACGGTGGAAGCACAAGGCGAAGGCAGAGGAGGAGGAAGAGGTCGCCAACGCAGCCGGGGCACCGCCAGCCCCTTGGAAGGCAGGGTTAGCATGGCCGAAATGTGGAAAAGCTTTGTCAGCACGCCACAACAACCAGCACCACCAGCTGAGATGGAACGTCTTAGCAGGAGGCAGCATTTCACCAACATGGTGGAGCAGTATGTGTGCACACTCCTACACGTACTGAATGACGGGTCTGCCCCCTTCAACTTCTGGGTCTCCAAATTGGGCACATGGCCTGAGCTTGCCCTTTACGCCTTGGAGGTGCTGGCCTGCCCTGCCGCCAGTGTATTATCTGAACGTGTATTTAGCACGGCAGGGGGCGTTATCACAGACAAGCGCAGCCGCCTGTCCAGAGCCAATGTGGACAAGCTCACGTTCATTAAAATGAACCAGGCATGGATCCCACAGGTCTTGGCCGTACCTTGTGCAGAATAAACGCATATACCGGTGTTCTGATGAAAACTGTCTTGCTATCGGATAGTGTCCAGCCACTTACTGCGCAGGTGCAGTGCTTGCGCAATACGGAGGACAAGGAGATTCACAAAATCTCCAAAGATGAACGTCGCCTGCGCAGTGAGTGCAGGTTCAAGCCCGACCATCCAAGTGGACATACGGTAGCACATAGTAACAGGGCCCCTCACGGGCTCGCTTGGCTAGGCTTCAACCTCGGATGATGTGGCTTGAACCTGAAGTCACGCGCATCGTCTTCGGAGAGTTTCAAAATCCCCTTGTCCTACGTACTGAGCAAGCGCAGTACAGGGCGGACACTATGCGACGGGGGACAGAATTCGACACATCATTCACCACTAGCCTTACCCAGCCATTGTTGTATTTTTGAACCAGTGTTGGCTACCTCGTCCTCCTCCACCGCCGCTTCCACCTACACCGCCACATCCACCGCCACCTCAACCTCCTACTCCATTTGAACCTCGTCCTCCTAGGTCAAGATTATAATTTTTTAATATTTTTAATTTCCAAGTATTTTATTTTCCCACTATCTTATCCATTAAATTGAATATTTTTTTCCAGAAAGTGCGTATTCTGGGGTATTCCCACCATATGTGCGGCACCGTGCCGTTGAGTTTCTGAGGTTCTTAATGACTTCCTGTACCTCTTCTGCTGAGAAGGGGGCCTCCAGCATTTTTTTTTTATGTTATTTTAAGTTATTTCCCTATCCACATTTGTTTGCAGATCACTTGCCATGCTCTTAACAACATTTTGTTGCCATTTGCAGCCCTCTAGCCCTTTCCATGACTTTTTTACAGCCATTTTAGTGTTCAAAAGTTCGGGTCTCCATTGACTTCAATGGGGTTCGGAGTTCGGGGTCAAGTTCGGGTCAAGTTCGGTCCCGAACCCGGACTTTTTTCCGAAGTTCGCCGAACCCGAACATCCAGGTGTCCGCTCAACTCTAGTTAAGATTTAAAAAATTATCAGAATTGTTCATAATACGTTGGCATAGACAGAATCTTGGATTGTGTGAAGTTTGGGGGAAATTGGTTAACATCTAAGCTCTCTTTTGGACATTAAGCTATAAAAACATGCTTAATGGCCCTCATTCTCTTTGTGGGAGTCCAAAATTCATAAAACTTTTAGGGTAGAGTTGGAAAGATGAAAACATAGGCTGTGCAAAGTGTCAAGGGAATTGTTTAAGGTTTAGGCTTATTATGGTACATTAAGCTCTTTTTACATTAAGCCATATACATTAAATATTTTGGGATTGTAAAATATATAGCTTAATGTGAATAACTTTTGGTATGATTCATGAAATGATAGGAATTTTTCAAAGTAGGTTGGCATAGACAGAGTCTTGGATTGTGTGAATTTTTTGGGAAATTGGTTAACATTTAAGCTCTTTTTTGGACATTAAGCTATAAAACAAGCTCAATGTGGGACTTACTAAAACATTTAATGTGAAAATGGCTTAATGTAGCTTAACGTGTAATAAAGTGTCTAAACCTCAATCAATTGCCCTGAAATTTTTCACAGCCTAAGATCTCAACTTCCCAAACCTATCCAAGAAGTTTCATGCCATTCGGAGTTCCACAAGGCAAATTAAGGACATTAAGCTTGTTTTTTGGGGAGCTTAATGTGGCTTAACGTACAAAAAAGACCTTAAATGTTAACCAATTTCCTCCAAACTGTACACAATAGAAGACTGTATCCATGCCAACATATTCTGAAAATTTCAGCTCATTTGGTTAATCACAGCAAAAGTTATTCACGTTAAGCTATATTTTACAATACTAAAACATTTAGGCCCCTTTCACACCGGGGCGTTTTTCATGAGGTGCAGCACTAAAAATAGCGCCTGTTCACCGCATGAAAAAATCCTGCCCCTTTAACTCCAGTGTGAAAGCCGGCGGGCTTTCACACTGGAGCGGTGCGCTAGCAGGATGACAAAAAAAGTCCTGCTAGCAGCATCTTTGGAGCGGGATAGGAGCGGTGTGTTCACCGCTCCTATACCGCTCCTTCCCATTGAAAAGAATACGGCGGCGCTCTGCGGGGGGTGTTTAACCCTTTTTCGGCCGCTCGCGGGGGGTAAAACCGCACCGCGAGCGGCCGAAAACCGCGGTAAAAACGACGGTAAAGCAGCGCTAAATATAGCGCTGCTTTACCGTCACCGCGGCTCACCGCCCCAGTGTGAAAGGGGCCTTAATGTGAAAATGGCTTAATGTAGCTTAACGTGTAATAAAGTGCCTAAACCTCAATCAATTGCCCTGAAACTTTGCACAGCCTAAGATCTCAACTTCCCAAACCCATCCGAGAAGTTTCATGCGATTCGGTGTTCCACAAGGCAAACTAGGCACGTTAAGCTTGTTTTTTGGAGAGCTTAACGTACAAAAAAGACCTTAAATGTTAACCAATTTCCCCCAAACTTCACACAATAGAAGACTCTATCCATGCCAACATATTCTGAAAGTTTCAGCTGATTTGGTTAATCACACCAAAAGTTATTCACATTAAGCTATATTTTACAATGCTAAAACGTTTAATGTAAAGAGCTTAACGTACCATAATGTGCCTTAACCTCAATCAATTGTCTTGAAACTTTGCACAGCCTAAGTTCTCAACTTCTCAACCCCATCCAAGAAGTTTCATGCGATTCGGTGTCCCACAAGGCAAACTAGGGACATTAAGCTTGATTTTTGGGGAGCTTAATGTGGCTTAACGTACAAAAAAGACCTTAAATGTCAACCAATTTCCCCCAAACTTCGCGCAAAAGTGAAAGTTTCAGCTGATTTGGTTAATCACACTAAAAGTTATTCACATTAAGCTATATTTTACAATGCTAAAACATTTAATGTGAAAATGGCTTAACCACTTGCCGACCGGCGCCCAACAATGTACGTCAACAGAATAGCACGGACAGGCATAAGGGCGTACAGGTACGTCCCCTTTAAGATGCCGCCGTGCCATCGGGCGCGCGCTCGCACCGGTCGGGACCCCCGTGAGGCCGGTCGCGGGTCCCGCGGACTCGATTGCCGCGGGGATACCCGAGATCGTCTCACGGGAAGGCTGAACGGGGAGATGCGAAAAAAAACAGCATCTCCCCATTCTGCCTAGCAACTAGTGACGCTGATCTCTGCTCCCTGTGATTGGAGCAGAGATCAGCATTCACTAGCTGACAGCCACGCCCCCCCCCCCCACAGTAAGAAACACACCTCTAGGCACACTTAACCCCTACACTGCCACCTAGTGGTTAACCCCTTCACTGCCAGTGTCATTTACACAGGAATCAATGCATTTAAATAGCATTAATTGCTGTATAAATGACAATGGTCCCAAAAATGTGTCAAAAATGTCCGATGTGTCCGCCATAATGTCGCAGTCACAATAAAAATCGCTGATCGCCACCATTACTAATAAAAAAAAATGATTAATAAAAATGCTATAAAACTATCCCCTATCTTGTAAACGCTATAACTTCTGCGCAAACCAATCAATAATCGCTTATTGCGATTTTTTTACCAAAAATATGTAGAAGAATACGTATCGGCCTAAACTGAGGAAAAAAAATGTTTTTTTATATATTTTTGGGGGATATTTATTATAGCAAAAAATAAAAAAGAATTAGTTTTTTTCAAAATTGTCGCACTTTTTTGTTTATAGCGCAAAAAATAAAAACCGCAGGGGCGATCAAATACCACCAAAAGAAAGCTCTATTAGTGGGGAAAAAAGGACGTCAATTTTGTTTGGGAGCCACGTCGCACAACCGCGCAATTGTCAGTTAACCGCTTCCTGACCGCCTAACGCAGATATACTGCGGCAAAATGGCACGGGCAGGCAGAATCACGTACCTGTACGTGATCGTGCATGTGCCTGCCTGTGGGTCGCGCGCGCGCCCGCCAGCGGCGCGCTCGCGACCCGGTCGGGAGCTCCGTGACCCCGGCCGCGGGATCGGCGGACCCGATCGCCGCTGGTGTCCCGCGATCGGGTTACGGAGCTGAAGAACGGGGAGAGGTTTGTGTAAACAAACCTCTCCCCGCGCTTCCTACACTGACTGTCAGTGATCGGCGGTTCCCTGTCATCGGGAACGCCGATCAATGACGTCAGACGTACAGCCACGCCCCCCTACTGTAAAAAAAACCACACACGTCACACTGACTCCTCCCCGCCCCCTAGTGGTTAACCCCTTCACTACAACTGTCATTTACATAGGAATCAGTGCTATTTAAATAGCACTGATTTCTGTATAAATGACAAATGTCCCAAAAATGTGTCAAAAATGTCTGATGTGTCCGCCATAATGTCGCAGTCACAATAAAAATCGCTGATCGCCGCCATTACTAGTAAAAAGAAAAATATTAATAAAAATGCTATAAAACTATCCCCTATTTTGTAAACGCTATAACTTTTGCGCAAACCAATCAATAATCGCTAATTGCGATTTTTTTTACCAAAAATATGTAGAAGAATACGTATCGGCCGAAACTGAGGAAAAAAAATGTTTTTTTTATATATTTTTTGGGGATATTTATTATAGCAAAAAGTAAAAAAATATAGCATTTTTTTCAAAAATGTCGCTCTATTTTTGCTTATAGCGCAAAAAATAAAAACCGCAGGGGCGATCAAATACCACCAAAAGAAAGCTCTATTTGTGGGAAAAAAAGGACGCCAATTTTGTTTAGGAGCCACGTCGCACGACCGCGCAATTGTCAGTTAAAGCGACGCAGTGCCGAATCGCAAAAAGGGGCCTGGTCCTTTGGCTGCCAATTGGTCCGGGGCTGAAGTGGTTAAAGCGACGCAGTGCCGAATCGCAAAAAGGGGCCTGGTCCTTTGGCTGCAAATTGGTCCGGTCTGAAAGTGGTTAATGTAGCTTAACGTGTAATAAAGTGCCTAAACCTCAATCAATTGCCCTGAAACTTTGCACAGCCCAAGATCTCAACTTCCCAAACCTATTCAAGAATTCCAGTTCATTTGGTAAATCACCCCAAAAGTTATTCACCATTTTTTTTACAATCCTTAACCAGTTGCAGACTTTGGGCGCATTAGACACGCCCAAAAACATGTCATTAATGTACACAGGTCATGTCTAGTACATCCAGTCCTTCTGCTCTGCTGCTGGGACCCTTCCCTGTCTCTGTAGCCAACAATTCAGAAGGAACTGTCTAAAAATAGAAGCAGACTGGCAATGTTTATCAACAACCACATCACAGAAAGTTACATTGAAACATTGTATCAATTGTACCTTTCTGTGTTTTGCATTCACAGATCAAAGGGATGAACTTCGATTTGAAGGTGAAGAGAGTTAAAGCAACCTTGACATGTAAATAACACATTTTTTTTTTCTAATTAAATGTTCCTCTGTTGAACTCCTAATTAACCCTTTAGTTTTCTTTAATCAGCACTGATTAACTCTATATTCTCCTTCTCTATTGAACTGTAATTTTCCTGGTGATTTTTTCTTTTCTATTTTATTAACTAGTAGTTAAACTTTTTTTCATTTTTTTTGTTTGCTTTGCTTATTAAAAATGTTGACACCTTTTTACATATATATACAGAAAGAAAGAAAAAAAATGCCTTTTGTTTAATGTTATTACACTTAATTGTAAAAATTATTGTTGCAGGACAATATTCACAAAAAGAAAGCTTTGTTTGTCCTTAAAAAAAAAAATGCATGTATTACGTTGTTAACTTAAGGGGTTAGACAAGCTCAAGCTCAACTCGAGCTGTGGTGAAACTACAAATCCCATCATGCCTCTGCCTCTAGGAGACATGCCTGTGATTGTCAGGGTCTTGCAATGTCATCGCTGGAGCTAGATGGGACTCAGGGTAGTGTTAGGGGGGCTGCTGCACACAGAAGGCTTTTTATCTTAATCAGAGGCGGCTCTTTAATTAGGCAAATTAGGCGATTGCCTTAGGCCTCGCCCACAGAAGGGCCTCGCCGTCTAGCGATTGCCTAATTTGCCTCAGGTGCTGTGTTGAGACTGCGCTCTGCGCAGAGTGAGCTAATAGCTTAGCTGAGCCAGCGCCACGATCCGCGGCGGCGGACGAGCATAGTGGAAGTGTGGTGGGCGTGGCTAAGGCTGCCTGCGTCCAATAGCAGGCTCAACCTCTAGCCCTTCCCCTAAAGTCGGCGACAGCGGCCCCAATGCATGGCGGGAGGCAGGACTCGGGAGCAGCCCTGGAAGAAATACATGCTCGGTGAGTGGAGCTTGTTTGTGATAGAGGCGGAGGCTGGGCGGGATAGCTGTGTCTGTGTGCCCCATTGTGGAGGGGAGTCTGTGGGAGTGGGACTACAATGTCCAGCATGTGTATGTGGAGGACGAGCAACTAACTTAGTGTGAGGCTGGAGGGGGAAGCATAGCTTATCAGTCCCACTCTCAGTATAACATGTCTGGATGGCTTTGCAGTGTGAGGAGGAGCCCTGAACACCCTGATATGTACACTGTTTCCACATATCCCAATTAGCACATGTTAGCCCCCTCCTCCTTCTACTCCTCCTGCCCACCCTCTGCCCCCTCTACCTCCACTCCCTCTGCCCTCTAACTATCCTATCTCCACCTTCCATACCCCCATTGTTTTCTTCACCGTCTTTCTCTTCTCTCCTCACTTGCCACATCCTCTCTCTCCCTCTGTCCCCTCTACCTACATCCCTCTGTCCACTCTCTCCTCACCCCCCTCCTATTGTCCAGGCTATCCTCCCCCCTATCCACTCTCTCCTCTCCCCCCTCCCCCTGCCTCTGTCCACTCTCTCCTCACCCCCCCCCTATCATCCAGGCTATCCTCCCCTATCTACTCTCTCATCTCCCCCTGCCTCTGTCCACTCTCTCCTCACCCCCTCCTATCGTCCAGGCTATCCTCCCCTATCCACTCTCTCATCTCCCCCTGCCTCTGTCCACTCTCTCCTCACCCCCCTCCTATCGTCCAGGCTATCCTCCCCCCTATCCACTCTCTCATCTCCCCCTGCCTCTGTCCACTCTCTCCTCACCCCCCTCCTATCGTCCAGGCTATCCTCCCCCCTATCCACTCTCTCATCTCCCCCTGCCTCTGTCCACTCTCTCCTCACCCCCCTCCTATCGTCCAGGCTATCCTCCCCCCTATCCACTCTCTCATCTCCACCTGCCTCTGTCCACTCTCTCCTCCCCCCCTCCTATCGTCCAGGCTATCCTCCCCCCTATCCACTCTCTCATCTCCCCCTGCCTCTGTCCACTCTCTCCTCACCCCCCTCCTACTGTCCAGGCTATCCTCCCCCCTATCCACTCTCTCCTCTCCCCCTGCCTCTGTCCACTCTCTACTCACCCCCTCCTACTGTCCAGGCTATCCTCCCCCTATCCACTCTCTCCTCTCCCCCTGCCTCTGTCCACTCTCTCCTCTCCCCCTGCCTCTGTCCATTCTCTACTCACCCCCTCCTACTGTCCAGGCTATCCTCCCCCTATCCACTCTCTCCTCTCCCCCTCCCTCTGTCCACTCTCTCCTCACCCCCTCCTACCCTCCAGGCTATCCCCCTATCCACTCTCTCCTCTCCCCTGCCTCTGTCCACTCTCTACTCACCCCCTCCTACTGTCCAGGCTATCCTCCCCCTATCCACTCTCTCCTCTCCCCCTCCCCCTGTCCACTCTCTCCTCACCCCCCTCCTACCCTCCAGGCTATTCTCCCCCCTATCCACTCTCTCCTATCCCCCTCCCCTGCCTCTGCCCACTCTCTCCTCAGAGAGGGGACCGTCTGGGTGAGCTCACCGGTGTGATATGATCCAATAACATGCTAGAATCTTTGAGGATTGGCCATGGGTGGAGTGCTATCAGTTAATTGTATACTGTACATTGCAATGTAGTATTATTTTTTTATCGGTTTAATTATTTTTCCAATTATGGGCGTGAGAGGGCCTCATGTCTAAGTTTTGTCTAAGGCCTCACAAAGCCTAGAGCCGCCTCTGATCTTAATGCATAGGATGCATTAAGATAAATAAACCTTCTGACTTTAAAATCCCTTTAAACGCTTCAGCCCCGGAAGATTTTACCCCCTTCCTGACCAGAGAACTTTTTACAATTTGGAACTGCGTCGCTTTAACTGACAATTGCGTGGTCGTGTGATGTTGTACCCAAACAAAATTTGCATCCTTTTTTTCCCACAAATAGAGCTTTCTTTTGGTGGTATTTGATCACCTCTGCGGTTTTTATTTTTTGCGCTATAAACAAAAAAATGTGCGACAATTTTGAAAAAAAAAAAGCAATATTTTTTACTTTTTTCTATAATAAATATCCTCCAAAAATATATAAAAAAAAAAGATTTTTTCCTCAGTTTAGACCGATACGTATTCTTCTACATATTTTTGGTAAAGAAAAATCACAATAAGTGTTTATTGATTGGTTTGCGCAAAGGTTATAGCGTCTACAAAATAGGGGATAGTTTTGACATTTTTATTAATAATTTTTTTTTTACTAGTAATGGCAGCGATCAGCGATTTTTATCATGACTGCGACATTAAGGCGGACACATCGGACAATTTTGACAAATTTTTGGGATCATTGGCGATCAGTGCTATAAAATTGCATTGATTACTGTAAAAATGTCACTGGCAGGGAAGGGGTTAACCACTAGGTTGCGGGGAGGGGTTAAGTGTATCCTGGGGGCTTGTTTCTAACTATCTGAGGGCGTGGCTGTGTGTGACACCACACTGATCGCTGCTCCAGATGACAGGGAGCAGACGATCAGTGTGCTGTCATTAGGCAGAACGGGGAGATGCTGTTAACATCGGCATCTCCCAGTTCTTGAGCCCTGTAACACGATCGCGGGTATCCCCGCACTGATCGAGTCCGCGGGATCCGCGGGCACTGTCACGGGGCTTGCGGTGTACGGGTACGTTGCTTTGCCCAGCCGTGACATTCTGCCGACATATATGTGCCGACAACGGTCGGCAAGTGGTTAAGCCATTTTCACATTAAATGTTTTAGCATTGTAAAATATAGCTTAATGTGAATAACTTTTGGTGTGATTAACCAAATCAGCTGAAACTTTCACTTTTGCGTGAAGTTTGGGGGAAATTGGTTAACATTTAAGGTCTTTTTTGTACGTTAAGCTCTCCAAAAAACAAGCTTAACGTGCCTAGTTTGCCTTGTGGAACACCGAATCGCATGAAACTTCTCGGATGGGTTTGGAAAGTTGAGATCTTAGGCTGTGCAAAGTTTCAGGGCAATTGATTGAGGTTTAGGCCCTTTATTACACGTTAAGCTACATTAAGCCATTTTCACATTAAATGTTTTAGTATTGTAAAATATAGCTTAACGTGAATAACTTTTGGTGTGATTAACCAAATGAGCTAAAATTTTCAGAATATGTTGGCATGGATAGAGTCTATTGTGAAAAATTTGGTGGAAATTGGATAACATTTAAGGTCTTTTTTGTACGTTAAGCCACATTAAGCTCCCCAAAAATCAAGCTTAATGTCCTTAATTTGCCTTGTGGAACTCCGAATCGCATGAAACTTCTTGGATTGGTTTGGGAAGTTGAGAACTTAGGCTGTGCAAAGTTTCAAGACAATTGATTGAGGTTAAGGCACATAATGGTACGTTAAGCTCTTTACATTAAACGTTTTAGCATTGTAAAATATAGCTTAATGTGAATAACTTTTGGTGTGATTTACTAAATGAGCTGCAATTTGCAAAATATGTTGGCATAGATAGAGTCTTCTATTGTGTGAAGTTTGGAGGAAATTGGTTAACATTTAAGGTCTTTTTTGTACGTTAAGCCACATTAAGCTCCCCAAAAAACAAGCTTAATGTCCTTAATTTGCCTTGTGGAACTCCGAATCGCATGAAACTTCTTGGATAGGTTTGGGAAGTTGAGATCTTAGGCTGTGCAAAGTTTCAGGGCAATCGATTGAGGTTTAGGCACTTTATTACACGTTAAGCTACATTAAGCTACATTAAGCCATTTTCACATTAAATGTTTTAGCATTGTGAAATATAGCTTAATGTGAATAACTTTTGGTGTGATTAACCAAATCAGCTGAAAATTTCAGAATATGTTGGCATGGATATAGTCTTCTATTGTGTGAAGTTTGGGGGAAATTGGTTAACATTTAAGGTTTTTTTTGTACGTTAAGCTCTCCAAAAAACAAGCTTAACGTGCCTAGTTTGCCTTGTGGAACACCGAATCGCATGAAATTTCTCGGATGGATTTGGGAAGTTGAGATCTTAGGCTGTGCAAAGTTTCAGGGCAATTGATTGAGGTTTAGGCACTTTATTACACGTTAAGCTACATTAAGCCATTTTCACATTAAATGTTTTAGTATTGTAAAATATAGCTTAACGTGAATAACTTTTGGTGTGATTAACCAAATGAGCTGAAATTTTCAGAATATGTTGGCATGGATAGAGTCTTCTATTGTGTAAAGTTTGGTGGAAATTGGATAACATTTAAGGTCTTTTTTGTACGTTAAGCCACATTAAGCTCCCCAAAAATCAAGCTTAATGTCCTTAATTTGCCTTGTGGAACTCCGAATCGCATGAAACTTTTTGGATAGGTTTGGGAAGTTGAGAACTTAGGCTGTGCAAAGTTTCAAGACAATTTATTGAGGTTAAGGCACATTATGGTACGTTAAGCTCTTTACATTAAACGTTTTAGCATTGTAAAATATAGCTTAACGTGAATAACTTTTGGTGTGATTAACCAAATGAGCTGAAATTTTCAGAATATGTTGGCATGGATAGAGTCTTCTATTGTGTAAAGTTTGGAGGAAATTGGTTAACATTTAAGGTCTTTTTTGTACGTTAAGCCACATTAAGCTCCCCAAAAAACAAGCTTAATGTCCTTAATTTGCCTTGTGGAACTCCGAATCGCATGAAACTTCTTGGATAGGTTTGGGACGTTGAGATCTTAGGCTGTGCAAAGTTTCAGGGCAATTGATTGAGGTTTAGGCACTTTATTACATGTTAAGCTACATTAAGCCATTTTCACATTAAATGTTTTAGTAAGTCCCGGTATAAGAGAAGATCGAGTTGTCATAATAGAAAGCAAAATCTTTGTCTGATAAACAACTATAAAAGTTAATACTTGTGATAAACTTATCATATACAGTATTGAAATAGACTTGTTGAAAAAAATGAAAGAAAAAATTAGGAAAACAAAAATGAAAAAAGTTAACATTTTACTCAGAAATAAGCATTGAACATGGGGGTCAAAAGAAAACCTTCTAATTGACCAATGAAAACATTTCTTTGGACAAACTAGTCCAATACCAACCATAGGGTTCAAGAAATCCTGAGGAACCAACATGAGTTGGACCCAATGGTTGGCAGGGGGGGATGACCGCAAACGCGGGGAGACTTACCGCCCTAAGGCATCAGTATAATGTAAAAAGTTATTTAATACGGTGATGCCGTGCGGAAAGTTGCATTGTACTATTGTTGCAAAGTCGGGGTGGGAGAAGAGAGCTTCACGGGTTCATAGTGAGATCTACAAGGTATTGGTAGGTGTACCAGGTAGGTCTACCTGAGTTGTGGGATTTTCATCTTTGTGGTGTGAAAGATGAGGTTGCTGAAGGTGAGTACCAAACACTATGCAGATCTGTGAAGATTGGTAGAAAAAAACAAAAATGAAAAATATTCTCTCTTTTCCTGGGAGGGTAGTTTAAGCTGGTTTGTCTCTGAAGGATTGGCGCCAATTACCCTGGTTCCGACGTGAGGATGGAGTGTTCCAGATTGGGCTGGATCCTGGTGTAGGAGGACGTCCGTTTTGTGGGTCTGGTTCCAGAAGGCCCAATTTAATTAGGATTTCCTTACCCTCAGATGCATTATATGCAGTATAGGTGGATCCATTGTGTGGTAATGTGAGCTTGAAAGGGAAGCCCCAGCGGTAACGGATATGGGCTGATTGGAGAACTGATGTGACCTCTTTCATTTTGCGTCTGCGATCCAAAGTGGCTTGTGAAATGTCAGGATAGATTTGTATCTTGGCTCCTTCTAGCTCAATGGCTGCAGAATTTCTTGCGTAACGTAGGATATCTTCTTTGGTGAGATAATCCTTTAGGCAAAGGACTATATCACGTGGCGGTTTATCTGCGGGGGGTTTGGGGCGGAGAGCCCTATGGATCCTGTCGCAGACGAATGCTGAAGGTAGTGCAGAGGGAAGGAGTGTTTGGAATATCTTGTTAGCGGCTGCAGGGAGGTCGGTAACCATTTCTGGGATGCCACGCAGTCGCAGATTTTTCCTGCGATTACGGTTATCAAGATCTTCGACCTGCGACTGCACCAACTGGAAATTTTCCGCTAGGGATTCATAGTCTTTGCGGAGGTTGGCGTGTGCCAAAGCAAGTTCATCGTGTTTAGTGTCTAAGAGATCTGTGCGATTTCCCAGGGAAGTGATCTCCAGGGATAAAGTGTTAGTTGCTTTATGTAGTTCTGACTGAAATGTCCCTGCTATCTTCTCATACATCAGTGACAAGCTATCCTCCAGATCAGCCTTAGTTAAATGTGTGGAGCTCTCACCTTCATCACGGACTGAGGCCGAGATCCCTGGGTTGGTGTCAGTATGTGGGGAGTCACGCTGGGTCCGGGCGCCTTCTTTAGCCATGCTTCCTTTCTTGGCAGTGCGGAGGAGATAAGTTGTTAAGGACCCCTACGGCTTGTTTTTTTGCCGCTTTTCCGTGACGGCATACACCTGGTGGTCCCACAGGGGTGCAGGTAAATTTTAAGCTTTGGTGAGCAAGATTAGGCCCTGTGGGATGTGATTTGTTTCCGTACAGCCGGAGCCTTAGTCATAGGCATCCGTGCTCCATCGCCCCGCGCATGCACCCCCTTTAGTTCATTTTATCATTCCTGTCATAGGGTTGTTGATTGCATCAGGATCTCTGTTAGGTTAACTGTTGCCTGATGGGGTGTGTATGGGGCCTTGATTGTGTAGCAGGGGGTTACCAATTTCAATTGGGCAGCTTTGGGGTCCCCTCAGATAGTTGATCTGGACTGTGTGGGTGTAATAAGGAGGTCTGTGCAGAAGGGACTGATTCTGGAAGGACCAGGGAGCTGTTGATGGACTTAGGGTGTCCCAAGATGGCCGCCTCTCATCTCTGACTTTGGAGCTTCTGTTTGTGTAGGGTATCTACAGCCGCCTCTGGGGTCTACAGATAGTCAGTTCTGCGGGCACCGCCACCGGTGAGCGTGGAGGTGACTGTCACAGGGCTCAATAATCTGGCCTGGTAACTCCAGGAAGGCCCCAATGCTATTGCTGTCGGGTGAAGCAAGATGGCCGCTGCCTGTGGTTATGGGAACAGGGCCTCTATGTCCTTTTTTTTGCTAACCCCTTGGTGTTTTTTACAAGATGCCCGGGAAATGGATCCCAATTACCAGGGGGGCTATGTGGCACAGTCCCGGTCTGCTGTAGGCCGCAAGATGGCGCCGGACGCCTCGTGTGTAGAGCCCGCTGTATGGCAGAGTGCGGTCTCGGGCTGTTGTTATCTCCCAAATAGCGTGTCCTCAGGGTAGGGTAAGATGTCCTGTAGGTTCCCGGGGTGTATGCAGCTTGATTGGGGTATATTAAGCCGTTGATGGCGTTGGATTGCAATTATTTGTGCGGAGCACAACTTCCACACGTCCTCCTCTCTGATATTGCCTTTTCTTTATCAAAGTTGAACTTTGTAAGTTCCTGAGTTGTGTATGTTATGTTTTGAAAAATAAAATTAAATAAACCGCGCTGAAAAGGGAGGCAAAGAAATACACAGGATGGGGGGGAAGAGGAAAAAGGGAAGGGAGGGCCTAACCTAAAAGGCTGCTGCTAGAAGTGGGACACTCACACATAGGCTCATGGAGAAGGGTAAAGCTGCGCCAATGAATAGTAATTAAATGTAAATACAAAAGATAAAAAAGAGTACGGAAGGGCACAGATAAATAATGATCATAAAAAACACACACATGGATGTGGCTAAAATTAAAGTCCAATGATGGCTATAGTTAGTCCATATCATAAATCCATAAGAACTTTATAGCATATATCAATTGATCTTGAATCCTGGTTTCCAATGGCAAACCGGTTTCCAACATAGAAGAAACACCACCGTGACTGTCCTGTCTTTTCACACTGTGACATGCAAAAGATAATAAGACCCAACCACCTGCTGAATTAAAGGCTTACCAGATGGCTGGCTGGGTAAATAAGGCATTGAATAATAACTTCCTAGGCAGATGATAGTTGATACGACTGGTCCCACTCAGGAGCGGTCATTCACTGGAGCTAGGAAAACTTTAACGCTGTCCACTTCACCAGAGCCAATCCAACTGATATGCTCAGATAAAAAGAATGGGGCCACCCATAGTGTAATACTGACTAAAATCAATTTATTTTGTATATTGAATTAAAAACACTTACGTAAAAACGCAGTTAAACAAGCACAATATGCATACGGTAATAAGTGTGGGAAAACATTAGCTAGGTCGATCAAGGAACAAAAACTCAGATCATATATACCATATATTATGTCCTTAAAAGACCAGAAGACAACTCTTCCTTCAAAGATCTCGGAAGTTTTCCGGGATTTTTATGCGTCCCTTTATAATATATCAACGGCGACAAACTCTCAGTCGTTGATAGAAGAATTTATACAATCAGCTAAGATGCCCACTATTACGGCTGAAATCAAAGTTGAACTAGACAAGCCGATAAGCTTGGAGGAATTGACATCAGTGGTGAACTCTACCAAACTGGGAAAAGCACCGGGTCCGGATGGACTCACCCTGCAGTATTATAGAACCTTGCTTCCTAGCCTAGGACCCTATATGGTAGAATTATTCAACGAGCTGGGTAAGGATAAACCCCTTCCTAGCGATACCTTAAAAGCTTACATATCTGTTATTCCGAAGGAAGGTAAGGACCCGACCTTATGTGGCAGCTATCGGCCAATCTCTCTGCTGAATACAGATCTTAAATTGTTTACTAAAATCCTAGCGAACCGCCTAGCAACTCACTTACCAGATCTGGTGCATTTGGACCAAGTAGGCTTTGTCCCTACTAGGGAAGCTAGGGATAACACGATCAAAGCCCTAAACTTGCTTCATGTAGCCAGAACTTCCTCTATCCCCTGCGTTTTCCTTAGCACAGATGCGGAAAAAGCATTTGATCGAGTGAATTGGCACTATATGTTCTCAGTCCTTCGACATCTGGGACTAGGGGACACTATTATTCAATGGATTTGGGCAATTTATTCAAAACCTACGGCCCAGGTCAAAGTTAATGGGGTCCTTTCTGACTCTTTCTCTATACAGAACGGTACTAGACAGGGATGTCCGCTATCCCCCCTGCTATTCACCTTATCCCTGGAACCATTCTTAAATAGAATCAGATTGAACCCAGATATCCAAGGCATAAGGGTGGGAGGAGAACAATATAAAATATCAGCCTATGCAGACGATATGCTTTTTTCCTTGACAAATCCAGCCATCTCGCTCCCTAATTTATTACGGGAGTTTGAGATATATGGAGCACTTTCTAACCTGAAAATTAACTTTCATAAATCAGAAGCTATGGGGATAGGGATACCTCCTCGCGTGCTAACTACACTCAAATCTAGCTTTAAATTTAAATGGACAGAGACAGCCCTGCAGTATCTAGGCACTTATATACCTATGGATATGTCACGTATTTTTGAACTGAATTTCTCCCCGCTTTTAACCAAGATCCGCATGCTGTTAGAGACCTGGAATAAGGGCTTGCACTCATGGTTTGGTAGAATTAACTTATTGAAAATGTGTATTTTACCAAAATTTCTTTATTTACTCCAAGCACTACCAATCAGACTTCCTTTATCGTACTTTAAACAAGTCAATTCGCTTTTCATTAAGTTTGTGTGGGCCTACAAGAAACCAAGACTTTCTTTTCATTTAATGACCTTACCCAGGCAACATGGTGGCTTGGCTCTTCCGAATATTTTAGTGTACTACCAGGCAATACACATAGGCAGAATCATTGATTGGTGCCGTCACGGTCAATTTAAACTATGGACCCAGATAGAACAAGCTCAAGCACCCATTCCTTTATCAAGGGCCCCGTGGTGCTATGAACATCTCCAGCCATTGTTGAAAAGCCATCCTTTAATAGGTACGACGCTTCGGATAGGCTCCGTAGCTATTAAAAGACCCTCCATTTCTTCTGTGGACTCTCCTTTGTTCCCTATTTTGGGGAACCCACAGTTCTCTCCGGGTATGTGCTTACATAAGTTTGGCCATTTATATTTTTCAGATAAGACTCAGGCATCTCATTTCTCTATAAATGGCAGATGGCCTTCAATTGAGGAATTAGTGAGGGAGGAAGGCCCTTTTAAACTGAACTTTTGGCCAGCACTTCAGTTAAGACATTTTTTGGACACTATACCTAACCCAGGAAACTACATTCGCCCTTTGACGAAATTTGAAGAATGTTGCTTAGGGGAGGGCATTATAACACAGGTTTTGTCCAAAACATATTCTATGCTGAACTGCCCGGCAGTCTTACCACATCCACCGTTTTTGGATAAATGGGAACAGGATTTACAACGAAAATTCACACCGGCTCAAATCCAGAATATACTAACCCTGGCTTTGAAGTCTTCAGTTTGTTCAAAAACTCAGGAATTTAACTATAAATTACTGACACGATGGTACCTCACTCCACACCTTTTACATCAATATTACCCGGAGACTACAGATCGCTGTTGGAGATGTGAGGGAGACAGAGGAACGTTACTTCATATATTCTGGTCATGTCCTAAATTGAATCACTTCTGGACGACAGTCCAAGAGGTGACTCAAAAATGCACGGAGTATAAGATTCCTGGTGATCCAGCATTTTTCCTACTCCAGGTCTCGAATATTCCGGTTAAATGCTATCAAAAAACTATTATAAGACATCTTCTTTGCGCTGCAAAGTCCTGCATCCCACTCTACTGGAAAAAACAAATACCGCCAACAGTGGCCGATTGGCTGCGTAAGGTAGTAGATATCTGTGGAATGGAGGACTTGTTAGCAGTGGAGAAACATGAACGGGACAAACACTCCTTGACTTGGAATGCCTGGAAACAGTTCATTGTATCCGAGGAGGGGATAGCCCTCCTTAGATAGGAGAGTTATAAAAGAGTGCTGTGCCCTACGGTTTAGGGCTGTCCAGAACCAGTGACACCTAATTTCTCCCCCTCCTTTTTTTTCTTGGGAGGGGGGTTTAATTTATTTATTTATTTAAAGTTCTTTTTTTTTTTTTTTTTTTTTTGTTGGTTAAATAAGAAAAAGGGAAACGAGCGAGATTGGGTTTGGTACTTGAACTTATTCTTTTGGTGGTTTTTTTTTTTTTTTTTTTTTTTTTTTTTTTTTTTTCCTCCTTCTCTTCTCTCTATATGTTGAATTAGGAAATAACAGGGCGGTAGGCGAGTAGCTTTTTAAGCGACCTCGCTGTTCTGTACCATTATATATGAGAAGAATAAGATTTTAGTTGTGATTTGTATGTTGTTTTATCTTGGAAATGTAATGTATCAACCTGATCTCGCACGTGTGGGGTGCTAATAAAGATTATATTTGAAAAAAAAACAAGCACAATAGAAAATACATGGGAAGGCACGCAGCGACGCCACCACGCAGACTCGGAAGAGGGGACGGGTTACCAATGACCGGCCGGCAGTGTATTTTCTATTGTGCTTGTTTAACTGCGTTTTTACGTAAGTGTTTTTAATTCAATATACGAAATAAATTGATTTTAGTCAGTATTACACTATGGGTGGCCCCATTCTTTTTATCTGAGCATATCAGTGCTTTATAATTTGCAACAATCACGTCATTTTCGCGACTCCCAAAAATCTCTTCATGGTGCTTACAATTATAAATATTTTTATCATTAATGCATTACATACATTAACAACAAAAACAAGGTGTGTGTGTGGCAGGCCCACAACATAATAGTTAATAGACATGTGCATTTGTTTTCGTCCGAATGCATTTTCGTCTGAATTTTGGGTATTTTCGTTATCGTTTTAACAAACGATAACGAACGTGCAGAATCCGAAAACCAAAAGATCCGACAAACAAATGCTTTATCTTCATTTTCGTTGCTGCAACAGTTTGATATAGATAGGAGATTCGACATGACGCTGACAATAGCGATCTGTGTCCATCAAACCTGTGGTTGAATGTGCCTAACCTTAGCTCTATTAGTCCAAGATTATTCTACATAGAGAGAAAAGATTTGACATTATAGAGACAATAGCAAAAAAGGTTGAATGTGCCTAACCTAACTCTATTAGTCCAAGATTATTCGACATGAAGTTTCGATGAAGCAGTTGCCGCGAGCGGACATTTATGGTCCAATGCTCCGCCCATAGGCTATAGAAGAATTCTAATGTTGGTTGACCAGTAATAATAATTAATAAATATAATTATTACTAGTGTCATACAACATTAGAATTCTACTATAGCTTGTAGGCGGAACATTCAACCGGAAATGTACGACTGCGGCGTCGTACAGTTTAGTTGCTCCGTCAAATCTTCTTCGAACTTTCGACAGACACCATAAGCCTTCAATGACAGATTCGATCTTAATTATTTCGGATTTTCGGACTAATGGATTTTTTAACGAAACAAAATAAATAAAAACAAATTTCGGGAGTAACTAAATTTATTTTTCGGACGAAAACAAAATATTTCAGTGTGCACATGTCTAATAGTTAGCTGAAGAAAAGATTGTCACCTCATGTATCAAAGAAATTACGTTTGCACTATTGAAGAAAATGGCCAAAAAGAAAAGCCCATTGGGGTACCTAGGATACAGCTAAAAGAAACACAATCAGTAAATCAAATGAAATATTAGTTCAGATTCTAAAAAAGATTTATTGAAAAAATGTCTCAGACATTTGCTGGCATATCAATGGTCCCCCTACCCGCACAGTATTCCAGATATTTTTGTCTCACTTCACGGGCGCTTTGGGGAGGCAAGCCAGGACGGCCAGCTTCAAGTGCCGTCAGGGTTTAAGGATCAGGAAAGCTAGCCTCAGTCCCAACTGAGGCCACATAGTTTGTTGCATTTTTTCGAGGAAAATTGTGCAGAATGCAGCAGGCAAGCACAATATGGTTCAGTTTATATTCAGCCATGTGGATTGGAGTCAGAAATAGGTGGAACCGGCTGGCCATTATCCCGAAAGCATTCTCCATGACTCTTCTGGCTCTGGCCAGCCGGTAATTAAAAACCCTCTGGTCCGGAGTGAGGGTCCTCATCGGGAACGGCCGCATCAGGTGTTTACCCAGCCCAAATGCTTCATCAGCAACAAACACAAACGGGATTCCTTCCACGTTCTCTTCCGAAGCCACCACTCTAGAGATGCCTGTAGAACTCCGTCTGGGCGATGACTCTACCATCAGACATCTGCCCATTCTTCCCCACTTCCACATAGAGGAACTCATATGTCGCCGACACAACCCCCAACATCACGATACTATTAAACCCCTTGTAATTATAATAGTATGACCACGAGTTGGGGGGTGGGACGTTGTGGACGTGTTTCTCATCAATTGCCCCTCAACAGTTGGGAAAGTCCCAACGATCGGCAAAGTGGGATGCCACAGTCTGACATTCCTGTGGCATTGAAGGAAACTGTGGAGTAAAACAAGGAATACAAATGTGTAATTTTGCACATAAACATTGCAAGCAGATTATACACAAACATTCTGGGCCAACATCAGTATAACATTTATTTTAAGGAGTATTTTAAGACAAAAGTATAAGGTCCACTTATCAGATTCTTCCCCCCTCTGATGGCCCATTGTGAAAATTTTAGGGGGGGGGGGTGTTTTGGACAGGTAACCCTCTTTGGCCAGCCCCTCCTTACTTACACTATTGGCAGCCCACTGGACAGGTAAGAAGTGTCATAATACAAAAATAAAAATACACACTGTACAAATGGAAGCACATTTTTACATTCTGCAATTAGCTATGAAGATAATAGGAGAACAAAACTTTAAACAGTACCATTTGAAAGTATTCAGGCAGGCCCTTTCACTACATGCTTTGGGGAATTCATCCATAAATATGACCACAAAAGAGGTAGGTATAGTGCGTATGGGTTTGTCAAAGTCAGCAGATAGAGGATTGGTATCGGTTGACTTAACGGTTGGGGGGGAGGGAGGGTTCCAAATGATTTTGAGACCCCAAAAAAAGCCTCTGGCACTATGCATGAATTTAAGGACACAAATAATATTTGTACACATTTTATGGGGTGTTTAGGGTAAGCACTACAATGGAGCTGATAAAATACATTGTTAAGTGACGAGGCTATAGGTAGGTATGGGCCCAGGACAGCATGCTGGGGAGGTTAGTGAAGGAAAATATGCATGAAGGACAAAAAAGGAAGTTTAAAAACTTCCAGCATGCATGAGAACAAAGGGGACATTCACAGCATATTACAATCATGGTAATTAGGGAATGATGAAAGAAATACAATACATTAGCAAACATTAAATACATAGAATGTGATGGCCTGGGGGGAGATGCCTGTTGAGAACTTAATGTCCTGCAGACTTCTCCCAGTCGCCAAGTACCGCAATGTGGCGACTAGCCTCTGCTCGGGAGTGATGACTTGCCGCATACAGGTGTCCTGCCTGCTAATATAAGGGGACAGCAAAGCCAACAAACAATGAAAAACGGGGTCTGTCATCCGGATATAATTACTGAAATCATCAGGATTATACTCACGGATCTCCCATAACAAAGGAATGTGAGAGAATTGGTCACGCTGGAGTAACCAATTCTTGGTCCATGAACTTCTCCCTACCCTGTTCATGGACTGGGCTTGGTTCAAAGTAAGAACACCAACACCAAGCCCCTGCATAGCACGAACTCTATGACGAGTACGTAACCGCAACATGGCTTCAAAATGGTCGGCTGGTCAGAACGAACTAACAGAATGCACTGAAAAACAGCAAGGACCGAGCTGAAAATCAGATACGAGCGGACAAGAACGCACTGAAAAAACAGATACGAACCGACTACATGCACTGAAAACCAGATACAAACCCACAAGCACAAACTGAAGAGCAGTAATGATCTGAAAAACACGAGTCTGAAAAGCGTAAATCGTCTCTCACCAAACTTCTACTAACACAATATAAACACGAGATTAGCAGAAGGAGCCCAAAGGGTGGCACACTTGGTATTGAACTTCACTTTTATAGTCTCGTTGTACGTGTTGTACGTCACCACGTTCTTGACGTTCCGACAACTTTGTGTGACCGTGTGTATGCAAGACAAGTTTGAGCCAAAATCCGTCTTAAAAAATCCCATGGATTTTGTTGTCCGAATGTGCGACCGTGTGTACGTGGCATTAGTGTTTTATGTGTGAGCCAATCCCAGCTGAACACACAGCCGCTCAGCCTGACAGTCTATTGATACAGGCTTGCAGTACCTCTCCTCCCCATTAGTACAGGCTGTACAGAAGGGGGAGTGGGTGGCATGTTTCTCCTAAGCAGGCATTAGCTTTAGAATAGAAGCATTGCCTGTACACATGTGGGCGGCTGAAACACTCCAGGTCTGCTCTCAGCATGTACTCCTGCCAGTATAGGATGAAAACAAGGAAAGAGGGGCGCCTCTGAATATATATCAAAAAACTATTTTATTACAACAGCATTATCCACTCACATGGGGGAACAAGATGTCGCGTTCAGATCCTGCATGCTGGGCAGAGAAGGCTGTAGAACTGCAGGTCACAGTAAGTCCAGGTCACAGCAAATCCATTTTAGCTTGCCTCTCATCAGGATAGACTGGAACAGCAGAGCATGGTGCTGGCTCCTTCAGAAGTCCAGGTACAGGTGGGTAAACACAGTCTGATGGAGGGAACAGTAGGTCAGTTTTTTCAGACCGGGGTTCTGGTGATGATGTGGGGAGGGTGAAGCGCCACTGCTGGGGATTAGCCTAGCTGTGTGTCCATGCCATCAGTTTCACCTTTCAGCAGGGCCGAACTGGGAATAAAATTCAGCCCTGGAAAAAATTTCATACCAGCCCCACAGCATTATTATACCAGCGCAACAGCATGACGTCATTATTTTCTGGTTCAAGAAAGGGAAAACCATACATTTTAAAGCACATTTGAAGAGTGTATTATATATTAAAAAGACAGATATGAAATCACATAGGGATATATATATATAAGCAAATTCCAGTTAAAAGTGGTCAATCATCAAGGGGGACCCCAGGAACTCAGAACATGGGGGGGGGAGCACATTCCGCAGAAAGAATACACTAAGGTACTGATATAAGGGGGAAACCCTTTATATCAGTGCCCCCTTACATTATTGTACTCTCTCCCCCCTTACATCAGTGACCCCCCTTCAGACTGGCCTGGCGGTGCTGTCACTGACCTCCTCTCCACAGTCCACACACATCTGACTTCTCCCATGACCCCCATCCTGGCGGCGCTCCCACTCTTGACTCCTCTTCAGACTCCCTCAGAGACTGCAGACATGATACAGGAGATGGTCAGAGACTGCAGACATGATACAAGAGCTCAATGCAGCCTCACCAGTGCCCATCAAATGCAGCCTCGCCAGTGCCCATCAAATGCAGCCTCCCTAGTGCCCATCAAATGCAGCCTCGCCAGTGCCCATCAAATGCAGCCTCACTGTGCCCATCAAATGCAGCCTCACTGTGCCCATCAAATGAAGCCTCACTGTGCTCATCAAATGCAGCTTTACTCTGCCCGTGAATGCGGCCTCACTGTGCCCACCATTGTGGCCTCAATGTGACCACCATTGCGGCCTCACCGTGCCCACCATTGCGGCCTCACCGCGCCCACCATTGCGGCCTCACCATGCCCACCATTGCGGCCTCACTGTGCCCATCAAATGCAGCTTTACTGTGCCGTGAAAGCAGTCTCACTGTGCCCATGAATGCAGCCTTACTGTGCCCACGAATGCAGCCTTACTGTGCCCATCATTGCAGCCCCTCCTGTGCCCCATGTCCCAGTCTGCAGTCCCTGTCTGTGGGAAGGTGTGTTGTTGATGCTCGGTACAGTACCTTCCATGCCAGCAGGATATCCATGATGGCCAGCAGCAGGCAGGGGCTGTTCTCGTTTTGGATGGGGACAGTGCTCCTTCCAGAGGATCTGTTTGCTGTGAGATGGAGTGGTCCCAGGCCACCTGCACCTTCAGCCGTCCTCACTTTCCGGCCCCAGTCAGCCTGTCCCCTGGTCCTGGGGAAGTGGAGAGCAGCTGGAGAGAAGGGGGAGCAGAGAGTACTGGCGGGGTAGGAGAGCACATGGGTGGGGGCAAAGAGCAGGGGGGAGTGGAGATCACAGGGGTGGGGAGTGCAGAGCACTGGGGGGGCAAAAATAACAGGGGTTGAGAGCACGGGAGGCTGAGAGCACTGGGGGGTAAGAGTGTGGGGTGGCGAAGAGCACTGGACGGGAGCTTGAGAGCACTGGGGGGGCAGAAAAACAGGGCTGGAGAGCACTGGGGGGTACAAAGAGCAGGGGGGAGTGGAGAGCAATGGGGGGAGCTTGAGAGCACCCATGGGGGCCAGAAAGTACAGGGGTGGAAAGCACGGGGGACTGGAGAGCACTGGTGGGGTTGGAGAGCACATGGATGGGGGCAAAATGCAGGGGGGAGTGGAGAGTGCTGGGGGGAGCTTGTGAGAGCACTGGTGGGGGAGACAAAAAGAACAGGGGTGGAGAGCATTGGGGCTGGAGAGCACTTTGGGGGGTAGAGTGCACTGTGGGGGGTGGGGAGCACGGTGGGGGCTGGAGAGCACTGTGGGGGGTGGAGAGCACTGTGAGGGCTGGAGATCACTGTGGGGGGTGGGGAGTACTGTGGGGGCTGGAGAGCAGTGTGGGGGGTGAAGAGCACTGGGGTGGCGGCTGGAGAACACTGTGGGGGGTGGAGAGCACGGTGGGGGCTGGAGAGCACTGTTGGGGGTGGAGAGCACTGGGGTGGGGGCTAGAGAAGGATGGGGAGAGCTGGAGAGCAGGGGGGCAGAAAGAACAGGGGTGGGGAGCATGGGGGGGCTGGACACTTGACAGCACTGTGGGGGGTGGGGAGCACGGGGGGCTGGAGAGTACTGCGGGGGGTGGAGAGCACTGTGGGGGGAGCACAAGGGGCTGGACAGTACTGTGGGGGTGGGGAGCACTGCAGGGGGTAGAAAGCATAGTGGGGTAGCACGGGGGGCTGGAGAGTACTGTGGGAGGTGGGGAGCACTGCGGGGGGAGCACTGTGGGGGGATGGGGAGCACTGCGGGGGTGGAGAGCACTGTGGTGGGGGAGCACAGGGGGCTGGAGAGTACTGTGGGGGGTGGGGAGCACTGCGGGGGGTGGAGAGCACTGTGGGGGGTGGGGAGCACTGCAGGGGTGGAGAGCACTGTGGGGGGAGCACGGGGGGCTGGAGAGTACTGTGGGGGGTGGGGAGCACTGCGGGGGCTGGAGAGTACTGTGGGGGTGGGGAGCACTGTGGGGGGCTGGAGAGCACTGTGGGGGGGGGCTAGAGAAGGATGGGGAAAGCAGGGGGGGGCAGAAAGAACAGGGGTTGAGGGAACTGTGGGGGGGGGGCTGGAGAGTGTGGTGGGGAGGAGAGCACTGGGGGAGCACAAGGAGAAGGGGGGCAGTAAAAGAAGTTGGATAGGGGGATCAGCAGGGGGCGGCATATAGAGGAAATGAGCTTTCTATATTCCTCCATGCAGCTGCTGAATGCTTGATTCTCCTCCTTTCCCTCCTCCAAGCATTCAGTGGCTGCATGGATGAATATAGAAAGCTAATTTCCTCTATATGCGGCCCCCCTGCTGATCCCCCTATCCAGGCACACAGGGCGGCTGTACTCACAGGCATCTCTCCTGTGTTTCACGGAGCTGGCCGGGTCTGTGTTCGGCGGCCACTCCGTAACATGGTCCCGCCCTCTACTATCACATGAGCCGGTCTAGGGGGGGCGGGACCGTGTTACGGAGCGACCACCGAACACAGACCCGGCCATCTCCGTGTTCACAGGAGCATAACAGGGGAGCACTGCAGCCGCAAAGCGGCCCCAGGGCAGGCAGCCTACCGGGAAATATCCCGGTATCCCGGTAGGCCAGTCCGGCCCTGCCTTTCAGGTGTAAAGGGACACGGCCGTGGATGGAGGGTGAGAGCGAGGCTTGGGAAGCAAACAACAGCGCTGCGTCCAGCGATGACGTCACTGATATGCGATGCGTTTCTGAATTTCATGGCCGCTGTTGGAGGAGTGGCTGCATTCCTTTGTCAAGCGTAGGGGCTCTGAGGACTGGAGAGAGTTTTATGGATTGACAGGGGGGTGTGGCCGGGACGGACTGACAGGGCATAAAGTCAATAATACTGTGTGTGATGATTAAAAGAGACACAATGCAGAGACAAATATATACATTACGTATTAGCATCTTATAAGGACTTTTGTATGGATTGTAAATGGCTAATGAATAACTCAATAATATAATAAACTGATATTAAAAAATATACATATAAAAATTCATATATATATATATATATATATATATAAATATAGTAGAAAAATATGAAAAAAAAATATAGAAAAATATATAATAAAGACTGGAGAAAAAATGATGATGAACAGTACATTACGCAAAAAAAATTATATATATATATTGTGGTAGTGGGGTACCCCACCAGTGTTTGGACAGAGGATTCTCAACCAGGCAGGTTGAGGGGCTCCAGTTTATTTGCTTATTTGGGAGGAAACTGGCTTTTCAGTTTCCTCATTGTTTACTGAAATCCCCAGTCCTGGGTCCAGGTCTTGAGATCCACAAGCATACAGTGGCGGCCCATTCATAGGGGGCGCCCGGGCGCCGCCCCCCCCCTCCTTGCAGTAACAAAAAAAAGAAAAAAAAAAGGTTAAAAAAAAAATATATATTTAAACATGTCCCTCTCACTGCCGCCGGTGATTGGCTTTTTTTTTTTCTCCTCGCGCTCTCAGCGCGAGGAGGAAAAAAAGCCGATTACCGGCTCTGTTATTATCACATGATCAGCTGTCATTGGCTGACAGCTGATCACGTGGTAAGGGGTCGGATCGACCCCTTACTCGGATCTGTGATCCAGCGAGTCTCACAGACTCGCTGATCACATAGCGCGCAAGCAGCTCGTGGCCGGGACGAAGTCAATAGACGTCGTCCCGGCACAATAGATCCGCGCTGAAGCCGTCATTTGGCTATAGCACGGGTCTAAGGTGGTTAAGAAAAAATGTGTTTGGCACTGTCTGTGATCTTCTGGTCATGCAATGCTTCTTCCCTAAAGCTGATGTTAGGTGCACAATGAATAGCTGCTTCTTACAATAATGTGTGTATATTTACTGCCATAGAATGTAGTGTAAATTTAACCTGACTATTGCAAGCACCTTTAATTTAATTTATTATTGCATAGCAAAAAATGTAAGATCCCTTCAAGTGCTCAGCAATTATAATTAATATTAATTTTGATGTGTCAGTACAAGATATTAAATAACAGCATAGAAAATAGAATATGTTTATATGTATACATTTATATTGTATATTATTATACCGCACAACTACCTAATGTACATGTTAATGTCGGCGGCACCCCCAACCCCCCCCCCCCCCCCCCACTGGGTGGTAGCACCCCACCTGATGCCACAGCGTCCATTTTAATACATGCAATTTTTTATTATATATCGTGTGTAGCTTGGAGTCTGGGTTTTAATAGAATGTCATTTGCTGTCATGTGTTAAAGCTGGATTTCTAGCTTAACTTAAATGATTATAGATACAAAAATGATAAAGTGAATAACGCGATTAAAGTGATTAAATGATTAAACCTTTGTCTGTATAAGAAAATAAACGTACGATAACAGTGCGAAAAAGATAAACAATCACATTTATTAATACAGGAAAGAAACGTCAGAATTATTTAGAGCTTATCATAAACTTAGGTGATGGTACATGTACAGGGTTATCAAGGCTTAGGAGATATTTAAGGCCACATGGTTTACAACAGATATACACTGATCAATAAGGTTACCAACACATCAAGACAAGTCCTAGGAGGTAATATAGATTAAAGTTAGAGAAAGGTTAGAGAAAGGTTAGAGATACACAGAATACATTACACTTCCATCCGGTGGTATGGGAATCCAGAGAGAGACTGGAGCATCCAGCTCTAAACTTATTTATATGCCAAAAATGCCCCTTCTCCAGTCTCAATGTTCATTGGCTCCCAGGGGTAACTCTCTGATTGGTTAATTTCTTTGGGCTAGCTCCGTGATTGGTCCTTTTCTAAAGTCAAAACTCCTGTTGTAAGTTAGTTTCCAAGATTTATGAATCACCAGTTCTAACTAGGTCTGACATTAGTATGTTAATGACCCTTGGGGAGAAGGAGCCATATTGTCTAGCGAAACCCAGGGGAAAGGGAGGGACTGGTGACTCACAGGTTTTGATAACCAGAGATGACATTAGTATGTTAATGACCCCTGCGTAGAAGGAGCCATCTATTGTAAGAGAACAAGGGATATTCAATTAACACCTGGGCACAGTCAATCTATGGATTAACGAACCAATGTCCTAGAGAAAAAATCTAGCTTGCCTGTCATAAAAATATATATAAATATATATACACATATATACATACGTACATACATATATATATATACATATACATACACATACATACACATCCCCACACACACACCTCTCCATACATATATATTTGTACATCCTATGGGGCATGGCAATCCAATTCCATTTTAAATATTCAAAATCTCCAACACAGTTTCCCCTGAAGTTCATTCTTAAACTTATGTCCATGATTTTGTACCCACCCACAACAGTCCAGAAGTCCCAACCCTTCCCCACCACCACCACGGCCTCCTCTTCCTTTCTTGAACACGCCGGAACTCCTCAAGGTAGGCTTAAGACAGGAAACAAATCCAGGTGCCCTTGAGGCTTCACATCTAAACCATGAGTGTCTGTACTGCAATGTTTCATCGCCCCTCTGCCTTGGAAGAGCGGAACTCCAAAATTGATGGCGGGATCCGGGCATATCTAGTCCTGTAACTTGGTGAGACCGTGTAGTGGTTTCTCCGCTTGGATCGGACCGCGAGACAGCACTTTTCAGCATGGTGAAGAACAGTTCAGGGTAGTCTTACTTGTCACATTTGTCTCAAGAGATGACTTGATTGTCTTCAGGTGGTGGTTGGGCGGGCCTCCAGACAGTCGTGCATGAATACATAAAACGAACAAAAAAAGGAGAATGTCAGTGTACAGATATTGGAGGAATGCCAGACAGGAGCAACGGTCCTCAAGACTTAATACTTATAAGTAAGGATGGGCCCGGTGCTCGATGCGAACCCACGTTCGCATCGAGCACCGGGCGTTCGCTCGCTCGGCGAGCCCAGAACTATTTTGGCCGCTCGCATCTCGTTGGTGTGATGCGAGCGGCCCCGCAATGCATTGCGGCCGGCGCGGCCGACGCAGTGCATTGCTGGCTGATGATTGGCCAAGCATGCACTGTGACCCCGCATGCTTGGCCAATCACAGCCCCGGAAACTCGAAGAGCCATAATTGGCTACAGGCAGGACGCCTGTAGCCAATTACAGCTCAGGGGCTGTAGTACACGCCCCCCCCTATAAAACGCCGCCACGCCGTCTGCGCCGGTCACATGCTGTTCCGGCGCAGATTGAGCAGGCAGATTCTGTGACACTCTGCTGCATTTAGATAGTTAGAGAGATTCACTTACAGAGATTGAGTTAGATAGATTCAGTTACAAAGATTGATTGAGAAAGAGGGGCTTGTAGTGTGCTCGTGGCAGGCAGGCAGAGCTCCTATATTTTGTTACCAGAAGCACCTATAGGACTTGTAGTGTGTTCGTGGCAGGCAGGCAGAGCTCCTATATTTTGTTACCAGAAGCACCTATAGGACTTGTAGTGTGTTCGTGGCAGGCAGGCAGAGCTCCTATATTTTGTTACCAGAAGCACCTATAGGACTTGTAGTGTGTTCGTGGCAGGCAGGCAGAGCTCCTATATTTTGTTACCAGAAGCACCTATAGGACTTGTAGTGTGTTCGTGGCAGGCAGGCAGAGCTCCTATATTTTGTTACCAGAAGCACCTATAGGACTTGTAGTGTGTTCGTGGCAGGCAGGCAGAGCTCCTTCATTTTGTTCCCAGAGGCACCTATAGGACTTGAAGTGTGTTAGTCCCATTACACACACAGAGCTATATTTTCTTCCCAGAAGCACCTATAGGACTTGAAGTGTGTTAGTCCCATTACACACACAGAGCTATATTTTGTTCCCAGAAGCACCTATAGGACTTGAAGTGTGTTAGTCCCATTACACACACAGAGCTATATTTTCTTCCCAGAAGCACCTATAGGACTTGAAGTGTGTTAGTCCCATTACACACACAGAGCTATATTTTGTTCCCAGAAGCACCTATAGGACTTGAAGTGTGTTAGTCCCATCACACACACAGAGCTATATTTTGTTCCCAGAAGCACCTATAGGACTTGAAGTGTGTTAGTCCCATCACACACACAGAGCTATATTTTGTTCCCAGAAGCACCTATAGGACTTGAAGTGTGTTAGTCCCATCACACACACAGAGCTATATTTTGTTCCCAGAAGCACCTATAGGACTTGAAGTGTGTTAGTCCCATTACACACACAGAGCTATATTTTCTTCCCAGAAGCACCTATAGGACTTGAAGTGTGTTATTCCCATTACACACACAGAGCTATATTTTCTTCCCAGAAGCACCTATAGGACTTGAAGTGTGTTAGTCCCATTACACACACAGAGCTATATTTTGTTCCCAGAAGCACCTATAGGACTTGAAGTGTGTTAGTCCCATCACACACACAGAGCTATATTTTCTTCCCAGAAGCACCTATAGGACTTGAAGTGTGTTAGTCCCATTACACACACAGAGCTATATTTTGTTCCCAGAAGCACCTATAGGACTTGAAGTGTGTTAGTCCCATTACACACACAGAGCTATATTTTCTTCCCAGAAGCACCTATAGGACTTGAAGTGTGTTAGTCCCATTACACACACAGAGCTATATTTTGTTCCCAGAAGCACCTATAGGACTTGAAGTGTGTTAGTCCCATCACACACACAGAGCTATATTTTGTTCCCAGAAGCACCTATAGGACTTGAAGTGTGTTAGTCCCATCACACACACAGAGCTATATTTTGTTCCCAGAAGCACCTATAGGACTTGAAGTGTGTTAGTCCCATCACACACACAGAGCTATATTTTGTTCCCAGAAGCACCTATAGGACTTGAAGTGTGTTAGTCCCATCACACACACAGAGCTATATTTTGTTCCCAGAAGCACCTATAGGACTTGAAGTGTGTTAGTCCCATCACACACACAGAGCTATATTTTGTTCCCAGAAGCACCTATAGGACTTGAAGTGTGTTAGTCCCATCACACACACAGAGCTATATTTTGTTCCCAGAAGCACCTATAGGACTTGAAGTGTGTTAGTCCCATCACACACACAGAGCTATATTTTGTTCCCAGAAGCACCTATAGGACTTGAAGTGTGTTAGTCCCATCACACACACAGAGCTATATTTTGTTCCCAGAAGCACCTATAGGACTTGAAGTGTGTTAGTCCCATCACACACACAGAGCTATATTTTGTTCCCAGAAGAACCTATAGGACTTGAAGTGTGTTAGTCCCATCACACACACAGAGCTATATTTTGTTCCCAGAAGCACCTATAGGACTTGAAGTGTGTTAGTCCCATTACACACACAGAGCTATATTTTGTTCCCAGAAGCACCTATAGGACTTGAAGTGTGTTAGTCCCATCACACCCACAGAGCTATATTTTGTTCCCAGAAGCACCTATAGGACTTGAAGTGTGTTAGTCCCATCACACACACAGAGCTATATTTTGTTCCCAGAAGCACCTATAGGACTTGAAGTGTGTTAGTCCCATCACACACACAGAGCTATATTTTGTTCCCAGAAGCACCTATAGGACTTGAAGTGTGTTAGTCCCATCACACACACAGAGCTATATTTTGTTCCCAGAAGCACCTATAGGACTTGAAGTGTGTTAGTCCCATTACACACACAGAGCTATATTTTCTTCCCAGAAGCACCTATAGGACTTGAAGTGTGTTATTCCCATTACACACACAGAGCTATATTTTCTTCCCAGAAGCACCTATAGGACTTGAAGTGTGTTAGTCCCATTACACACACAGAGCTATATTTTGTTCCCAGAAGCACCTATAGGACTTGAAGTGTGTTAGTCCCATCACACACACAGAGCTATATTTTCTTCCCAGAAGCACCTATAGGACTTGAAGTGTGTTAGTCCCATTACACACACAGAGCTATATTTTCTTCCCAGAAGCACCTATAGGACTTGAAGTGTGTTAGTCCCATTACACACACAGAGCTATATTTTGTTCCCAGAAGCACCTATAGGACTTGAAGTGTGTTAGTCCCATCACACACACAGAGCTATATTTTGTTCCCAGAAGAACCTATAGGACTTGAAGTGTGTTAGTCCCATCACACACACAGAGCTATATTTTGTTCCCAGAAGCACCTATAGGACTTGAAGTGTGTTAGTCCCATTACACACACAGAGCTATATTTTCTTCCCAGAAGCACCTATAGGACTTGAAGTGTGTTAGTCCCATTACACACACAGAGCTATATTTTGTTCCCAGAAGCACCTATAGGACTTGAAGTGTGTTAGTCCCATCACACACACAGAGCTATATTTTGTTCCCAGAAGCACCTATAGGACTTGAAGTGTGTTAGTCCCATCACACACACAGAGCTATATTTTGTTCCCAGAAGCACCTATAGGACTTGAAGTGTGTTAGTCCCATCACACACACAGAGCTATATTTTGTTCCCAGAAGCACCTATAGGACTTGAAGTGTGTTAGTCCCATCACACACACAGAGCTATATTTTGTTCCCAGAAGCACCTATAGGACTTGAAGTGTGTTAGTCCCATCACACACACAGAGCTATATTTTGTTCCCAGAAGCACCTATAGGACTTGAAGTGTGTTAGTCCCATCACACACACAGAGCTATATTTTCTTCCCAGAAGCACCTATAGGACTTGAAGTGTGTTAGTCCCATCACACAGAGCTCCTCTATTTTCTTTGCAGAAGCACCCACAGGACTTCTAGTGTGTTAGTGGCATCACACAGAGCTCCTATATATTCTTCTCAGCAGCACCCACAGGACTTCTAGTGTGTTAGTGGCATCACACAGAGCTCCTCTATTTTCTTTGCAGAAGCACCCATAGGACTTCTAGTGTGTTAGTGGCATCACACAGAGCTCCTCTATTTTCTTTGCATAAGCACCCACAGGACTTCTAGTGTGTTAGTGGCATCACACAGAGCTCCTCTATTTTCTTCTCAGCAGCACCCACAGGACTTCTAGTGTGTTAGTGGCATCACACAGAGCTCCTCTATTTTCTTTGCATAAGCACCCACAGGGCTTCTAGTGTGTTAGTGGCATCACACAGAGCTCCTCTATTTTCTTTGCATAAGCACCCACAGGACTTCTAGTGTGTTAGTGGCATCACACAGAGCTCCTCTATTTTCTTTGCAGAAGCACCCATAGGACTTCTAGTGTGTTAGTGGCATCACACAGAGCTCCTATATATTCTTCTCAGCAGCACCCACAGGACTTCTAGTGTGTTAGTGGCATCACACAGAGCTCCTCTATTTTCTTTGCAGAAGCACCCACAGGACTTCTAGTGTGTTAGTGGCATCACACAGAGCTCCTCTATTTTCTTTGCATAAGCACCCACAGGACTTCTAGTGTGTTAGTGGCATCACACAGAGCTCCTCTATTTTCTTTGCAGAAGCACCCACAGGACTTCTAGTGTGTTAGTGGCATCACACAGAGCTCCTCTATTTTCTTTGCAGAAGCACCCATAGGACTTCTAGTGTGTTAGTGGCATCACACAGAGCTCCTATATATTCTTCTCAGCAGCACCCACAGGACTTCTAGTGTGTTAGTGGCATCACACAGAGCTCCTCTATTTTCTTTGCAGAAGCACCCACAGGACTTCTAGTGTGTTAGTGGCATCACACAGAGCTCCTCTATTTTCTTTGCATAAGCACCCACAGGACTTCTAGTGTGTTAGTGGCATCACACAGAGCTCCTCTATTTTCTTTGCATAAGCACCCACAGGACTTCTAGTGTGTTAGTGGCATCACACAGAGCTCCTCTATTTTCTTTGCAGAAGCACCCATAGGACTTCTAGTGTGTTAGTGGCATCACACAGAGCTCCTATATATTCTTCTCAGCAGCACCCACAGGACTTCTAGTGTGTTAGTGGCATCACACAGAGCTCCTCTATTTTCTTTGCAGAAGCACCCACAGGACTTCTAGTGTGTTAGTGGCATCACACAGAGCTCCTCTATTTTCTTTGCATAAGCACCCACAGGACTTCTAGTGTGTTAGTGGCATCACACAGAGCTCCTCTATTTTCTTTGCAGAAGCACCCATAGGACTTCTAGTGTGTTAGTGGCATCACACAGAGCTCCTATATATTCTTCTCAGCAGCACCCACAGGACTTCTAGTGTGTTAGTGGCATCACACAGAGCTCCTCTATTTTCTTTGCAGAAGCACCCACAGGACTTCTAGTGTGTTAGTGGCATCACACAGAGCTCCTCTATTTTCTTTGCATAAGCACCCACAGGACTTCTAGTGTGTTAGTGGCATCACACAGAGCTCCTCTATTTTCTTTGCAGAAGCACCCATAGGACTTCTAGTGTGTTAGTGGCATCACACAGAGCTCCTATATTTTCTTCTCAGCAGCACCCACAGGACTACCGACTACAATGGCTGGAAGACCGCCAAGGGGAGGCAGAGCGTGCAGAGCCAAGAACACAGGGCAGGCAGGCTCTGTTTCTAGTGGACGTGGCCGTGGACGTGGACGTGGTCGTGCATCGTCATCAGCACGTGGCCATGGGACACGCGCGTCTTTGTTTTCGGCAGCTGGACATGTGGAGCCGCATCATGCTGAAGGCTTGGTAGAATGGATGACCAAGCCCTCCTCATCCTCCTCATCCTCTCTCACCCAGGCTCAGGGTACTGACAGAGCATCATCAGCCACCCCTTCCCTAGACCCACCATGTCCTCCTGAGGAGTCCCCCGAACTCTTTGAGCACAGTGTTGGGTACATGCTCCAGGAGGATGCCCAACGATTCGAAGGCTCGGATGACGATACCCAGCTTGAGGAATCTGGCAGTACAGTTCCACCAGCTGCAGCTTACTGCCAGGTTTGCTCTAGTGGTGAAGAGGGAGGGGATGATGAGGTCACTGACTCCACGTGGGTGCCTCAAGGGAGAGAGGATGAGGAGGAGGACGAGGAGGAGGAGGATGCGGCGTCACATGTCCAACGAGGCAGGATGCCCCCTGGAGGCCAGGTAGAGGCCAGCACAGCAACTGTACAACACCGCAGAGCTCCGCCTGTGCAGGGCGCTGCCTCTGCACGTTATCAGAAAAGTTCTTTGGTGTGGGCCTTTTTTGAGACGAGTGCAGCAGATCGCACCACTGCTATTTGCAATATTTGTCTCAAGCGTATCTCGCGTGGCCAAAACATCAGCCGCTTGGGCACGACAAGCATGACCAGACATATGGCGACCTGCCATGCAGCTCGTTGGCAGGCACACATAAAAGACCCACACCAAAGAACTAAGCGGACCTCTCCTTGCTCCTCCTCAGCTGGGATCTCCATCCCCACTACACCTTCAGTCCTCTCTGAAAGCTGCTCTGAGAGGACTGAAGGTGTAGAATTCGGTGTGTCACAACCAAGTACTTGCAGTACACCGACGTCCGAATGCAGCAGGCAAATTTCCCTGCCCCAGCTGCTGGACCGTAGAAAGAAGTACACTCCCAGCCATCCACATGCCCAGCGGTTGAATGCTAGCCTTGCTAAATTGCTAGCACTTCAACTGCTGCCTTTTCAGTTGGTAGACTCGGCCCCCTTCCGTGAGTTTGTTCAATGTGCGGTTCCTCAGTGGCAGGTTCCCAAACGCCACTTTTTCTCGCGGAAGGCGATTCCGTCTCTCTACCGGCATGTGGAGGGCAATGTCCATGCCTCGCTGGACAGGGCGGTCAGCGGTAAGGTGCATATTACCGCTGACTCATGGTCCAGCAGGCATGGACAGGGACGGTACCTTTCTTTCACGGCCCATTGGGTCACTCTATTGGCAGCTGGGAGGGATGCAGGACAAGGTGCAGTAGTGTTGGAGGTTGTTCCGCCACCACGCCTCCAAAACGCGACTACTGCTACTGGTTGTGACACACCTCTCTCCTCCACCCCCTCCTCTTCTTCTTCCTCCAGTGCTCTGTCCTTGGAACCAGCGGTGCTCCGTAGGCGTACAAGGGGCTACGCAAGTACGCAGGCAAAAAGATGCCATGCCGTGCTTGCGCTGGTGTGTTTGGGGGACAGGAGCCACACTGGGCCAGAGGTTCTGGCAGCTCTGCAGGGGCAGGCCGAGAGGTGGTTGACGCCACGTCAGCTTAAGCCAGGAATGGTCGTTTCTGACAATGGCACCAACCTCCTCTCCGCCCTGCGACAGGGGCAGCTCACCCATGTGCCCTGCATGGCTCACGTCCTCAACCTGGTGGTGCAGCGGTTCTTGGGCAGGTTCCCAGGCTTACAGGATGTCCTGAGGCAGGCCAGGAAAGTCTGTGTGCATTTCCGCCGATCTTATAATGCCAGTGCTCGGCTGACTGAGCTGCAAAAGGAGCTGAACCTGCCCAAGAACCGCCTAATATCTGACATGCCCACCAGGTGGAACTCAACGTTGGCCATGCTGCAGCGACTGCACACGCAGCAGAGGGCCATCAATGAGTACCTTTGCGACTACGGCACCAGGACAGGGTCAGGGGAGCTTGGTTTTTTTTCCCCACGTCAGTGGAGCATGATCAGGGATGCATGCACTGTCCTCTCACCATTTGAGGAGGCCACGAGGATGGTGAGCAGTGACAGTGCATGCATCAGTGACACTGTCCCTCTTGTCCACCTGTTGGAGCATACGCTGCGTGGGATAATGGACAGGGCACTTGAGGCAGAACAGAGGCAGGAAGAGGAGGACTTCCTTGCCTCTCAAGGCCCCCTTTATCCGGACAGTGTTCCTTCTGTCCCACCCATCACACAGGAAGAGGATGAGGAGGAGGAGGAGGAGGAGGAGGAGGAGGAGGATTGTGTGAGCATGGAGGTGGAGCCTGGCACTCAGCATCAGCAGCAGCAGTCTTTTAGGGATGATGTACAGTCCCAACAAGCCAGTGGACTTGTACGTGGCTGGGAGGAGGTGGCTGGCGATCATGTCATCCTCAGTGACCCAGAAGACTCCGGACCGAATGCCTCAGCTAACCTACGCTGCATGGCCTCCCTGATCCTGCAAAGCCTGCGGAAGGATCCTCGTGTTCTTCGGATCAAGGAGAGGGACCATTACTGGCTGGCCACTCTCCTTGATCCGCGGTACAAGGGTAAGGTTGCGGACCTTATCTTGCCGTCGCAGAGGGAGCAGAGGATGAGACATCTCAGGGAGGCCTTGCAGAAAGGTCTGTGCAACGCGTTCCCAGAAACTGGGAGGCTACAAACTCCTGGTCCTGGGCGACGAGTTGCTGAGGCTTCGGTCAGTGGCAGAAGGAGCGGTGGGGAAGGTGGACGTCTGACCGATGCGTTCAGACAATTTTTTAGTCCGCAGCCCCAAGGTATGATCGGTTCCAGCAACCATCGCCAGCGTCTGATATACATGGTGCAGGAATACCTTGGGGCAAGGTCAGACTTGGACACCTTTCCCACCGAAAAATCCTCTGGCTTACTGGGTCCTGAGGATGGATCACTGGCCAGAGCTTGCACAGTATGCAATTGAGCTACTGGCCTGTCCTGCCTCCAGCGTTCTTTCCGAACGCACATTCAGTGCTGCTGGAGGATTTGTGACTGATCATAGGGTGCGCCTGTCCACCGCCTCGGTTGATCGACTGACATTCATCAAAATGAATCAGTCTTGGATCACCACCAGCTACCAGGCACCTGAGGCGGATATAACCGAATAATTTTTAATGTCACATCCCTTCAAGACTGCCTATGCTGATGCTGAGTGACTGTCCTCTTATGTTCACTGACTATCCTCTTCCTCCTCCTCAATGATCCATGCCACCACACCAGTGCCTAAGGCACAATTTTTCAGCCCCTGTTTAACAGGGGCGTGTACTTACAATTTTTTAAAAAAAATGCTTCGCAACACGTGTGACTGCTGTGCTCCAAGTACAGTCTCTGTGAGGGCCGTGTTGCAGTGTTGTGGCACCAGCACCAGTGCCTAAGGCACAATTTTTCAGCCCCTGTTTAACAGGGGCGTGTACTTACAATTTTTTAAAAAAAAAATGCTTCGCAACACGTGTGACTGCTGTGCTCCAAGTACAGTCTCTGTGAGGGCCGTGTTGCAGTGTTGTGGCACCAGCACCAGTGCCTAAGGCACAATTTTTCAGCCCCTGTTTAACAGGGGCGTGTACTTACAATTTTTTAAAAAAATGCTTCGCAACACGTGTGACTGCTGTGCTCCAAGTACAGTCTCTGTGAGGGCCGGGTTGCAGTGTTGTGGCACCAGCACCAGTGCCTAAGGCACAATTTTTCAGCCCCTGTTTAACAGGGGCGTGTACTTACAATTTTTTAAAAAAATGCTTCGCAACACGTGTGACTGCTGTGCTCCAAGTACAGTATCTGTGAGGGCCGGGTTGCAGTGTTGTGGCACCAGCACCAGTGCCTAAGGCACAATTTTTCAGCCCCTGTTTAACAGGGGCGGGTAATTACAAATCTTGATCTAATAGTTCACAGCAGGGCCCATTCCTGCGCCCACCAAGAGTAACTATGAGGGCCTGCAGTCTTGTGGCAACACCGTCCACCACCACCGCCAAAGGCCCAATTTTTCTGCCCTGTTCATCAGGTGCTTGCAATTACAAATCTTGATCTAATAACTCACAGCAGGGCCCATTCCTGCGCCCACCAAGAGTAACTATGAGGGCCTACAGTCTTGTGGCAACACCGTCCACCACCACCGCCAAAGGCCCAATTTTTCTGCCCTGTTCATCAGGTGCTTGCAATTACAAATCTTGATCTAATAACTCACAGCAGGGCCCATTCCTGCGCCCACCAAGAGTAACTGTGAGAGCTTACAGTCTTGTGGCAAAACCGTCCACCACCACCACCACCACCCCCAATTTTTCTGCCCTGTTCAAGAGGTGCATGCAATTACAAATCTTGATCTATTAACTCACAGCAGGGCCCATTCCTGTGCCCACCAGTCTTGTGGCTACACCAACATCTAATAGGGCAAATTTCTGCAGAGTATATACGCCAGGCCCCTACTTTCAAACATCCAACTTACAAACGACTCCTACTTGCAAATGGAAAGAGAAAACAGGAAGTGAGAGGAAATCTACCCCTAGGAAGGGAAATTCTATCCTGTTAGATTTAATTTGGGAAAAAGGTATCTCCTCTCTACTGATACTTTATCACCAATCCTTGTTTCAATTAAAACCCCACTTTTCCAAAAACATTTGTCATTGGGACGGAAAGTGAGGTGACATGTTCTGAACACATGTGCAAAGACAGCAAATGTTACAGGGGTGATAACCCCCCCTATGTTCTCCAAAAAGCTTAAAAATAGATTTTTTTGGGATGGAGCTACACTTCATAATGTACCTGTTCAGATTCTACTTAAGATCAAACCTAAAGCCGCAAGTGGTTTTAAATGGCTTCTTTTTTTCCTTTACAAATGTCATTTTGTGCAAGGACAGTTCTAAACACGGGAAACACATGCCACTTCACAGGCATACTTTAGACACCCCCCAGGTACCATATTTAAAGGAAAATTTCACTTTTTTTTTTTCACTTTATGCATCATTAAAATGACTGCTCCCGAAAAAACGTTAGTTTTTAAAAGTTCTTTTTGCATTGATATATGTCCCCTGGGGCAGGACCCGGGTCCCCAAACCTGTTTTATGACATTAACATGCATATTGGCCGTTGTAATTAGCACTTTTGATTTCGAACGTTCGCGTCCATTATAACGTATAGGGTTCGAAAATTCGCGCGAACTTTCGGTCCGTTCGAAGGTTCTGGTTCGAACCGAACCCGGGGGTGTTCGGCTCATCCCTACTTATAAGGGGTGCAATGGGGATGAGTAAAGTGGGCTCCCCACAGGGAACGGAGTCCAAGCAACAGACAGTATCATCCATGGCCCTTGATGGTAGGGATAGTCAACACTGCCTGTTATTGCAAGGTCCCGGCGTCCACCCCATTTGCTCACGGGGCTCAGGTTAAAGCAGTAGGTAGACTAAGGGGGTAGCATTACATTAAGACATAAAAACACGGGATGTCCAGGGATACTTTTGGGTTCAAAATATGGTACACTACTGGCGGGCAGGGAAAATCCTTTTAAACAGATACATTATCTTGAGAAGATGGATGATGAAAACCCAGAGAAAAATTTAGAATGAAGCAAAAGAAACGGAAGAGAGGTGAGTAATGAAAATGAACGAAAATGGTGGAATTAATAATGGAAAGGGAAGGAAAAAAACCTACAGATTTAATGCTACTCCAACCAAGACGGTTAAAGAGCATGGAATCTGGGTTAGAAAAAAACAAATATATTGGAAATAAAAAAATAAAAAATAAAAAAATAAAAATGAAAAATAAAAAATAGCACCAAAAAAATAATAATAAAAAAAATAAAAATAAAAATATAGTTTCTAAAAAAAATTTTTTCTCCCATACTAGCAATTAGCAGTATTTTTTTCCCCAGGTCAGGTACACAGATATTAATAATGAGGGGGTGGAAAAAAAATAAAATAAAAAAAAAAAAAAAATGATCAAAACCTTTTTTGGAATTTAGGTAAAACCTGACCGCATATTATTACTATAAATTGAAAAAAGGCTTATCCCTAGAACAAAAAAAGAAAAAGAAAAAAAATATAGTTCTAGGGTCCTCTTTTAAATGCACACAATCCCCTACGTTGGTCTCTAATAGTTACCCAAATTAGGACAGCAACAGGGTGGAGTTTACTAAAGCTGTGGCCCTAAGACTGTACCTGAATTAACTTTTCCCACTAAGAAACTCAACATTAGAGATATCTGGATTGACCTCTTTTGATCTTGAGATCACCCAAATCGTCCACTTCACTCCTCCCATGCTCAACATTAGGACCGCTCTGGAACTCCTCCACCCCAATATGTCCAGCCAGCCCCTACCCTGACCACCACTAGGTGATCCCTAGAAACTCTTTTAATGTTACCTCAGCCAGCTCCATATCAGATAATTCCCAGCAGCTATTATTTTGCACCACCCTCCTCTCCTTAGATCATAAACCCCTGAGTAGGGCCCTTCTATTCACGCCCTGCACAGACTGTTGTCATTATCAGATCCTGTTGCACAAACCACCCAACTACCAACTTTTTAACTTCTCCCCGAACCCCAACAGAAGTTTCAGTAGGTGTAAGGGGAGGTCAGGTTTTCCATAAAACCTTCCTTCAGGGGTGATTGGGGTACAACCCGGGGTTCCTACTATATCCATGCCAAGGGCAAGAGGAGATGTACAATAGACTCCCCGAGGTAGTGTACCCTGCTGATTACCATTTAACCTGATGCTGAAAACAGTGTATCATTAGACATGTGATACCAGCACCAGTACCCTGGTAACTTTGTTTAGGACCAGTTGGGACACTACCCCGGCCTCCATTAGACACGACCCCCTCCTGTGCCAGCATTGTTGCCTTTTCCCATAGCACAACACCTCCCTTTCTCCAGCACTCATTCGTACCAGTCATCTGAGGCTGTCCGGACTCAAACCATCAGAACAAGATGGACTGCAGGGTGTAACACAGTAGAGTCTGTTAAAGGCTAGTACCCAGATTGACCGAGATATCTGCACAATGTTCCATCCCTGTCATTAGGGATGAGACCAGTGTAAGTTAGATTTTGATGATCCTGGAACTGAGTCATCTACCAATCTATTATGATTCATAGGCAACCTGGATACTACCCTCACCTACCCGGTGCCCCCCCTCCAGCTCCAACGGCAGTCTCCATTAAGCCTCTCTTTATCCTAAGTATGGGAAATAGTCTGAAAACCCGTATTGAAAACCACCTGCCAACAGGTACACTCGATTCTTTATAGAGGCTGCACACCTTCTCCCTCCTTTATCAATTCGGTAATCAGACCATGTTATCCTTCACCCATACAAAATAAACTGCCTATACTATCCAGACAGGACTCACATGAATGACAGTGGCATAGCGTATCACTGGGGCACTGGGCTTCCTGGCCTGCAGGACACAGATTAACTGAGGAGAATACGGCATGCCTATACATCCTGCACAACTTTCTCCAGACTCAACCAAAACTATACAATACGAGGCCAGACCTATACACTTTCAACTGGTATGCAATCCGGCAGGCCCTCGTACTTCACATCTGCAGATAAATTTAGGTAGTCCAAAACACAGCTGAAGGGGCTGACAAATAGGAGCACAAACCACATAATGGTGCTGAACCCAGGGAAAATAATAAATCAACTTTCTATGATTTCCTTTTGGTTCTGAAAGCCGTGAAACCCAATTATCATCTGAAAAACACCAATAAAATTTAGTAATAAACATTCAATTTTTCGCCTGAAAAAAACAATGGTTAAATATCTGTAACAAGACATTAGCATATGAAACAAATACACATTTACATTACATAAACCGTGCACTTTATTTTAAAATAGCAACAATTGTTGAGCTCAACTTATTATTAATAAGTATTACTTAATACATATTAATACCACGTGGATTTTTGTTTTATGGTATGCCAATGACGCCCACCCAGGATGGTAGATCCCCATAAAAAAAAAAATATTCACCATGGTGAGGAAAAAAAATTAGCAACGCGCAATAGATCTTATAACGGTACCATTTATCAACAAATTATAAATACCTCACCACAAGCCTCACAGAACTGTCTTTCTCTGGAAAACAAACTGAGTTTAGTAAAGCACCTTTCAATTCATTATTACATATAGTTATCTTGGCTCAGGTAATTTGCATGTCAATACAGTTTGCTTTACACTCACTGATCTGGTCGGAAACAAGGGGGGGGGGGGGGGTCATTTGGGTGGGCTGTCAGCAGCTGCGACAGACACAGGACACAATATATATATGGCATATTCCACACACTCGCACGATTAGCTGGGTCAAAGATGACCTCTAGACGTCACACATATTTCATATTCCACCCTCACACGATTAGCTGGGTCAAAGATGACCTCTAGACGTCACACATATTTCATATTTTCTATAATAAAAACGCTCACCTTCTAGGGATTTATTCTTGCAAAAACACCAGGAATGAAACATTGTTGGTGACAACTGGATTAGTAGCATTGTTGGTACATACCTTAGGTGTGGAGGCTGTTCCCCTGATCATCACCGTCACTACTCTGGGGATGTGGTTCTATTGGCTGTCATTTGGTGCGCTTTCTCCTTACCTCCCACCATCATCTTCCCACGGTGATTGTACCACAGGGCTTCCCAAGTTTTTTTAGCTTAAAAGTACCTCTTTTAGAATAAATTCTGTCAGTCCAGCAATCCTAATCTTGCATATTTCACAACCCAAGACCCATATTTACGATGGACCTTGAACTGTTCCCCCAACCTCTTTAGAGGTTGCCTACTTCAGAGGTAGCTACTCTCTGGACAAGAATTAGGTAGACAGGCCCCACCCCTGCCAACGTTGCTGCCTTTTTTTCACTACTTGCCAGAACAATATTCTCTGCCCTGGCTATAGTCCTTCAAAAAATTAGCCTAGAGATTTCCTGAACCAAATAATAGTCCAATCCCCTCCGTGGACTTTTCAGAAATATTCCAAAAGAAATGCTTAACAAAAGCTTATTACTCCTGTTATCTCAAGAATGTTTAGCACAAACTTGGATAATCCGGACCCTATGCGTATTATTACAGGAGGTAGTTATCTGATGCACACCTAATTGCAATATGATTTATAGTAGTTACAACATCGCCAGTGTTTACAGATCTAATTACAAAACTTACGATCCACAGTTGGCAGTTTATAAAGAGAAAGATTCATACTAGGGCTGAAACAACTAATCGACTACTAATCGACCATAAAATCAATCGACTACTACCTTCACAATTGATCAATCGGCCAGTAACACAATGGGATTAAAAAACAAAATGAGCCCTCTATTGTACAAAAAAAAAAACAATCACAAATGTAAAATATAGCTTCCACAGTTCTACAGTAAAAATGAACCTCATACAGTAGTGACTATCTGCTCCCCAAAAAGCCAACTCTAGCCTTCTCAACGCCATTACGTTCAAAACCACAAACAGGTCTCAACCAGCGTTAGTCTGCCCCACTCAGCTCTTTAGAGCAGGCAGGGACAGAACGAAAACTGAGGACTCTTATGACAAAAAACAGTTCCTCCTCTGAGAATCACAAACTACACCTCCATCAATGCACTCACCATTACAGATTTCTGAAGCCACAACTGAACTACTTCCAAAATATTTTTTTATTCTGGGGTCTACCACCAGACATCAAAAATACCCTCCACAGCTTTAAGGGGTCTCATGTCCGGAGCCCCAAACCCAGATCTCATGTGTAAGGCAGCTGTCTGACTGGTTTGGAGCCTCACCCAGGGCACCCTTGCACTAATTTTCAGATCAGTACTGCTAGTGACTTATTTTTACAGTACTGGCACCCAGCGTTTTCCGATTATTATACACGGCCTCCTGGTGTGCTGGCGTACTAATCCTCACATTTACATGCTCTACTACCGGTTATCGGTAGCCCCATAAATGTGTTGTCAGACAAACTACAAAACACCATGAAATCCTCCACTATTCAAAACAAATATTATGGCTTCTCTCTGTACCTTGATATTACAATAATTTGAATGTCTTCCCAAAACAGTATTACAATATAAACCTTATTGTGTCTATCAAGACATTAGAAAAATCTATGGCTAGCATCAGCAAAAAAACTTTTTTCCTGGAGTGGGTGGAATAAACCCCCATGTTGCAATCCCCCTTGACTCACATATCCCCTGGGAAGTCAAACCACCAGTTTTAAAACCAGAATACCACACAACAGTGCAACAAAACTCCTGCAAAAAGACGGCTGAAAAAGGTCAATCAAAGCCCTTCCCTTCCACTGTAGGCCACAAACAAAAACAACACACACCATTTTAAAAGTATAAAAACTGAAATGATTGAATTCACTTAAAAGGAAACAGTGCCTTAAACTGCGCCTCTATAAACACAAATAGCAATTCCACCAAAACTCAGCGGACACAAAATGGCAGCAGGGCCAAACGAAAATCAATACCTGGCCTATGGTGAAAAATGGCGCCATTAATTCAGTACAAGATTTAGCTCGGGGCTAAAATTAGCAGAGACAAAAAGGCAGTTGCAGTAATCGCAAATCGGTCAACGGCAAAATGGTGGATGAGATCCGGACTACAGAAAAATGGCCGACATTAACAAATGAAAACCAACACAAAAACTTTTTCTCCCTACAAAAACTGACCATACAATTGAGACACCAATATTAACACTTATCCCTAGACAAACACTTTAGGCTATGTCAATTAGGGTCTATCCTAAAATATAGGCATATTCAACTAAACAGTCTGCATGCCCTCCCTGTGCCCTGAGGGCAGGGACCGATGTGCATTCTTGTCCCAAATACAAAGCACAATATTTGGCTCTGAGAGTTCACAGCACTTCCCCCCATTTTCTCAGTTAGAAGCCTGAGACCCCCCCCCCCCCTCCTAGGGTGTAAACAACTTCTATTGTGTCCCAACAATACATGGTCTACTGGATAAGAAACAGGTTTTTCGACTTAAAAACCAAACCCTTTAAAAAATATTTTTAAACTTATGGGGACTTGTATCTTGGTCATAAGGGTCAAAATCATAGTTCATTTCCCATATACATCACAACTACCTACAACATATAGTTACAGTCAGCAGTTTCCCATACAATATATGGCTGGTCGCACACAATCATTGTACGCTGATTATACATACACTCCGACCCCACCAACGACCAAAAACATTAAACGAACGCTCCCAAAAAATATAAAAAGTACAAAAATAGAATTCACTTAAAAGGAGATGATGCCTACACAGAAAGTGACGTCCCGGACCACATGGCTACACACAAAGGAATCAGAGCTCTGGGATGATTCACAAGCTGAAAATGGTCGCCGTCTGCACCCTCATGGTGCTTACAAACAAATCGCAGGCCATCATAAAATGGGATTTTCCCGCCAAACGAAAACAGCTAACTTACAATAGCTTACATTCACTTAAAGGAAAACAGAAATTATGCCTATAAACAAGGTGGCTCATGTCACATGGTTTCACACACAAGGGAATGGTGTCTGCACCTTCGCCTATAGGCCAGGCCGTGACAAAATTGTGCATTTTTCCCGCCAAAACCAAACTTCTTCGCTAGCTACACAAACTTCTCCCCACAAAATTACACATTTGAAATGCCAAATGAACCCTTACAAGCATTTCCCTCTATATACCACTAGAGACCTTGGGAGGCCTCAAACACAGGTTCTCCATCTCCACAAAGCCACACACCTGAGACACCACATGAACACTTAAACCATAGACACACTTTAGGAACAGTTCCACTGAAAAGTATGTAATCTCACCGCACAATTGAGAATGTACACTTAGGAACACACGCTATCCAATGAAACAACAACGCCACATAAACCACAATATAACACGGCTCAAACATAAGTTCACATTCTCATTCTGAAAGATCACAAGATACACAGGACAAATGTTACTTGCATGCTTATTCAGAACATTAGAGTTCCCTTGTCACAGGGGGTAGCCCGTTCAACACAAAAACAGTTCCTATTGTAACAACCATTTTGCATTGTAAGCATCCTGACTGCCCTTCCCCCAAGGCACATGGCACAAACATGCAGTTACAAACTGCTCAGCCAGCCACATTGTAAGTTGCAACTAAAGCCACATTTCTACTGACAAACTACATAATATACAGTTTCCATTTCTCATTCAGTTACTTACACCACATATAGCTACACAGTCTCCAAGATTTCAAATGGAGCCCTTATCACTCGCACGTACAATTTATTTCACTTATACTGTTCATATCAGTCTCATCAAAGTATTAGTGCAGACAAAAGGTTATATATCTATAAACAGTGTTCAAAGAAGCTTGCTAGTTTTGAATGTTAAGACAGAGTATGCAGATATATATAAACAAGGCTTACCTTTTTTTTTTTTTTTGTAGTTCCCCACATATAAAATCGCCAATCCGCTCAAAACGTCAAGCCTCCTCACACGGGGCACCATCTGTTAAAGCTGGATTTCTAGCTTAACTTAAATGATTATAGATACAAAAATGATAAAGTGAATAACGAGATTAAAGTGATTACATGAATAAACCTTTGTCTGTATAAGAATATAAACGTACGATAACAGTGCGAAAAAGATAAACAATCACATTTATTAATACAGGAAAGAAACGTCAGAATTATTTAGAGCTTATCATAAACTTAGGTGATGGTACATGTACAGGGTTATCTAGGCTTATAGATATTTAACCACTTGCTTACTGGGCACTTAAACACCCTTCCTGCCCAGACCAATTTTCAGCTTTCGGTGCTCTCACACTTTGAATGACAATTACTCAGTCATGCAACATTGTACCCAAATGAATTTTTTGTCCTTTTTTTCCCACAAATAGGGCTTTCTTTTGGTGGTATTTGATCACCTCTGGGTTTTTTATTTTTTGCGCTATAAATGAAAAAAGACCGAAAAATTTGAAAAAAAAAGCATTTTTCTTTGTTTCTGTGATAAAATTTTGCAAATTATTAATTTTTCTTCATAAATTTTGGCCACAATTTATACTGCCACATATCTTTGGTAAAAATAACCCAAATTAGTGGATATTATTTCGTCTTTGTGAAAGTTACAGACTCTACAAACTGTGGTGCAAATCATACAAAATTGATCACATCTGATGCACTGGTGGCATTTCTCATTTCTTGTTACCCGAACAAGCCAGGAAAGTACAAATACCCCCCAAATGACCCCTTTTTTGAAAGTAGACATTCCAAGGTATTTAGTAAGAGGCATGGTGAGCTTTTTGATGTTGTCATTTTTTTCCCACAATTCTTTGTAAAGTGAATTTTTTTTTTTATTTTTTATTTTTTTCCACAAAATTGTCATTGTAATAGGTTATTTCTCTCACATGGCATGTGTATACCACAAATGACACCCCAAAATAAATTCTGCTACTCCTCCTGAGTATTATGATACCACATGTGTGGGACTTTTTCACAGCCTGGCCACTTAGAGAGGCCCAACATGCAGGGAGCGCCATCACATGTTCTAGGAGCATAAATTACACATCTAACTTGTTGACTACCTATTACACTTTTGAAGGCCCTGGAGCACCAGGACAATGACACGTGACACTGACGTGGCACTGATGACATATGGCACTGATACGTGGCACTGATGACACGCGACACTGATGTGGCACTGATGACAGATGGCACTAGTACGGGGCACTGATGACACGTGACACTGACAGATGGCACTAATATGTGGCACTGGTGACAGATGGCACTTATATGTGGCACTGATATCATGTGGCACTAATACGTGGCACTGATGAGAGATGGCACTAATATGTGACACTGATGACAGATGGCACTGATACGTGGCACCAATGACACGTGACACTGATGACAGATGGCACTGATACGTGGCACTGATGACACGTGGCACAAGTGGCACTGGGGACAGATGGCAGCGGGGACAGATGAGGACAGATGGCAGCGGGCAGGGGGGACAGATGGCAGCGGGCAGGGGGGGACAGATGAAGACAGATGGCAGCGGGCAGGGGGGGGGGACAGATGGCAGCGGGGGGACAGATGGCAGTGGGGGGACAGATGGGGACAGATGGCAGCGGGCAGGGGGGGCAGATGAGGACAGATGGCAGCGGGCAGGGGGGAACTGATGAAGACAGATGGCAGCGGGCAGGGGGGGACAGATGGCAGCGGGCAGGGTGGACAGATGGGGACAGATGGCAGCAGGCAGGGGGGGACAGATGGCAGCGGGGGGACAGATGGGGACAGATGGCAGCGGGCAGGGGGGGACAGATGGCAGCAGGCAGGGGGGGGGACAGATGGCGGCGGGGGGACAGATGGGGCAGCAGGCAGCGGGGGGACAGATGGTAGCGGGCGGGGGGGGACAGATGGCAGTGGGCGGGGGGGGGGGACAGATGGCAGCGGGCGGGGGGGGACAGATGGCAGCGGGGGGACAGATGGGGACAGATGGGGCAGCAGGCAGCGGGCAGGGGGGGGACAGATGGGGGCAGCAGGCAGGGGGGGGGGCAGATGGCAGCGGGCAGGGGGGGGGGACAGATGGCAGCAGGCAGGGGGGGGACAGATGGCAGCGGGGTGACAGATGGGGACAGATGGCAGCGGGGTGACAGATGGGGACAGATGGCAGCGGGGGGGACATATGGGGGCAGCGGGCGGGGGGGACAGATGGGGGCAGCAGGCAGCGGGCACAGATCGCACATTTTTATTTATTTATTTATTTTTTTTACTTACGGCCGCTTGGCCGTTCATCCTCTTTCTTCTCACACGCTGTCAGTGTGAGGAGAGAGAGCGGCGCTGACAGATGATCTCATATGTTTCCATATGAGATCATCTCTCATTGGACACGCCGATCTCGCTGTAAACGGCCGCTGTGATTGGCCGTTTACAGCGAGATGTGACCGGCCGTGTCCTACGGACACGGCCAGCACAGAACTTCCCCGATGCGCTCTCTCAGGAGTGCGCATTAGGGAAGTAAACAGGAGGACGTCCAGGGACGTCCTCCGGCAGGGAGCGTCCGCGCTGCAGCCGTCTTTCGGCTATAGCGCGGGCGCCTAGTGGTTAAGGCCACATGGTTTACAACAGATATACACTGATCAATACGGTTAACAACACATTAAGACAAGTCCTAGGGGGTAATATAGATTAAAGTTAGAGAAAGGTTAGAGAAAGGTTAGAGATACACAGAATACATTACACTTCCATCCGGTGGTATGGGAATCCAGAGAGAGACTGGAGCATCCAGCTCTAAACTTATTTATATGCCAAAAATGCCCCTTCTCCAGTCTCAATGTTCATTGGCTCCCAGGGGTAACTCTCTGATTGGTTAATTTCTTTGGGCTAGCTCCGTGATTGTTCCTTTTCTAAAGTCAAAACTCCTGTTGTAAGTTAGTTTCCAAGATTTATGAATCACCAGTTCTAACTAGGTCTGACATTAGTATGTTAATGACCCCTGGGGAGAAGGAGCCATATTGTCTAGCGAAACCCAGGGGAAAGGGAGGGACTGGTGACTCACAGGTTTTGATAACCAGAGATGACATTAGTATGTTAATGACCCCTGCGTAGAAGGAGCCATCTATTGTAAGAGAACAAAGGATATTCAATTAACACCTGGGCACAGTCAATCTATGGATTAAGAAAAGATTTGCGTTGGGCAAGTAGGTGGAAATACAGGTGGTCTATCGCATCCCAGATTGTAAATGAAATAAATTAACAGTAGGCCATAGTGTGCATAAAAACATTGGCCAGTACCCCAAAGGGATGCTTGGAGTGAAGATAGACACTTTAGAAAGGTGTATGCATGTGATAAAGTAAATGTTTTATTCAAAAATATAACAAAATATACAAAAGTATAAATGCTACAGTATGTTTACATACAAAGAAATAGAATAGGTTGATACAGTTTTTAACATGTCAACAGCAAAAACATACAAAAACGTTGTGACAATAATAAGAACTTGCTTGGTACATATGGTAAGGATGATGCCAACATGTTTCGGACTTTGGTCCTTTATCAAGGCAACTAGATATCCTTTAGATTCCCATCTAGGTATGTGAGGAATCATATGGTTAGTATAGATTAGATACACCGTATTATACTGTCAATGTATACATTGCTAGACACAACTAGTGTGGTAGGTAAAATGTGAAAGGGGTACTCACATGTGCTGCCAGTGTTTGTTAGAATGCCACAAGGGGAAGCCACTAAGCGTGGTGTCCTGAAGTATCAGAGGAAGTATGTTTAATAAAAACAAGATAGACTTGGCCACATTGATGTGGAAAGCTTGCTGAAGAACCCTCAAAGGCTACAAGGTCCAAAAACAGGGCTTGGGCAGGAAGGCCCAGGTCCTGTATCAGGCAAAGTTGGCCAAACAGTATAATCACTGTAAAAATAAAGTATGAAGGTATAATGAGAATGGGTAGTCTTATGGTGCATATGCAGCCAAATAAAAAGTCATGTATTTACCTGAGTAAGAATCGTTGACACCAAAAGGAAAGGTCAGCTCTGGATCATCAGCAGCATGTACTGAAGCCAGAAAGTAGGAGGTATATATGTGGTCAGGAAATGAAGATCAGCTGGGTAAAGGGGTGGATTCTCAGCTGGAAAACATTGCGCTGATTGGCTGGTTTGTCTGAAGGAAGAGAGCGCCAAAAGCGCCACAGTGTACTTCCTATTGTGGACCTCTGACGGGGCGGCGCCGGGCGCGACCGCGTCATCACGGCGGGGGCCGCGTCCGGCGTCGTGACGTCACCGACGCGGGAAAAGAACCGCCGGCGTCCTGGTGCGCTCCATGCTGGAGCGCAGACAGGAAGCGGACATGATGGAAGGTCCGGTTTAACAGCGGGAGTGTGGCGCATGCGCAGAAACAAAGTCGCGCATGCTTGCCAGGTCTTACCCGCGCCGGGTAGTACAGTGAGGGGAAGCAGGCTAAGATAATGTATGTAAACCTGTAGAGTGGCAAAAAACAAACAAACATGGAAGAACATGTACAGCACTAACATATACAGATATTGTTCAAGTTACAATACTTGGTAATGTATGGCATTGGATCGGAGGGACAAAAACGCATGATTAACAGGCACAGTATATAATACATATAATGGCGGAGATTTATATGGGTGCTTAATGTGGGGGACGGAACTATAGATCTAATTCACAGACTCCAGTTTCAAAGCCCTCGAGGTATGGTTTAAAATTAAAAGCCTCATTGAGGCCAGGGGGTAAGGTGGCATTTAGGTGAAAAATCCATCGAAGTTCGCTCTGTAAAAGCGCTTTATTGTAGTCACCCCCTCGGGCTGGGGGTGGAATGTGGTCTAAGGCTTTAAATGAGATTTTTGGGGTAGTATCTGGGTGAACAGTAAAGGAGTGTCGTCCCAATGGTAAATCAGGATCTCTTTGATTTATACTGGTAATGTGGCCATATATCCGTTTCCAAAAGGGTAATTTGGTCTTACCCACATAAAAGCACCCACATTCACATTCCAAAAGATAAACAATGCCGATTGAACGGCAGTTCACATAATGTTTGGGAAAAAAACGTTGACCGTTAGGTAAAACATTATGTAAGTTGGATTTGGATAGAAATTTACAGTAGTTGCAATTGCCACATGGAAATGTACCCTTTAGTTGTCTCCGGGATTTATTACCACTTTTGTATTCACTAGTAATAAGTTTGTCTCGGAGGGATGGAGCACGTCGATAAGTGATCAAAGGTTTGGGTGGGACAAAGGGGGAAAGTGTCCTATCTGTAGAGATGATGTGCCAGTGTTTCAAAAGTATTTGAGTGATTTCATTATGTTGTTGACAGTAATTTGTAATAATTCTAAGAGGGGGTTGTGTAGATGGCCCGTTAGTTTTGGAAATAAGTAGGGCAGAGCGTGATTTGGATTTCGCTTTTTTGAATGCGTTTTTAAGAACGCTATTTTTATAACCACGTGCGCGAAGTCTATCCCTCAACACGGAGGCCTCGTGTTCAAAGGAGGTATCCGTCGAGCAATTCCGTCGGGCACGTAGATATTGAGCAAAGGGAATGGATTTCAATAGAGGAAGGGGGTGAAAACTAGAAGCAGCAAGAATGGTGTTGCCAGCAGTCGGTTTGCGGAACAGCTGGCTTTGTAGTTGTCCATATCTGTCCTTGTTAAGTGTAAGATCAAGGAAAGAGATGGAACTGTAACTATAGGTCATTGTAAATTTTAAATTGAGAGAGTTGGACGTGTTTAGATAGACAAGAAAGTCTTGTAGGGTATCAATTGGGCCTTGCCATAGAATCAAAATGTCGTCTATATAGCGTCGGAAAGAAGCTATGTGTTTAGTATAGATGCTGGCAGCATCATCTCTAAATAGGTCACGTTCCCACTCCCCCAGGTACAGATTGGCGTACGCCGGTGCGCAACAAGTGCCCATGGCGACGCCCTGTACCTGGAGGTAGTGGGAACCATTGAAAGAAAAAAAATTATGGGTTAGAATGAATTTAAGTGCTCTAATTATAAATAGAGATAACTCGTGGGGGTATATATTAGCGTTAGACAAAGTGTGTTGAATAGCTGTGAGTCCTAGAGAGTGGGGTATAGAACTGTAGAGGGCCTCGACGTCGATGGCGACCAATACAGTGTCGGCATCGACATGGAGGTCCGACAGACCTTGAAGTAAGTGTGTGGTATCCCGTATGTATGAAGGTAATGCCTGTACTAAAGGCTGGAGTAATTTATCTATATAACGGCTTAAATTGTCCATAAGGCAACCCCGTCCGGAGACGATGGGTCTGCCTGGTGGTCTGGGAAGGTTTTTATGCACCTTAGATAAGGCATAGAAGGTTGCTTCTCTCGGGAATTTGGTCCTAATATAGTCTGTAGTAGGTTTGTCAATGATGTGCTGTCTGAAGGCATCATCAACAAGGATGTATAATTCCTGTTGAAACAACCTGATTGATGTACTGGGAATTGTGGCATACCATTCACGGTTACGTAGTATGTTGAGACACATCTCGAGGTAATCTACCTTGTCTAGGACAACAATGTTTCCACCCTTGTCCGCCGGTTTGATCACTATAGAGGGGTTGGTTTTCAGGTCTTGTAGGGCCAAGTGTTGGTTATATGTAAAGTTTTTGTTTTTGGAATGGGTAGGAGAGGTTTTGAGGTGTCGTATTTCGTTGGTCACTGATTGTAGGAAAAGTGCAGCACGTGGATTAGTGCTAGGTGAAGGAAAAAAACTAGATTTTTTCTTGAGGGAAATGTGATGAGGGGGACGTAAAGAGTGGGTGGGTATGTCATCCTCAAAGTTATTGAGAAGGTTTTCTAAGTCAATCGTGTCGATCAAATCTGGTGGGTTGTTTTCCTCTAGAAGCTCAATGAGCTGCTGGAGGGCAGTAGTTTCAGTGGCGGTGTGTAAAGCATTATCAAGGAAAGGATTAGGGGTGTACATACTGTGTAAGAGTAGCTTACGAATGAAAAGGTGTATATCTTTGATAGCTGTGAATTTGTCAAGCTGTGAGACTGGACAAAAAGTGAGTCCCTTTTCAAGAACTGAGATTTCATGGCAGGTGAGTGTGTGAGAGGAAAGGTTAATGATGTTGTTGGAAGAAGGTGTTAGCGTGTTGGTCGTTTGGGTTTTGGGTTTTGAGACATTTGTTGTTGGTAAGTGTGAAGTGAGGTTCGCATTTTGTCTAAAAAATCTGCATTTTGGGATGCAGAAGGTAGGGAGTGCGATCTAACTGTCTTGGCATTAGAGGGGGCCACCGGCGAGTCCCCAAGGGGGGAGGCGCCGGGGGTCCCCTCCATGTCAGACACATCGTCACTCGAAAAATTTGGTGTGCGTCCACGTTTGGGTTTGCGTAAGCCCAAGGGGAGATTGGGTTTGTGGGATGGGTGGGCAACAGTGTGAGTCTTATCAGTGGTGGACCGAGAAATAGGTACCTTGGAACCAGGTCGTGTGGAAGTATTGGAACGAGTTGTGCGATTCGTATCGTTCCATTTGTATGCACGTTCTTCATGAAAAGCTTTCTTGTCACGAAAGAATTTTTTGTCCTTCTGTGCAAGAATGTCATGATTGAATTTGTCAAAACGAGTTTTTAGCTGTTCGTCTAGTGAAATGTAGAGAGGGTGTGTCTGAAATTGCTCGAGCTGTGTGTTGATCAGTTCGAGTTTAATATCTAGAGCAGTCATTTGGGATTCATATTCAGCAATAAGTAGTTTCATAAGTTCATTAGAACAGTGTTTCAGGACATTCTCCCAGGAAGCTTTGAAGTCTGGGCGAATGTCCTGAAAGGTAGGAAAAATTTGTACCCGGAGGCCAAAGGGATTAATGCCATGGGCAATGTATTCTTTGAAGGATTTTATATGCCAAAAGAGAGAAGCTTTCTTTTGGACTGTGTGTGTAAGGTTGAGGAAGGTGTACTTGAGTTGTGACTGAACGTATTCGTTAGACTCAAAATTGTGCATGGTATTGGACATGCGTGTGTCCCATTCGTCTCCAAGGTACAAAGCCATATTGAAGAATATGTATGGTAAGGTTCAATAGCAATGATATATGACTGTATAAAGTATATAGGCATACAGTACGAGAAAATGGAGTTATTCAATTTCTAGAGTCTCTATAAAGGGTTGTGCCCTGTCAGGGGATAATGAAGAAAATAGAGTATAACCTAAACTTGCCCGGTAGGGGATTTAGATGGGGTAACCATCAAAGTGATAAAGAAAAGATTTGCGTTGGGCAAGTAGGTGGAAATACAGGTGGTCTATCGCATCCCAGATTGTAAATGAAATAAATTAACAGTAGGCCATAGTGTGCATAAAAACATTGGCCAGTACCCCAAAGGGATGCTTGGAGTGAAGATAGACACTTTAGAAAGGTGTATGCATGTGATAAAGTAAATGTTTTATTCAAAAATATAACAAAATATACAAAAGTATAAATGCTACAGTATGTTTACATACAAAGAAATAGAATAGGTTGATACAGTTTTTAACATGTCAACAGCAAAAACATACAAAACGTTGTGACAATAATAAGAACTTGCTTGGTACATATGGTAAGGATGATGCCAACATGTTTCGGACTTTGGTCCTTTATCAAGGCAACTAGATATCCTTTAGATTCCCATCTAGGTATGTGAGGAATCATATGGTTAGTATAGATTAGATACACCGTATTATACTGTCAATGTATACATTGCTAGACACAACTAGTGTGGTAGGTAAAATGTGAAAGGGGTACTCACATGTGCTGCCAGTGTTTGTTAGAATGCCACAAGGGGAAGCCACTAAGCGTGGTGTCCTGAAGTATCAGAGGAAGTATGTTTAATAAAAACAAGATAGACTTGGCCACATTGATGTGGAAAGCTTGCTGAAGAACCCTCAAAGGCTACAAGGTCCAAAAACAGGGCTTGGGCAGGAAGGCCCAGGTCCTGTATCAGGCAAAGTTGGCCAAACAGTATAATCACTGTAAAAATAAAGTATGACGGTATAATGAGAATGGGTAGTCTTATGGTGCATATGCAGCCAAATAAAAAGTCATGTATTTACCTGAGTAAGAATCGTTGACACCAAAAGGAAAGGTCAGCTCTGGATCATCAGCAGCATGTACTGAAGCCAGAAAGTAGGAGGTATATATGTGGTCAGGAAATGAAGATCAGCTGGGTAAAGGGGTGGATACTCAGCTGGAAAACATTGCGCTGATTGGCTGGTTTGTCTGAAGGAAGAGAGCGCCAAAAGCGCCACAGTGTACTTCCTATTGTGGACCTCTGACGGGGCGGCGCCGGGCGCGACCGCGTCATCACGGCGGGGCCGCGTCCGGCGTCGTGACGTCACCGACGCGGGAAAAGAACCGCCGGCGTCCTGGTGCGCTCCATGCTGGAGCGCAGACAGGAAGCGGACATGATGGAAGGTCCGGTTTAACAGCGGGAGTGTGGCGCATGCGCAGAAACAAAGTCGCGCATGCTTGCCAGGTCTTACCCGCGCCGGGTAGTACAGTGAGGGGAAGCAGGCTAAGATAATGTATGTAAACCTGTAGAGTGGCAAAAAACAAACAAACATGGAAGAACATGTACAGCACTAACATATACAGATATTGTTCAAGTTACAATACTTGGTAATGTATGGCATTGGATCGGAGGGACAAAAACGCATGATTAACAGGCACAGTATATAATACATATAATGGCGGAGATTTATATGGGTGCTTAATGTGGGGGACGGAACTATAGATCTAATTCACAGACTCCAGTTTCAAAGCCCTCGAGGTATGGTTTAAAATTAAAAGCCTCATTGAGGCCAGGGGGTAAGGTGGCATTTAGGTGAAAAATCCATCGAAGTTCGCTCTGTAAAAGCGCTTTATTGTAGTCACCCCCTCGGGCTGGGGGTGGAATGTGGTCTAAGGCTTTGAATGAGATTTTTGGGGTAGTATCTGGGTGAACAGTAAAGGAGTGTCGTCCTAATGGTAAATCAGGATCTCTTTGATTTATACTGGTAATGTGGCCATATATCCGTTTCCAAAAGGGTAATTTGGTCTTACCCACATAAAAGCACCCACATTCACATTCCAAAAGATAAACAATGCCGATTGAACGGCAGTTCACATAATGTTTGGGAAAAAAACGTTGACCGTTAGGTAAAACATTATGTAAGTTGGATTTTGATAGAAATTTACAGTAGTTGCAATTGCCACATGGAAATGTACCCTTTAGTTGTCTCCGGGATTTATTACCACTTTTGTATTCACTAGTAATAAGTTTGCCTCGGAGGGATGGAGCACGTCGATAAGTGATCAAAGGTTTAGGTGGGACAAAGGGGGAAAGTGTCCTATCTGTAGAGATGATGTGCAGTGTTTCAAAAGTATTTGAGTGATTTCATTATGTTGTTGACAGTAATTTGTAATAATTCTAAGAGGGGGTTGTGTAGATGGCCCGTTAGTTTTGGAAATAAGTAGGGCAGAGCGTGATTTGGATTCCGCTTTTTTGTATGCGTTTTTAAGAACGCTATTTTTATAACCACGTGCGCGAAGTCTATCCCTCAACACGGAGGCCTCGTGTTCAAAGGAGGTATCCGTCGAGCAATTCCATCGGGCACGTAGATATTGAGCAAAGGGAATGGATTTCAATAGAGGAAGGGGGTGAAAACTAGAAGCAGCAAGAATGGTGTTGCCAGCAGTCGGTTTACGGAACAGCTGGCTTTGTAGTTGTCCATATCTGTCCTTGTCAAGTGTAAGATCAAGGAAAGAGATGGAACTGTAACTATAGGTCATTGTAAATTTTAAATTGAGAGAGTTGGACGTGTTTAGATAGACAAGAAAGTCTTGTAGGGTATCAATTGGGCCTTGCCATAGAATCAAAATGTCGTCTATATAGCGTCGGAAAGAAGCTATGTGTTTAGTATAGATGCTGGCAGCATCATCTCTAAACAGGTCACGTTCCCACTCCCCCAGGTACAGATTGGCGTACGCCGGTGCGCAACAAGTGCCCATGGCGACGCCCTGTACCTGGAGGTAGTGGGAACCATTGAAAGAAAAAAAATTATGGGTTAGAATGAATTTAAGTGCTCTAATTATAAATAGAGATAACTCGTGGGGGTATATATTAGCGTTAGACAAAGTGTGTTGAATAGCTGTGAGTCCTAGAGAGTGGGGTATAGAACTGTAGAGGGCCTCGACGTCGATGGCGACCAATACAGTGTCGGCATCGACATGGAGGTCCGACAGACCTTGAAGTAAGTGTGTGGTATCCCGTATGTATGAAGGTAATGCCTGTACTAAAGGCTGAAGAAAAACAAAATGAGGACTTTGGAGTGGCCTAGCCAAAAGTCCAGACCTGAATCTATTGAGATGTTGTGGTATGACCTTAAATTGTCCGTAAGGCAACCCCGTCCGGAGACGATGGGTCTGCCTGGTGGTCTGGGAAGGTTTTTATGCACCTTAGGTAAGGCATAGAAGGTTGCTTCTCTCGGGAATTTGGTCCTAATATAGTCTGTAGTAGGTTTGTCAATGATGTGCTGTCTGAAGGCATCATCAACAAGGATGTATAATTCCTGTTGAAATCATGCGTTTTTGTCCCTCCGATCCAATGCCATACATTACCAAGTATTGTAACTTGAACAATATCTGTATATGTTAGTGCTGTACATGTTCTTCCATGTTTGTTTGTTTTTTGCCACTCTACAGGTTTACATACATTATCTTAGCCTGCTTCCCCTCACTGTACTACCCGGCGCGGGTAAGACCTGGCAAGCATGTGCGACTTTGTTTCTGCGCATGCGCCACACTCCCGCTGTTAAACCGGACCTTCCATCATGTCCGCTTCCTGTCTGCGCTCCAGCATGGAGTGCACCAGGACGCCGGCGGTTCTTTTCCCGCGTCGGTGACGTCACGACGCCGGACGCGGCCCCGCCGTGATGACGCGGTCGCGCCCGGCGCCGCCCCGTCAGAGGTCCACAATAGGTTTTGGCGCTCTCTTCCTTCAGACAAACCAGCGAATCAGCGCAATGTTTTCCAGCTGAGTATCCACCCCTTTACCCAGCTGATCTTCATTTCCTGACCACATATATACCTCCTACTTTCTGGCTTCAGTACATGCTGCTGATGATCCAGAGCTGACCTTTCCTTTTGGTGTCAACGATTCTTACTCAGGTAAATACATGACTTTTTATTTGGCTGCATATGCACCATAAGACTACCCATTCTCATTATACCGTCATACTTTATTTTTACAGTGATTATACTGTTTGGCCAACTTTGCCTGATACAGGACCTGGGCCTTCCTGCCCAAGCCCTGTTTTTGGACCTTGTAGCCTTTGAGGGTTCTTCAGCAAGCTTTCCACATCAATGTGGCCAAGTCTATCTTGTTTTTATTAAACATACTTCCTCTGATACTTCAGGACACCACGCTTAGTGGCTTCCCCTTGTGGCATTCTAACAAACACTGGCAGCACATGTGAGTACCCCTTTCACATTTTACCTACCACACTAGTTGTGTCTAGCAATGTATACATTGACAGTATAATACGGTGTATCTAATCTATACTAACCATATGATTCCTCACATACCTAGATGGGAATCTAAAGGATATCTAGTTGCCTTGATAAAGGACCAAAGTCCGAAACATGTTGGCATCATCCTTACCATATGTACCAAGCAAGTTCTTATTATTGTCACAACGTTTTGTATGTTTCTGCTGTTGACATGTTAAAAACTGTATCAACCTATTCTATTTCTTTGTATGTAAACATACTGTAGCATTTATACTTTTGTATATTTTGTTATATTTTTGAATAAAACATTTACTTTATCACATGCATACACCTTTCTAAAGTGTCTATCTTCACTCCAAGCATCCCTTTGGGGTACTGGCCAATGTTTTTATGCACACTATGGCCTACTGTTAATTTATTTCATTTACAATCTGGGATGCGATAGACCACCTGTATTTCCACCTACTTGCCCAACGCAAATCTTTTCTTTATCACTTTGATGGTTACCCCATCTAAATCCCCTACCGGGCAAGTTTAGGTTATACTCTATTTTCTTCATTATCCCCTGACAGGGCACAACCCTTTATAGAGACTCTAGAAATTGAATAACTCCATTTTCTCGTACTGTATGCCTATATACTTTATACAGTCATATATCATTGCTATTGAACCTTACCATACATATTCTTCAATATGGCTTTGTACCTTGGAGACGAATGGGACACACGCATGTCCAATACCATGCACAATTTTGAGTCTAACGAATACGTTCAGTCACAACTCAAGTACACCTTCCTCAACCTTACACACACAGTCCAAAAGAAAGCTTCTCTCTTTTGGCATATAAAATCCTTCAAAGAATACATTGCCCATGGCATTAATCCCTTTGGCCTCCGGGTACAAATCTTTCCTACCTTTCAGGACATTCGCCCAGACTTCAAAGCTTCCTGGGAGAATGTCCTGAAACACTGTTCTAATGAACTTATGAAACTACTTATTGCTGAATATGAATCCCAAATGACTGCTCTAGATATTAAACTCGAACTGATCAACACACAGCTCGAGCAATTTCAGACACACCCTCTCTACATTTCACTAGACGAACAGCTAAAAACTCGTTTTGACAAATTCAATCATGACATTCTTGCACAGAAGGACAAAAAATTCTTTCGTGACAAGAAAGCTTTTCATGAAGAACGTGCATACAAATGGAACGATACGAATCGCACAACTCGTTCCAATACTTCCACACGACCTGGTTCCAAGGTACCTATTTCTCGGTCCACCACTGATAAGACTCACACTGTTGCCCACCCATCCCACAAACCCAATCTCCCCTTGGGCTTACGCAAACCCAAACGTGGACGCACACCAAATTTTTCGAGTGACGATGTGTCTGACATGGAGGGGACCCCCGGCGCCTCCCCCCTTGGGGACTCGCCGGTGGCCCCCTCTAATGCCAAGACAGTTAGATCGCACTCCCTACCTTCTGCATCCCAAAATGCAGATTTTTTAGACAAAATGCGAACCTCACTTCACACTTACCAACAACAAATGTCTCAAAACCCAAAAGCCAAACGACCAACACGCTAACACCTTCTTCCAACAACATCATTAACCTTTCCTCTCACACACTCACCTGCCATGAAATCTCAGTTCTTGAAAAGGGACTCACTTTTTGTCCAGTCTCACAGCTTGACAAATTCACAGCTATCAAAGATATACACCTTTTCATTCGTAAGCTACTCTTACACAGTATGTACACCCCTAATCCTTTCCTTGATAATGCTTTACACACCGCCACTGAAACTACTGCCCTCCAGCAGCTCATTGAGCTTCTAGAGGAAAACAACCCACCAGATTTGATCGACACGATTGACTTAGAAAACCTTCTCAATAACTTTGAGGATGACATACCCACCCACTCTTTACGTCCCCCTCATCACATTTCCCTCAAGAAAAAATCTAGTTTTTTTCCTTCACCTAGCACTAATCCACGTGCTGCACTTTTCCTACAATCAGTGACCAACGAAATACGACACCTCAAAACCTCTCCTACCCATTCCAAAAACAAAAACTTTACATATAACCAACACTTGGCCCTACAAGACCTGAAAACCAACCCCTCTATAGTGATCAAACCGGCGGACAAGGGTGGAAACATTGTTGTCCTAGACAAAGTAGATTACCTCGAGATGTGTCTCAACATACTACGTAACCGTGAATGGTATGCCACAATTCCCAGTACATCAATCAGGTTGTTTCAACAGGAATTATACATCCTTGTTGATGATGCCTTCAGACAGCACATCATTGACAAACCTACTACAGACTATATTAGGACCAAATTCCCGAGAGAAGCAACCTTCTATGCCTTACCTAAGGTGCATAAAAACCTTCCCAGACCACCAGGCAGACCCATCGTCTCCGGACGGGGTTGCCTTACGGACAATTTAAGCCGTTATATAGATAAACTACTCCAGCCTTTAGTACAGGCATTACCTTCATACATACGGGATACCACACACTTACTTCAAGGTCTGTCGGACCTCCATGTCGATGCCGACACTGTATTGGTCGCCATCGACGTCGAGGCCCTCTACAGTTCTATACCCCACTCTCTAGGACTCACAGCTATTCAACACACTTTGTCTAACGCTAATATATACCCCCACGAGTTATCTCTATTTATAATTAGAGCACTTAAATTCATTCTAACCCATAATTTTTTTTCTTTCAATGGTTCCCACTACCTCCAGGTACAGGGCGTCGCCATGGGCACTTGTTGCGCACCGGCGTACGCCAATCTGTACCTGGGGGAGTGGGAACGTGACCTGTTTAGAGATGATGCTGCCAGCATCTATACTAAACACATAGCTTCTTTCCGACGCTATATAGACGACATTTTGATTCTATGGCAAGGCCCAATTGATACCCTACAAGACTTTCTTGTCTATCTAAACACGTCCAACTCTCTCAATTTAAAATTTACAATGACCTATAGTTACAGTTCCATCTCTTTCCTTGATCTTACACTTAACAAGGACAGATATGGACAACTACAAAGCCAGCTGTTCCGTAAACCGACTGCTGGCAACACCATTCTTGCTGCTTCTAGTTTTCACCCCCTTCCTCTATTGAAATCCATTCCCTTTGCTCAATATCTACGTGCCCGACGGAATTGCTCGACGGATACCTCCTTTGAACACGAGGCCTCCGTGTTGAGGGATAGACTTCGCGCACGTGGTTATAAAAATAGCGTTCTTAAAAACGCATACAAAAAAGCGAAATCCAAATCACGCTCTGCCCTACTTATTTCCAAAACTAACGGGCCATCTACACAACCCCCTCTTAGAATTATTACAAATTACTGTCAACAACATAATGAAATCACTCAAATACTTTTGAAACACTGGCACATCATCTCTACAGATAGGACACTTTCCCCCTTTGTCCCACCTAAACCTTTGATCACTTATCGACGTGCTCCATCCCTCCGAGACAAACTTATTACTAGTGAATACAAAAGTGGTAATAAATCCCGGAGACAACTAAAGGGTACATTTCCATGTGGCAATTGCAACTACTGTAAATTTCTATCCAAATCCAACTTACATAATGTTTTACCTAACGGTCAACGTTTTTTTCCCAAACATTATGTGAACTGCCGTTCAATCGGCATTGTTTATCTTTTGGAATGTGAATGTGGGTGCTTTTATGTGGGTAAGACCAAATTACCCTTTTGGAAACGGATATATGGCCACATTACCAGTATAAATCAAAGAGATCCTGATTTACCATTAGGACGACACTCCTTTACTGTTCACCCAGATACTACCCCAAAAATCTCATTTAAAGCCTTAGACCACATTCCACCCCCAGCCCGAGGGGGTGACTACAATAAAGCGCTTTTACAGAGCGAACTTCGATGGATTTTTCACCTAAATGCCACCTTACCCCCTGGCCTCAATGAGGCTTTTAATTTTAAACCATACCTCGAGGGCTTTGAAACTGGAGTCTGTGAATTAGATCTATAGTTCCGTCCCCCACATTAAGCACCCATATAAATCTCCGCCATTATATGTATTATATACTGTGCCTGTTAATCATGCGTTTTTGTCCCTCCGATCCAATGCCATACATTACCAAGTATTGTAACTTGAACAATATCTGTATATGTTAGTGCTGTACATGTTCTTCCATGTTTGTTTGTTTTTTGCCACTCTACAGGTTTACATACATTATCTTAGCCTGCTTCCCCTCACTGCACTACCCGGCGCGGGTAAGACCTGGCAAGCATGCGTGACTTTGTTTCTGCGCATGCGCCACACTCCCGCTGTTAAACCGGACCTTCCATCATGTCCGCTTCCTGTCTGCGCTCCAGCATGGAGCGCACCAGGACGCCGGCGGTTCTTTTCAAAAAATTATGTATAGATTTTTTGCAGCTGTGCCCGTGTTGTGAGCTTAACCGGGACTGAGGCTGTGCACACACTAAGTCGTCATTGGTTGGCCACTAATGAGGATCACTATATTAATCAGGTTATTCAGTGATCAGGTACGCCACCCTGAAGACGTGACAAACACGAAACGTACGTCGGTAGGCGGTACCTGATCACTTTGTATCTTTGGATGCACTATTGCTGGACTTCCTGTGATATTGGCTCTGGTTGTCTGGTGAGTGGAACGCACGCTAGAGACGCACGCCACGAGGGAAGGATCCGCTGCTCCATCGAATCTTTTAACATATCGCAAGTAGCCTCAGTGCCGGGTAGGCACTGGAAAATGTAAGTGAGCAATTGGCTGCTGTGTTTTTTTATGCTATTTTTTAAATAAAAACGTTATTACGCTATGAGGTGCGCCTCTCTTTATATTCCCATATATGTTTCCAATCCATTCCATCTGAGCTGGTCTGATAGAGGGAAGAGAGCCCTTGAGTGAGGGTGTGTCACTCAGTGTACAGGCACAATCCTGTGAAAGCGCATTTGATTGCTTCTAAACAAAGTAATCAACTCCATTTGGTAAGAGGCCATTTAATACTGCTGGTTCTCACATTGGGTGGATCGAGAATTTGTCTGGTGATGGTGCACAAGCTATATCTACAGGAGTGATTGTGGCATTTTACAGCAAGGACTACTATATGAACTTTGCGTTATATCAATTAACACTGTCTAATTTATATAATATTTTTCACGTTTTTTGGATGTACCCAAGATATTGGGATTATTTGCCAATTTTGTTGGTTTGCACTTTTTATATATTAGATTGGGCACAAGTGCTTGATCATTAACTTTCGTTGTACACATTGTGATACAAGGTACAGGGTTTGTTATATTTATATTATATAATTTAAATAGAGCTCGGTTAGCTCTATTTTGTGTGCTAATTATCTCTGGGGTAACAATTAATTTATACCTCACTGAGTCACGCTAGGTGTCTGGTGTTATTATTGTTTGTATAAACACACTTTAACCAATTTTTAATTTTAATTATTCACATTATAATGGTTGTAATGTATGAGTAACCAAATGTGGTTCACTATTGTCACTTTAAATAGTTATTAATTAGCTTAGTTCATGGTAGATCTATATTGTGTCTGCACACCTTTTTTCAATAAGCTCTTAGTCTCTACTATACAGTTCAGAATATACAATTAATTAACCTATTAATTAATTTAGTATCTCATGTTGGTACTAGCGCCCCTCATTTAATTAAACTATCAATTAAATCATCTAGATTTCATAGGGAGCAGCTGTACTGGGTTTATAGTATTAATATTAGTATAGACCTTTTTGAATTATCCTAACCGCGGAGCCAGACAAGCCAATGTGAGTGGCCGTCTACAATTTTTCATTATATACTGTGCCTGTTAATCATGCGTTTTTGTCCCTCCGATCCAATGCCATACATTACCAAGTATTGTAACTTGAACAATATCTGTATATGTTAGTGCTGTACATGTTCTTCCATGTTTGTTTGTTTTTTGCCACTCTACAGGTTTACATACATTATCTTAGCCTGCTTCCCCTCACTGTACTACCCGGCGCGGGTAAGACCTGGCAAGCATGCGCGACTTTGTTTCTGCGCATGCGCCACACTCCCGCTGTTAAACCGGACCTTCCATCATGTCCCCTTCCTGTCTGCGCTCCAGCATGGAGCGCACCAGGACGCCGGCGGTTCTTTTCCCGCGTCGGTGACGTCACGACGCCGGACGCGGCCCCGCCGTGATGACGCGGTCGCGCCCGGCGCCGCCCCGTCAGAGGTCCACAATAGGAAGTACACTGTGGCGCTTTTGGCGCTCTCTTCCTTCAGACAAACCAGCCAATCAGCGCAATGTTTTCCAGCTGAGTATCCACCCCTTTACCCAGCTGATCTTCATTTCCTGACCACATATATACCTCCTACTTTCTGGCTTCAGTACATGCTGCTGATGATCCAGAGCTGACCTTTCCTTTTGGTGTCAACGATTCTTACTCAGGTAAATACATGACTTTTTATTTGGCTGCATATGCACCATAAGACTACCCATTCTCATTATACCTTCATACTTTATTTTTACAGTGATTATACTGTTTGGCCAACTTTGCCTGATACAGGACCTGGGCCTTCCTGCCCAAGCCCTGTTTTTGGACCTTGTAGCCTTTGAGGGTTCTTCAGCAAGCTTTCCACATCAATGTGGCCAAGTCTATCTTGTTTTTATTAAACATACTTCCTCTGATACTTCAGGACACCACGCTTAGTGGCTTCCCCTTGTGGCATTCTAACAAACACTGGCAGCACATGTGAGTACCCCTTTCACATTTTACCTACCACACTAGTTGTGTCTAGCAATGTATACATTGACAGTATAATACGGTGTATCTAATCTATACTAACCATATGATTCCTCACATACCTAGATGGGAATCTAAAGGATATCTAGTTGCCTTGATAAAGGACCAAAGTCCGAAACATGTTGGCATCATCCTTACCATATGTACCAAGCAAGTTCTTATTATTGTCACAACGTTTTGTATGTTTCTGCTGTTGACATGTTAAAAACTGTATCAACCTATTCTATTTCTTTGTATGTAAACATACTGTAGCATTTATACTTTTGTATATTTTGTTATATTTTTGAATAAAACATTTACTTTATCACATGCATACACCTTTCTAAAGTGTCTATCTTCACTCCAAGCATCCCTTTGGGGTACTGGCCAATGTTTTTATGCACACTATGGCCTACTGTTAATTTATTTCAATCTATGGATTAACGAACCAATGTCCTAGAGAAAAAATCTAGCTTGCCTGTCATAAAAATATATATAAATATATATACACATATATATATATATACATGCACATATATACATACGTACATACATAGATCATATATACATATATATATATACATATACACACACATACATACACATCCCCACACACACACCTCTCCATACATATATATTTGTACATCCTATGGGGCATGGCAATCCAATTCCATTTTAAATTCTCAAAATCTCCAACACACATGCAATAATATAAATCCCCCCCCCCCACTCAACAACTTCATCTGCATGTTAATATCAGATGTCGGCACCCCCCGCTCAACAACTTCATGTTAATTTAGGATGTCGGCAGCACCCATCCCCCCCAACAACTTTATCTGTATGTTATCTGTATGTTAATGGATGATGTCGGCTGCAGCACTCATCACCCCCCCCCAACAACTTTATCTGTATGTTATCTGTATGTTAATGGATGATGTCGGCTGCAGCACTCATCCCCCCCCCAACAACTTTATCTGTATGTTAATGGATGATGTCGGCGGCAGCACCCCCTGCAACCTGAGTATTATCTGCAGACAGGATAATAAATATATTAACCTACTATTATAAATATATATATATATATATATATATATATATATATATATATACATATATATATATATATTTATTATTATAATTATTATTATAATAGTAGGTTAATATATATATATTTTAACCTGACTTGGGTACATTACCCCTGGGGATGGCACTGATTGTGATTTCTTCCAGATTATCCAGACATGTCTCATTCTCTTCTGCTTAGGCAGCTTGATGCACAGAACAGTGCTCATATAGGGACATGTGAATGCTGTTCTGCAGATCAGTACTGTAAGCCCAGGCAAGTGTGATGAAGCACCCCCAAGGGATATGCTAGGTATGTTTATTTCTTATTTTCGGAGGATATCGGCAGCCCCCTCCCGCTTAACAACAGGTATGCACATTATCGGTCCATAGGGGGCGGCAGCACAACCAACCAACCAAGCTTATCGACTTGTTTTCACATTTTCGTAGCACCCACCAGCCCCCCCCCCCCACTTAACAACTTGTTTACATTTTTCGTTGGTCGGCGGCAGAACATCCCCCCTGCTTAACAACTTGTTTAAACTTTTGTGGTGGTCAGCGGCAGAGCCCTGTGTATAATTTACAGCCTGGTATATGATGTGCAGAGCCCAGTGTATAATGTGCAGCCTGGTACATGATGTGCAGGGCCCTGTATATAATGTGCAGCCTGGTATATGATGTGCATAGCCCAGTGTATAATGTGCGTATAATGTGCAGCCTGGTATATGATGTGCAGAGCCCTGTGTATAATTTACAGCCTGGTATATGAAAATATGTTATATAGCCTCTATGTTAGATATCAAGAGAATAGGGGTGGGTATCATCATCCTAGGCAATTAATGTAAAAAAATAGGTGCATCTGCATGGACTACTCCCTAGTATTACCATACGACACCTGTGGGAATGATGGACTATCTCGATACCCAGAAATTTAAACAATAAGTATATAAAATTGATATTTATTAAAGGAGATAACAAAAATACAGATATACATTTAGGTGTATGCAGCCCAAACATAGGGTTGCAAATACAGTGTTACATAAATTGAGACATAAGACAATAAATGTAGTTTACATAAATCCAAGATCCCTTTTAGGGGGATAATGAGCAGATGCCGGCAGTTTTTCTCAACTAGTTTTGCGAAAAATCGCTTCCTCAGGAGAATTTAAAGCATCTGGAGCAAGAGAAAATACAGTCTTAAAATTGTAAAGGTCGTTTCATGTTGAGATCAGTAACAGCAATAGATTGGTAATAGTAGGAGTAGAGTAATGTGTAGGCATCACTCACCGCTCAGGTCCCACGGGGGTTCAGAAGGAGGCACCTGGGGCACCCATTATGGGGGTGTCCCATCCAGGGCGGACACGGGAGGCTAGATATATGGTATAATGCAATTAGTGCTGGGGGTAGGTAAGCTAAAAAGGTTTCGTTTGTCAATTAGGTATTTACGTTTTAGAAAAGATAACAAGTGTTGCCATTAATTGGGGAAAGTTAAAAAGAAGGGGATCGGGGATGGAAAGGGGGTTTATCGGAACTGGGGGGAGGGGGGGAGAAGATTAGGTGGACAAGAAAGAGAGGGGGGGTGGGGGGGGAATAAAAAAAAGGCAAAAAGGGGAGAGAGGGGGAGGGGAAAGGGGGGGGGGGGGGGGAAAAAGGGGGGGGGTGGAGGGGGAAGGGGGGGAAAAGTGGAAAAAAAGGGGGGGGGGGGAGAAAAGGGGGATGGAGGAGGAGAAGGTATTGGATTTCTAAAGGGGAAGGAATGGCAAGGCGTTTACGTTAAATGACAGCAAGGTTAGTGTTTGAAGGGAAACCTACCCTGTAGCAGTTGCAATTAGGCTCAAAGCACCCGGGATTCCAAGAATGGTAATCTAGATAGAGAGTTCCAGTCTCTTACCTCCGGTTAAAGGGGAGCTTGCTAGGATAGCAAAAGTTTAGGTTTAAGTCCTGTAGATGTTTGGGGAAGATGAAGGTTACTAACAGTACAGCCAATTCTAAGAGGCAGAGTAAAGCGAGCGGCATCGTGGAGAAATATGAAGGTGCTTACCTGATAAGGTGTATTAAGGACAGATCCCGGGTGCTGGGCCTACCACATGCAGAGGCAATGGAGCAATGACCTCATGTAATATCACATCGGTTCATTCCCAATATCTTTCTTGAGGACAGAATGCATCCCCCGGATTGGAATGTAGCCAGGTTGGAAAACACACCAAAAGCTTTGTAGCATATCAAGATAACAATGGCTTGGCTCGAGCCCACCTGCTGTGACATGTGTAATTATAAGCTTCAAGGGAGACTGTTACTACTAAGATGGCTATGGATACCTATTGGATGGAAGGCAAAGGGGGGGTGGCTATGAGTGGGTGTGTAGGGTTGAATGAAGATTTCGCATACACAGGAAGTCAGCCTCTGTTTGCTGGGACGCCCTGACATGAGAAGGTGTCCCTGACCACCTCATGGTCTGGCGGCCATCTTGAGGCTACAAGCCTCACGGAGGGCCCTGTGATAAGTATCTTTGATATTCTTGTATTATATGATTTGATTGTAAGCTTTGTGATATTGTAATGTCTTTTAATACTTTATGTTAGCGTTCCTGATTCTTGGGAAATAAATAAGATAGTGTTTTACTAGCAGCAGTTTGTGTTTGGTTTCATAGCTAACCTCGTATTATTGTGATATTAACAGTAGCATGTGCTCAGAGTTTTAATAAACCAACTAATCTATAGGGACTAGACAAATTAATACACTGATATAATTATTGTATCGCTTACATCATATGGTACCCCAAAGGCGTGTAGAATGTATTTTTACACAGAATCCACAGACTAATGTATTTTTGCTTTGAGTCCTGGTAATCAAAGACACCCAGAACTGAAAATCGTCTCTCGTGTGGACAAGATTGCCGCTGGCTCGCAAATTCTGAAACCACGCTTGGATGATCATAAAAATTTTGTGAAATATTTCATCAGTTAGCAGACGCGCAACAAATCTGGTGAAACCTTTTTTTTATTATCCGAGATATGTATATGTATATATGTTAAATGTTGTATTGCTACTGCAAAGTGTTAGAATACTTGTAGCTGGTCAAGAGGGCTGGTGAGTACGGGCTGATCACCCTTGGTTAGGAATTGACAGGAATTACCATACATCTTTGAGGAAAAAAAAAAAAAGTGATAGAGATATTGTTAGTTTTTCATTTTTTTTTTTATTTTTTTTTTCTTTTTTTTTTTTTATTTTTATTATTTCTACTCACGTGAGAGTGACATAGCTCTCTGTTCCAATAGAAGTTCAATGTGGCCTGCAAACTAACAGGAAGGCATTGATTAAGAGTCTGCCTTGTGTCTTAGGATGTGCCTTGTGTAGGCTGTAGAACTACAGGTAGCAAGTAGTAGTTAAAGTATCTGTTTTTTTTGTGTTTGTTGTAGGCTTTTGTGGGACTACAAGCTTGCTTGCAAGCGAAACCTTTGACTAGCCTTATCTGTTTATCTGTATTGCATTGTAACCAAAACAGGTTTTACAGCTCCAGTATAGAGGGCTTGCTAATTAGCATATCAATGGAGGCCATCGAGCTGTTCATGGCTAAACATGATACTATTAGATTTAAATCTACACAGGAAAGTTGGTTGGCACAACAATTTAATGAACTTTTGACGCAATGTAATACACATAACAGCCTTATAAGTAATAAATCAAAAAAAAGGCAGGAAACAGAGGTTATCAAATTTGATAGGCATGCTTCTTAAGATGAAGCATATTTCTGAACAGAAAGAATTAGAATGGATAGATGAAAGAAAGCAATTCATGCAGCAGCTACAAAATATAACAAAAGATATATTAATTAGGGTTGAAAATGCAGATGCACAAGCGCGTAGGCAGATTGAACAATTAGTGACGGAAAAAGGCGAATTGGAACAGAGATTACATGAATTAGGGAAAACGTGTGAGTTAAGAGAAGGTTGCATCGTTTTTTTGAATAGGAGGGAGGCTGAAAACTTGCAGGTTATCGCACTGCTAAAGAAGGAATTACAGGAGGCACAGGCAGCCATAAGGGATTTATCCTCCAAACATACAATAGCCGAAGATGCAATGGTGGAGGTACCCTCCGCACATGCTCAGTGTGCAAAAATACAAGTGGAACATGAGGAAAACCCGTATACTATTGTTGCTGCAAATCATATTACTATGATGGGAATCGATGTTGGAGACGTAAATACAAGCGTGATAACTGCGCTTGAAAGTGATTCAGGAATTGAAATAGAAACTTCTGATGACTCCTCAGACGATGAAAGTGTAAAGTCTGTTAATTCCAATCACAGTAATATTATCCAGCAATGTGAATTTCCAGCACAAGATGTTAAAAAAAGGGCCTATGCAGGGGAACCAGAGCTAAAATGTTGTTTGTGTAAAAGGGGAGGTCACATCGCAAAGTATTGTTGGGCGAATAACGATATCAAAAAAAGATCATACCTGAAAACGACCCCAAGGCAGTATGAATGTTATTCGGCCAGGTGGGGTAGCAATCCAAAGCATGGAGCCCATAGTAAGCAAACCCAATTCCCCGTTAAGACCCAATTACGGAGTCTACAAACTGAAAAGCAATATGTAGGACAGTTGCATAAAATCAAAATGGAGGTAGCCGCATGGTTATTCAAACATAGCACTGGGGGAAGCAATGCTAGCAGCACTTAGTCGGCTGCAAGTATGTTAAAAATACTCTGATCAAAGTTTCCTTTCTATGAATAAGGTTTTAAGTATTTTTGTAATTTTTTTTATAAGGTTTAATGTTTTATTAATTTTATGAATTTTTTATTAGTTTTTTTTTAATTTTCTTTATTATTAATTTTTTTTTTTTTTTTTTCATAAATTTTTTAAATTTTTTTTTTAATTTTTCAGTTTTAATTTTTTTATTTTTTATTTTTCTTATTATGAATTATTTTTTTTTCATATTTTGTTTTTTTTTTTTTTATTATTTTTTTTTTCTCAATTTTTCACTTTTCAATTTTTTTATTAATTTTTGTTTTAGTTTTAATGTTTGTCATTTTTATTCTTTTAGTCTAGTTGTTTATACTACAACTCAGGCTTGTAGGTGTTCCCCTAGCAGTACAATTAATGGGAAGAGGCTTGGGGCACTTAAAGTCAATTGTCATGATAATCGTGTTTAATCATTGTCTTTGTGTTCCTTTTCCAGAAATCAGGGAAGAGAACAGGTTTGGATACTAAACATTTGTGTTTTGTTTGCAGGTCCGTCAAAGTGAGACCAACACGGGGGTTAGGTTATTGTAAATGCATAATCGATTATCACATGGTACCATGAGCTCATTAATTAGTAATTGTTTGCAAACAATGAAAACATTTAAACAATAATCTGACAAAACTAAAGAGTTACAGATGAGGTAGCAAATGTTGTGATGAAGTTACAAATGTTTTGTTTGTGTTGTTTTTCCCATTAACTTATTGTCTTTCAGATAAAAAAAAAAAAACATGTACTCTTCTCAGGAGAAAATCCATGGATGTCTTTAATTAAAAGTTGAGTGTTTGTCATTGTTGTATGGTGGTTGTCTTGTCATGTTGTTCTTGGGTGATAATGGCCAGACTTTTAATTTTAATTTTTTTTTTTTGTTTTTTTTTGGAAAAAAAACATATTTTTTTTTGTTTTTGGGTACTGGCTTAGTCAGCTATTTTATTGTTGTTTTGTTCAGGTGTAAAAAGCTCCAAAAGGTTTAGGCTTTGTCCACCTGAAAGGGGATTAGTGCGTACATCTTAAAGATAATGTGTTTTAATTTTAGAATTTTTGAGAAACAACATTGACGTCTGTTTTGAATGTTTTGACCATACCATGGGGATCCATTTTAGAGTGGGTTCTGCCTAAAGAGGTCATGGTTGTTTTTGATAGTTTGGTCAAAATTGCAGAAGCCAGGAATACTAAGTTCCTGGGTTCCAAGGAGGGAAATAGGAGTAAATATAGTAAGCAAGCAGATATTATGGATAAGAATTTGATTCTGCTCTTGTTTTTCAATTTCAGAATCCTGGTGGAGCGAGATTGGAAAGGTTCTGGAAAATGGATGACAGATGATCATCTGGTTGGCAGTTTGTCTGTGCCATACCACGCCCCAAATTTATTCCACTAAATATCAGGAGGGACAGGACAAACAAAAAGATTCACTTTAACACTTTTTCTTTTCCTATGGACGATCTGGTGCTGAATCTGAAAGACTGTGCCTATCAATAAGACTTGAAACATTTTTTTTTGCTGGACTCTCTCCTGATGAATGCAAACGTGTTATTAATATACGTACAATGGGTTGGAGGTTGGGGGAAGGAACATAACACATCCAATCCATCAGAACATGAAAATGTAAAATATATATGTTTTTTTTGTTGGAGGGAGGAGTTGAAATAAGAAAAGTTGTGTAATGTATGACATGTATTGACGTAACGGAATTTATATGGTGCAGGTACCCAGGAGGCGGGCACTTATGCATAATAAGGTGTCTGTTGGCCGGACTAGAGGGTGTCAGGTGACACATCAATGGGGTGAACATTTCCTTATATGGGGGAGATGCGCCTGGTTGAGGTCTCACCTGAGAAGTTAAAACCCTGCACAGGGAATGCCAGTGTATACACACAGGAGCACGCTCCGATAGATAAAGGGAACAAACGCTGACTACCAGGGTACAGTATGCCTTCACCACATGGCGCTGCAACATCTCACAGTGGTTGATAAAACCTATTACCCTATATGTACTGAGTATACGCTGAATCAAGTGCTGTCATCGTACCAGTGACTTACTCCCAGAGATGTGCGGACACAGAATAAGGTGCATGCAGGATGCTTATCTCTGAGGAGTAACCACAGGAGGAGGCGTGTATTCAGCACTATATTGGGGGAATAGGAGCTGGGATGGGTGTTGGTAATGGAGTAGACATCGGTATCCTGAGGAACAAACTCTCAGCCATAGCTTGAGCGGGACTTTGTTACTCAGAGAGATTGGTGGCATCCTTAATAACATTCACAAAATACCCAGGGTCTCCAGATTTGGTGAACCATGTTGAGAGGTTGGTGGAGGGGGCGAGGGTACAGGATAGAAATCGGTCATGGGCTCTGGCGTACACGCAGTGGCGGGCGGAAGTGTCAACCAGCATCAAGCTGATTGTGCAATCTCTGTATAAAGGGCAGTGGCCTGATGAGTTAGCATCACCGCTCAGTAAGACTCTGCCACAACACGTCGCTTACACTAATCCAAAATGGTGGTCGAATGCCTGGATGGGCGGTACCAGTTTGGATGGTGAAAGGTGTTAGGCTGTATGATCCCATATACAGAAGTGCAGACTTGGTCTGTATATTTGGTGGCATCAATGGGCTTACTGATTGGGGATTCTATCTTGTCGCATTTGGGGCTAAATCACCCACATGTGATCAGAGGAGATGAAAGCAGGTTGATACTTCCCTCGGTCGGAAGCCTGACCATGATGTCCTTTGTATGCCAGGTCAATACATCATGGTGGTGAACGTAAAAATGTTGGGAAGTTATTTCAGGGATCATTGCTGGGGAGGAAGCACCTGGGTGTCATTTGGGACATAGACAAGTTTATTTCTTTGTCCTAAAGAATACCGCATAAAACTGGAAGGTTCCTTGAACCTAACCATAGGTAGAGGTGCATGGTATACCCTGGGCATGGTCTCTGAAATCCAGGTACAGGGATGGAATTGTGTGTTTTTTTTTTTCATTTTTGCAAACTTATATGTGTGATTAGACTCGATATTTATATAGAAGGGTCTCCCATTTGTCTATGCAAGTTGAGGGACGAATTGACGGTAGGGTCTCTGTGTACAACTTAGAGACCTTGCTGCCAAGTCAGAGCCCTGCAATACCGCTGTGAGCAAGCCTGCCTAATCCCGATCCATATTTACAGTAAAGGGTTATAGGGTTGGGAGCGGGGTGCGTAAATGGACGGGACACATATATATGTATATAGTATGTTAATAAGTTGATTTATATTATGGTATAGTGTGACCTATGCGTATTGTAGGTTAATAATATGGGTGAATAAGGCCCTCCTCGAGACTTATCTAAATAATAGATCAGTATTTGAGAGCTGTTTGATAGGTTGCTCTGAATGTGTACTGGTGAATGGTGAATGAATGGATACCCCTTGCCTGTATTGCCTCCGTCCGGAAGATACCAAAGATACATAATGGCGACATGGAAGCTGTCGCTGAAGAAGGATGTGTCACTCAGTGGCAAAGCGGCACGTGTTGGGAAGCATAACACGGTAAGACCACAATGGACTGTTCCATAGGAGCTGTTTCTGCACACGTTGTAAAAATACAACAAGTTAAGACGTTTAAAGGACTGTTCTATGGATACTGGTTTGGAAACGCATGTCAGGGACAAAACAGTTATGGACTGTTCAATAGGAGCCGTGTCTGAAGAAGGGTTTTTATGCGACTTTCAGTCGCAAAGCGGCATATGTTGGATTCTATATGAACTCATGTAATATCACATCGGTTCATTCCCAATATCTTTCTTGAGGACAGAATGCTTCCCCTGGATTGGAATGTAGCCAGGTTGGAAAACACACCAAAAGCTTTGTAGCATATCAAGATAACAATGGCTTGGCTCGAGCCCACCTGCTGTGACATGTGTAATTATAAGCTTCAAGGGAGACTGTTACTACTAAGATGGCTATGGATACCTATTGGATGGAAGGCAAAGGGGGGGGGTGGCTATGAGTGGGTGTGTAGGGTTGAATGAAGATTTCGCATACACAGGAAGTCAGCCTCTGTTTGCTGGGACGCCCTGACATGAGAAGGTGTCCCTGACCACCTCATGGTCTGGCGGCCATCTTGAGGCTACAAGCCTCACGGAGGGCCCTGTGATAAGTATCTTTGATATTCTTGTATTATATGATTTGATTGTAAGCTTTGTGATATTGTAATGTCTTTTAATACTTTATGTTAGCGTTCCTGATTCTTGGGAAATAAATAAGATAGTGTTTTACTAGCAGCAGTTTGTGTTTGGTTTCATAGCTAACCTCGTATTATTGTGATATTAACAGTAGCATGTGCTCAGAGTTTTAATAAACCAACTAATCTATAGGGACTAGACAAATTAATACACTGATATAATTATTGTACCGCTTACATCACATGTGCGCGCGCATCGTAAACTGAGTGCGCGCGCACACTGACCCCTGTCATAGCGTTGCAAGGAGAGGGGAAACACGGCGAGATCTCCCTGGTACGGGAGAGTTGCTCGCCGTGTTGGAGAGGTGCGTGTCCGCTCTGGGGAGAATTAACTCCTTGTGTCCCCGCTGAATAACCCGAACGGGGGGCCGGGGCGGTGAATAGAGCCATTTATGAAAAACTTGAAGTGCAAATGAATATCACTAAACACTTAAACAATAAAAATGCGTTACTATAGGTTTATTTTTGGGACATGGTAGACCCCGTAGTGTAAAAGGCACACATTAGACATGAATGCCCTGTTATCACATCGGGGTCAGCAGGTCACAAATACAGATATTATTGACAAAACATTTTGATTCATTGGATACAAATTCTTTTGGTCAAGTTCTCACCATAGGTTTTCGTATTGAGATCTGTAAAAAATACAGTAGCTTTAAGAAATGGACAAAGAAAAGAGACAACTTCAAATGACATATCAAATCTGGGCTGCACAGATCGTATCCCATGGTGACAGTGGCGCATTTACAGTATTCAGTCAGACAAACAACTATTGTAATGGGGTCCCATACAGTAGACGTTTAAACAGGGTTTAGTGCTTATTTGAGGAAGTGTTTATATGTATGGTCCTCGTTGAGTCCTGGGGGGATGAGGGCATCGAGTCTTTCTATCCATAACAATTCTCGTCTTAGAATCTCTCGATCCCAATTACCCCCCCTCGGGCTCTCCCCTATTACTTACAATACCAGGAATTTGGCCACTTCGGGTTTATATCGGTGGTGGATACCGATATGCCGGCCCACCGAGGTTAGTTTGTCACTGGAAGAATAGTAGAGGTGGTCTCCCATTCTTTGACGCAGTTCCCTGGCAGTCTTCCCTACATAAAACGCATTGCAGGAACAGACCATCAGGTACACTATGCCTTTGGTGCCGCAGTTGGCATGTTGGGTGGGATGGAAAGTTTCACCATTTGGAAGAATATAGGAAGTACCTTCTAGGATCCAGGGGCATTTAGGGCAGTCTCCACACCGAAAGGTGCCTTTAGGGCCCAGAAGGGGCCGTGGGTCCTTTCTATAGTGGCTGCTGGTGAGTTGGTCACCTAAGGTGGTTACTTTCTTGAAGACTAATTCCGGAGTGGGCCGGAGATATTTGCCGAGGATATGGTGATCGGTCAGCAGATGCCAATGATTAGACAAGACGCTACGGAAGATGTTATGATGGATAGAGAATTTTGTAACAATTTTTACAGTTGCTGGGTGTTCGGGACGAGGGGAACCATATAATAGGGACTGGCGTGTCCTAGCGTACGCTTTATTAAACGCCCTCTTAAGATTAGTGCGGGTATAACCGCGGGCAAGAAGGCGTCCCCGAAGGGCAGCTGCCTGTATGCGAAAATCCGATTCTTCGGTGCAGTTGCGTCTCAGATATTGGGCATACGGGATGCTGCGCACTAGGGGGCGGGGATGCGAGCTGGTGGCGTGTAACAATGTGTTACCAGCAGTTGGTTTTCTAAAGTGGTCCGTGACCAGTCCACCCGAGCTGTTTTTACAGATGAGGTCCAAAAATGGTACTGATTTGTGATCGAATGAAAATGTAAAGGTAAGATTAAATTGATTAATGTTAAGATGTTCAATAAAATCAGTAAGCATTTGGGGTGAGCTGGTCCAAATAATAAACAGGTCATCAATGTACCTGTACCAGCATAATACATGATTTAAAAAAGATTGCAATGTCTCATCGCCAAAAATTGAGCGTTCCCATCCTCCCAAATAAAGGTTAGCGTAGGAGGGTGCGCATGATGTGCCCATGGCTACCCCTTGGGTTTGTAAATAATACTGATCCATAAATGTAAAAAAAATTCTCGTGAGTATAAATTCAAGGAGCTGTAGAATAAAGTGATTTAAAGGCCAAGTATTGTGGTCTTGCTCCATGAGGAAGGCTCCAGCCGTCCGGACGCCCTGCTCGTGGGGGATGCTCGAGTAGAGGGCCTCGACATTAACTGCCACGAGGAGGGCGTCGGGAGGGATCTGGACCCCCTCAATATGGCAGAGCAGGTCCGTAGTCTTTAATGTATGAAGGTAAACTTAGTACATGTGGCATCAGAAAGGTATCCACCAGCTTGCTAGCATTCTCAGTTAAGGATCCCATACCCGATACGATCGGGCGGCCCGGGGGATTTGTTAAGCTCTTATGAGTTTTGGGGAGGGTGTAGAATGTGGGATCTCTGGGTTTTTGTGTGTTTATAAATTTAAAGGTGTCCTCGTCGATTAGACCTTGCCAATAGGCTCTCGTTACAAGGTGCCGAAATTCTGTAATGAATCCTTGCACTGTAAGATGGCTAATAGGGGCGTACCATGTGGAGTTGGATAGTACCTTAAGACACATCCCTTGGTACTGGTGATGTGTCATAAGCACTAGGTTTTCACCTTTATCGGATTTTTTAATGATGAGATCCTCTTTATTGTGTAGAGTGCGAATGGCTTTTTTCTGCTTAATATTAAGATTGGAAGGTAATTCCGGCCAATGTTGTTTTTTGAGAGAATTAATGCATTCATGTACAAATGCCCATATTGCGGGGCAGGTCATTAAGTCAGGAAAAGCCCGGGAAGTAAGTTTGAGCTTAGTGCTTTTATTGATTGGACAGGGTTTCTGTAGGGTGGCCACTAGACCGAGGGAGGGAGATGAGGGAGGCTGCAAGGCCTCTCTCTCCCCTGATTCCAAGGTCTCAGTTGAACCCTCCTCGTAAAGCAACATCAGATCTCTCAAGGCTCTAAATTCCCGCATGGAAAAGTTTTTGTTTTTTTCAGCAGTTGCTTTTCAAGGTTTAGATTGTAGCGGTCTTTATCAAAAATAAAGCGATAGGTAAGATTGCGGGAAAACAAGTAGAGATCTTTAATTGACTCATATATATCAATGGTTTGGGAGGGGCAAAAACATAGGCCCAGTTGTAAAACGGACTCCTCCTCCTTAGTGAGGGAGTATGGGGTGAGGTTAATTGGAAGGCCGGGTACCGGCCTGAAGTTATGGGAGGAGCCCGGAGGGTATTTAAGCAGCCCAAAGGCCGCCGGTCTTTGTCGGTTTCCTGTGCGTGATATCTGATACGTCAGACATCTAGGACCGACTCGTTCGAGACAAGCGCTGTTGGTGCCACTCCGTGAGCTCCGTTTTCGTCTGTCCGCCTCCTTTTGTTGCAGTCCCGCGTTCCGTGTTCGTAAGTCGTGTTGTCCCTTCGTGTCGCACTCGTGTCGCCGAGTCGCAGTTCCGTACAAAGAATCTGGTTCGGCTGTCGCAGGTAGGGCTTCGGCTCCCATGTTTTACGTTCTCATGCACTGCTTATCATGTCACTAAACTGTGGTCTGCGTAGCTCACGAACCACGCACCGCTTGTCTCGAAAACCTAAACAGTCACACGCACGTTTTTGCTTGTACACGATCGGGAGCCACCTAGCGGCACGCACATTCAGGGCCGCCCGCCATGACACTCCGACCGATGCCGCATCCGGCACTCAAGGGTTCCCCTTACGCGGTCGTATTACGTAGTCTTTGAATCGTTCAAACATGGCTCACGCACGGGTGCCGTTCGCACTCACACGCATCGTACATGTACTGTCATATTATTCAAATCGGTTATGCCAGCAAGCGTGCCGAATCGCCATTTGCATTCCGAATCGCTGTTGGCATGTTAATGGTACGAATCACTTCGACCGTGTCGAATCATTTCATGTATTAGCATGGCAATCATTTCATCATTTCAAACATGGCTAACGTATCAGGCCATTCGGTCATGCTAAGTCATTTCGCATCAGTTAAACAGGGCGTTCATGCCATCATTTCGATCCTGGCCGCACTCAGATTCAAGTCATGTCGCACTTAGGCACAGATTTGTCTCGGGGTACCCAGGGTACGGTCGTATTACCATACATGTTTCAGAGATTGGCCCACAGCCCGTACGGATGCGGGCTCGAGTCCAGCCTTTGGCGTGATATCGGTCATTGGCCACGTATCGGTCTGAATCCGGTCGCATCCGGGATGCATCGATTCGCACTAATTCGCCTAGCCGCTCGGCCTCCTTTCTATACATGCTCCAGAGATTAGATTCGGTTACAAGTTGCTCGGTTTGTTGTAATCTAGTCTTTGTCATGGTTTCATTTCGGTCACCATACCTCTGGGTAGGTCCGGTCGCATCCATAGATGCTCCGATCGGGGCGATCCAGACGCACGACTACCCGGCCTCATTTCGATACATGCGCCAAGGGCGGAATCGCATCACAGGTTGCGTGCATTCTTGATTCTTGCCCCTGTCATGGTATGTCATTTCTGTCATCTTACCACGCCCGGCAGGAATGCAGTCACTTCCCCGCACTAATTCGTGTCGGCGTGCCCTAGGCCGGCCTCATTTCAATACATGCGCCAGGGACGGAATCGCAAAAAAAAAAAAAAAAAAAAAAAAAAAAATATATAAGAGACTTTGATTCTTGTCCTTGTCATGTTATATCATTTCTATGTCACCTTACCACGCCCCGGCGTTAATTGGTCACCTCCCTGTACGAATTCGCGCCGGCATGCCCTAGGCCGGCCGCATTTCTACAAAAAAAAAAAGAGAGAAAGGAGTTCAGTCACTAGACAGTGGCATGACGATCGAGGTCGCTGGCACCCGAGTGCTTGCGTTCCAAATGCATACTGTAGCACTTGGAGTCGGACCCGGTGGCAGCTGGATGTCACAGTTCGGCCTCAGCGTACCCAGGCAGTTGGCCTCATTTCACGGTTGCCTCATTTCGGTACGTGCTCCAGAGTCCGGCTCACAGTCACCCCCATACGGTACGAACGGGCCGGGCCCTGTCACGGGAAGTTCATTTCAGTTAAGGCAACATGTCATGTCAGTCATTCGTGTTGTTATCTGTCATTTGATTCCACAGCTGTCTCGGCAGTCGACTTAAGTCACTATCGCCTGTTGTTATCATCCACGTTGGGTTCCGTCGCTCTGGACGGCAGCAGTTTCAGGCTCTTAAATAGGTACTTTCTCTCACACTCTCTCAGGTCAGTCGGATTCAGTAGGTCCACCTGCACCAGCTTGATCAGGGTTCCAGCAGGTAAAAAAAAAAAAAAAAAACGCAGGGGCACGGGGGGGCTCCTGCTTTCTCATGGCAGGTACGTATACAGTAGGTGACACGTCCAAACTCATTTCTTGTCACCTCTTTATAGGCCCAGCCTGCAGACACGTGACCAGTCTACTAAGTAACGGGTCTTGGCAGCCGCCATGTCATCTGTCGGCAGCGATGACCTCACCACCCCGCTATCTCCGGCGTCAGCCTCCGAGGCTGGCAGTGTCCAGTCTCTTAGGGCATGGACAATTCCCAGGCTGTCCGCCGAGCTGAGGCGCAGAGGGATACCCTTCTCGTCCGCGGCCAGGAAGGCGGAGCTGTTCAGGCTCCTCTTCCCACCACCGGCCGCAGCAGGCCCCAGCAGCCAGCAGGCCTCTCTGGAATCTATTTCAGCCGCCGTCGCTCAGCTACACACTCTCGTGTCTTCCCTGTCTTCCTCGATCGTTGAGGTCCAGGACAGGGTGTCTCGTCTAGAGACCAGCCCGGCTGCCACGGTTCCGGACCCTGCGGTGGTCCCAGCCATCAGTGCACCGGCCGCAGGTAGTGAGCTTGCCACGACTACCGTTCACCCTTCCCACCTGGTGCCACCCAGCGTAAGGAAGGACATTTTAGAGGGCAGAGACGTTAACCTGGCCTCACTCATGATCTCGGTCCATGACTTGGCCGAGAACAAGGCCTACACCTGGGGGGACGTCTCGTGGTTTTGAAAGCAAAGGATCCGAGGCTCAACAGAAAGCTCACGGTGCCCGAGTTCACGCTCGCTTTCGGCATGTTCAGGGACGTGCTGTGCTCAGGGAGGAACTGGACCTCTACCTCCATTTGATCGTAGACCTAGGCCACAAATACGGTGGCTCAGCGTTCTACGACTATCATCGGTCCTTCTCGGCCAAAGCCGCGGCCAGATTCTTACAGTTCCATTTGACAACGGACTGGAGCGTAGTGGACACGGAGTTGTTCTGCCGCCACTTCGCGGGTCTACGCTCCCCGCTATGTGCTGTCTGTCAGTCAGCGTCCCACACCACGGTCTGGTGTGCCAACATAGCCTCTGTCCATCCAATAGCTAGCACGGCCTCTACCAGCACGAGCCAGGCTCAGCAGGCCCCGGAGCAAGGGCAGAAGGTGGACAAGTTGGGACGTCCGGTGCGGATGGTTGGAGGAGCCGCCATTTGCAACAATTTCAACTACGGCTCCTGCAATTTCAGCCAGTGCCGGCTCTTGCACGTTTGCACCCTATGCCAGAGGGCGCACCCCAGGGTCCTGTGTGAGGTCAAGCGGAAGAAACCGTGACTAAGCCGGGTCAATGTCCTTTGGCTCGATGTTTACTTGACCTCACACCCCACTCCGTCACTCGCCAGCTACCTCATCCGAGGTTTCACCGATGGGTTTCATACCGGGCTCATCACCCTGCCCCACTCCACCCACGAATGTCCGAACCTACGCTCAGCAGCAACAGATGAGCCAGCGATTGACGTCCTTCTGCAGACGGAGTTGGATCGGGACTTTATGATAGGCCCGTTCAGTCAGTCTCCCTTTAGTATCTGGAGGGTTAGCCCTATCGGGCTTGTACAGGGAAAATTTTCAAATAAAAAACGTCTGGTGTATGATCTGTCAGCGCCTCATTCTTCCGTCGTTCCCAGTCTCAACTCGCTCATCCCCTCCGAGGAGTTCTCACTGAAGTACGCTTCGGTAGACATGGCTATCCAGGCCATTCTCAGGGCGGGGGTGGGTGCTTGGCTCTCGAAGGCGGACATATCCGACGCCTTCAAGCTGCTGCCCATTCATCCTTCCCTGTGGTGCTGGCACGGCATCAAGTGGAGGGAGCGATATTATTTCGCAACCAAATTGACCTTCGGGTCTAAGAGTAGTCCTTGGTTATTTGACAAGTTCGCGGAGACCCTGGCGTGGATCCTTCTCCACGAGGCACAGTGCCACGAGGTCATCCATTATTTGGATGACTTCCTTCTGATAGAGCCACCCGGGGCTCCCCCAGGGGACCTTGGAAAGTTGAGGACGGTTTTTGACAATCTGAACGTCCCCATAGCGGAACACAAGGTCGACGGCCCGGCGCACAAGATCACGTTCTTGGGCATCGACCTTGACACGCTTGCCATGCAGGCCAGCCTTCCGGCAGATAAGTTGGACCGTATCAGGACGGTTCTGCGAGAGTTCACCCGGGCGGGGGGATGTACTCAGAAGCAACTTCAGTCTCTCCTCGGGATGCTGAATTTCGCTATGAGGATCATCCCCCAGGGCCGCTCCTTCGTGTCCCGGTTGCTGGTCTTCCTATCCTACACTCAGGACCCAGACCAGGTCATCAGGCTGGATTCAGCAGCCAGGGCAGATCTGGCCATGTGGGAACACTTTCTTAGTAATTGGAACGGTGTGTCCCTGTTCATCCCAGTAGTGTCCACGCAGTCACCTCAGGTGGTGACCGATGCGGCGGCATCCACAGGATGCGCCGCCATTTTTGGCCATTTGTGGTTCGCCGCCCCTTGGCCTCCTCAAGCACTAGCCACACCAGGCTTCACTACCACGTCAGCCCTCTTTGAGCTTTTCCCCATCGTAGCAGCCGCTCACCTATGGGGTCACCATTGGTCTGGACAGACGGTGGCTTTCACGACAGACAATCAAGCCACAGCCGAGATCATCAGCAAGGGCAGGTCTAAATCCAGGCCGTCATGTCCTTCCTCCGCAGACTGGTCCAGCTATCCCTACAACATCAGTTCAATGTTTACTGCTCATTCATTCCAGGGAAGTTTAACTCAGCAGCGGACGCACTCTCCCGTTTTAACTTTATTTCTTTCTTTGAACAGATGCCAGGAGCCTACCATCTTTCAGCCACTATCCCGGATTGGTCACAACTGACCTTGGACTAGCCCCACATCTACACTCAGCTACTAACATCATCAACGCTTCGCTCGCCCGCAACACCCGTCGGGCCTACCGGACGGCCTGGAGGGCGTTTAATAAGTTCCTGCCCCATCGCCCTCGTGAATCTTCCAGCGTCAAGCAGGTTCTGGCGTTTATCGCTTATTGTCATTCTCACCTAGCACTGTCACACAGCACGATACGCCAGTACGTGGCCGGGGTGCAGCACTATTTGTCACTTCAAGACCCCGCGAGGCCTTCGGTGTTCTCCTGCCACGCAGTGAGGGCTCTACTGCGTGGAGTTCAGAAACACCAGCCGCCAGTCAGCCCGAAGCGGCTGCCTATCACTGGGGAGATCTTCAAGGGGATGTCTGACATCCTGGATAGGTCCCCTTTCGGTCTCCTCCTCAGCACCGTCCTGCAGGCTGCAATACACATGGCGTTTTATGGGTTTCTACGGCCCAGCGAGTTTACTCGCAGCCACCCAGCCGGTCCAGTCTTGCATAGAAGTAATCTCTGCCGCCACCAGGATCACTACGTCCTTCATCTGGCGACGTCTAAAACTCAGCAGCGAGGTTCCGGAGTAGATATTCATCTGTACAGGACTCACAACAACTGGTGCCCAGTTGCCGTGTTAAACCGCTTGACGGCACTGCTATCCGACCGCCCAGGGTCCAGTCCGCTTTTACCCTTTCCAGTAAAACCCCTCAACTCGTCGCAGTTCGTGGAACATGTCCGGGTCCTTCTCGGCAATCTTCAGTTGGACCCCAGCCAGTACTCCGGGCATTCATTCCGGATCGGGGCGGCCACGACGGCCTCAAGACAGGGGGTTCCGGACCATGTCATCAAGAAACTGGGTCGGTGGAAATCGGCCTGCTTCTCTCGCTACATACCTAACCCACAGCTAGAGATGGCTCAGGCCTTTGCTCGACTTACTCAGTGACATTACCTTTAATAAATAATTATCCCCTACCTGAAGGTTTTTGCCCCCTTATTTTGGTGTACCATACGGTAGACCAAGGCACACTTTCAGGTCTATTTCATGTTTGTGAGTTTTGTGTTGTTCCTATGTGTCATCGTTACTCATGTCGTCCGTAGGGCTCTAGACCATAAATTGGAAGGCCGGGTACCGGCCTGAAGTTATAGGAGAAGCCCGGAGGGTATTTAAGCAGCCCAAAGGCCGCCGGTCTTTGTCGGTTTCCTGTGCGTGATACCCACCCACCCTCCCCTTTTTAAAAGCCTCTTCCAAGTATTCTTACCCCAGACTGAATACTCATTCCACATTATTCCATAACTACTTCTTATCATTTCTTATCTAGGGTATGCCCCCTTATTTTGGTGTACCATACGGTAGACCAAGGCACACTTTCAGGTCTATTTCATGTTTGTGAGTTTTGTGTTGTTCCTATGTGTCACCCGTTTGGGAAAAGTGTTTGTGTATTAGTGTTGAGTATCTTAGGGATAATGTGATGCAGGGTGGACTGTGAATTTGTAGTCGGGGCCTGTGCCCCAGAATTTGGCAAACGTGTCGACTTCTGTGATTTGGCATGTTTTTTTACCCTTTTTGGAATCTTTTGTAGGGTGATCCTCACCAGTGAGTGACCTCTTACGGGGGAAGCCCGGTGCGCGTGCTCGTGTGGATGATGATGCAACCTGTGAAGAGAGTGAAGAAATTGAAGAGTCAGATTCAGTTAAATCAGTGGCAGTAGTAGTGCCCTTGGGTACCCTATTACGTGTAGTTCTTCTAGTTGATTGTTTATTGCCCCATTTGTAAGCGTAACCTTCAGAGAAGGCAAGTTTGTCCTGGACAAACTTGCCCTGTTTTTTCACAATAATTTCTTTATTTAATATTTCCAGACGTTCTTTTACCTCTTTCCATTTTTCTTTAAAGGAGGAAGATTCCATGATTTTAGGGAATTGGGTGTTAAGGCGATCAATTTCGCCCTCAAGTATTTTCATGTCAATGTAGTATTGGGATGTTAATTGGATCATGAGTTCCACACTACATTTGGTTAGTACATCTTCCCATGATTTTTTTAAATCAGGAGACGGATCTTTGATAGTTGGAAATACTTGGATACGAAGCCCGAAGTGGACATACTTTTTCCTTGATATAATGTTCAAAATAGTGAGTATGCCAATGGAGGTGGGATTTCTTTTTTAACAGATTAAACATCCTGTCTAAAAACATTTTTGTGTCATCTTCAGTTTTCTGACTGGTTAGGCATCCTGTCTCAATGGTGGACATGAAATCAGCCCATGCTGGGCCGAGAACGTCCATGTTCCCACAGATGTCGGTACCTGTCACCCTGAATTGAGAGCCGTGAAATTGCTCGTTCCTAAATCGGTTCTATAAGTAAAATAAAATAAAATAAGGGGCGAGAGATTGAAGAATTTGTAACAATTGGGTAGATCCAAATAGATCTAATATGGATATTTAAATAAGGTCAGAGTTATATTTAAGAGGCATGGGAAAAGGGGAAGGGGAGGGAAAAAATTGGGTCAATTGTAGACCCTGGGTGTGTTGTCCACCCTAAATATGAAAATATGTTGATATAGCCTCTATGTTAGATATCAAGAGAATAGGGGTGGGTATCATCATCCTAGGCAATTAATGTAAAAAGATAGGTGCATCTGCATGGACTACTCCCTAGTATTACCATGCGACACCTGTGGGAATGATGGACTATCTCGATACCCAGAAATGTAAACAATAAGTATATAAAATTGATATTTATTAAAGGAGATAACAAAAATACAGATATACATTTAGGTGTATGCAGCCCAAACATAGGGTTGCAAATACAGTGTTACATAAATTGAGACATAAGACAATAAATGTAGTTTACATAAATCCAAGATCCCTTTTAGGGGGATAATGAGCAGATGCCGGCAGTTTTTCTCAACTAGTTTTGCGAAAAATCGCTTCCTCAGGAGAATTTAAAGCATCTGGAGCAAGAGAAAATACAGTCTTAAAATTGTAAAGGTCGTTTCATGTTGAGATCAGTAACAACAATAGATTGGTAATAGTAGGAGTAGAGTAATGTGTAGGCATCACTCACCGCTCAGGTCCCACAGGGGTTCAGAAGGAGGCACCTGGGGCACCCATTATGGGGGTGTCACGTCCAGGGCGGACACGGGAGGCTAGATATATGGTATAATGCAATTAGTGCTGGGGGTAGGTAAGCTAAAAAGGTTTCGTTTGTCAATTAGGTATTTACGTTTTAGAAAAGATAACAATATTGTTGCCATTAATTGGGGAAAGTTAAAAAGAAGGGGATCGGGGGATGGAAAGGGGGTTTATCGGAACTGGGGGGAGGGGGGCGAAGATTAGGTGGACAAGGAAGAGAGGGGGGGTGGGGGGGAAAAAGAAAAAAAAGGCAAAAAGGGGAGGGAGGGGAAGAGGGAAAAAAAAGGGGGGGGGGGGTTGGAGGTGGGAGGGGGAAGGGGGGGAAAAGTTGAAAAAAAGGGGGGGGGGAGAAAAAAGGGGGAGGGAGGAGGAGGAGAAGGTATTGGATTTCTAAAGAGGAAGGAATGGCAAGGCATTTACGTTAAATGACAGCAAGGTTAGTGTTTGAAGGGAAACCTACCCTGTAGCAGTTGCAATTAGGCTCAAAGTACCCGGGATTCCAAGAATGGTAATCTAGATAGAGAGTTCCAGTCTCTTACCTCCGGTTAGAGGGGAGCTTGCTAGGATAGCAAAAGTTTAGGTTTAAGTCCTGTAGCTGTTTGGGGAAGGTGAAGGTTACTAACAGTACAGCCAATTCTAAGAGGCAGAGTAAAGCGAGCGGCATCGTGGAGAAATATGAAGGTGCTTACCTGATAAGGTGTATTAAGGACAGATCCCGGGTGCTGGGCCTACCACATGCAGAGGCGACGGAGGGTCGCCTTATATTCCTCCAACCCGGAAGTCTGTGCTCGGCGCAGCGGCGCCGAGCGGTGACGTCACCGGGTCCGCTGCGCGCACACTGACCCCTGTCATAGCGTTGCAAGGAGAGGGGAAACACGGCGAGATCTCCCTGGTACGGGAGAGTTGCTCGCCGTGTTGGAGAGGCGCGTGTCCGCTCTGGGGAGAATTAACTCCTTGTGTCCCCGCTGAATAACCCGAACGGGGGGCCGGGGCGGTGAATAGAGCCATTTATGAAAAACTTGAAGTGCAAATGAATATCATTAAACAATTAAACAATAAAAATGCGTTACTATAGGTTTATTTTTGGGACATGGTAGACCCCGTAGTGTAAAAGGCACACATTAGACATGAATGCCCTGTTATCACATCGGGGTCAGCAGGTCACAGATACAGATATTATTGACAAAACATTTTGATTCATTGGATACAAATTCTTTTGGTCAAGTTCTCACCATAGGTTTTCGTATTGAGATCTGTAAAAAATACAGTAGCTTTAAGAAATGGACAAAGAAAAGAGACAACTTCAAATGACATATCAAATCTGGGCTGCACAGATCGTATCCCGTGGTGACAGTGGCGCATTTACAGTATTCAGTCAGACAAACAACTATTGTAATGGGGTCCCATACAGTAGACGTTTAAACAGGGTTTAGTGCTTATTTGAGGAAGTGTTTATATGTATGTGCCTCGTTGAGTCTGGTATATGAAGTGCAGAACCCTGTGTATAATGTGCAGCCGAGCCCTGTATATAATGTGCAGCCTGGTATATGATGTGCAGAGCCCAGTGTATAATGTGCAGCCTGGTATATGATGTGCAGAGCCCTGTATATAATTTGCAGCCTGGTATATGATGTGCAGAGCCCTGTGTATAATATGCAGCCTGGTATATGATGTGCAGAGCCCTGTGTATAATTTACAGCCTGGTATATGATGTGCAGAGCCCTGTGTATAATGTGCAGCCTGGTATATGATGTTCAGAGCCCTGCGTATAATTTACAGCCTGGTATATGATGTGCAGAGCCCTGAGTATAATGTGCAGCCTGGTATATGATGCAGACCAGGTAAAATCTTGTAGTGGGTCAGATGTGGTTCTCATGCCATAGTTTGGAGACCCCTAGTCTATACTTCCTTTCAAGTGTGCAATCTAAAGGGAAATACCCCAAAATAACAACTGATAGCTATTGTTTTTCCAAGATAAACTGAAAATTTCTGGCTGTGTTTTTCACATGGCAATATTGAATAAACATGCATCCAGAACAGCTGGAAAAATGTGGTGATCAGGTTGAACCTACATAATGTACCCTGTACACTTGTTCTCTGAAGTCTATTGCGAGTATAAAAGCCAGCCACTAACTCATCACAGGGATGGCGGGAACCCCTCATTATGGGCACAGCGGGTGTACAGACTGCGGAACTGAGCACAGGTATGGTGGGAACCCCTCATTATGGGCACAGCGGGTGTACAGACCCGGAAACTCAGCACAGGGATGGTGGGAACCCCTCATAATGGGCACAGCGGAAGTACAGAGATGGGAATTCAGCACAGGCATGGTGGGAACAGCGGGTGTACAGACCCAGGAACTGAGCACAGGCATGGTGGGAACCCCTCATTATGGGCACAGCGGGTGTACAGACCCGGGAACTCGGCACAGGGATGGTGGGAACCCCTCATAATGGGCACAGCGGAAGTACAGAGATGGGAATTCAGCACAGGCATGGTGGGAACAGCGGGTGTACAGACCCGGGAACTTAGCACAGGCATGGTGGGAACCCCTCATTATGGGCACAGTGAGTATGCATATGATGTGCACAGTGAGGCTACATTTGATGAAATAGACACTTGGATTTGGCAGCCATACCTATCTCTTAATCTTACCCTGATTTTCATTTGACTCATAGGTACTGATCATTGTGGAATTTGTTTTTCAAAATGAATGACAATTCAGTTCTATCTTTGAAGCAAGTGCCCTTCACAAGGCGTTCAGATGATGAAAAAAAGAGGATAAAAGAGCTTGGACCACATCAACCCAATTTGCAAATCCAGCAGAGGTCAAGTGATCGTGGTAGAGTTTACACTCGAAGCTTTTCCGCCACTTCATATAGCAAATGGAGTTGGCTAGCTGGATGTGATGTCACTAATGCCTATTTTTGTTTTCCCTGTTTGCTTTTTCAAAGTCATGGCACTGACACATTGTGGACATCAACAGGAGTTTGTGACCTAAAGCATCTCACTGAAAAGTGCAAGCGGCATGAAATTACCCGAAGCCATCTTGACAATATTATGATGCTCGAGTTTTTGGGGAAGCATAGCATTGTGGAACAGCTAGATGCATGCTACAGAATTCCCATTAGAAAACATAATGAAGAGGTCACAAAAAATAGACACATCCTGTCTAGGATAATAGACTGCGTGAAATTTTGTGGTGCATTTGAGCTGGCTTTGCGTGGTCATGATGAGAGCGAGACATCGGAGAATCCTGGGATATTCCGTGGCTTGGTTGATTTCGTTGCTTCACTTGATGGAGTTTTGAAAGAGCACCTTGAGAATGCCACTGTTTTTAAGGGAACTTCAAAAACTGTGCAGAATGAGCTGTTGGACTGTATGTTGTCTGTTGTGAAGGAGCACATGATTCAGAAAGCACGGAGCAGCGATTTCATCTCAATCCAGGCCGACGAGACCACCGATATTTCCACACAGTGCCAACTTGTGATTGTACTGCGCTACATCGATGGCAAGAACAACATACAGGAGAGGTTTTTTGAGTTTATTCCTCTGCATTCAACCACAGCAGATTCCATCGCTACAGCACTACAAGAGCGCCTTGCTGTCATCCTTCCAGAGGATCAGAAGAATAAACTAATCTCCCAAGCGTATGATGGTGATGAGGGGTGCCACTTCAGGTGTTCAAAAGAGAATTCAAGATTTGTACCCAAATGCCTATTACATACACTGCTACGCACATCAGCTCAATCTGATAATGCAACAGGCCACTTCTCAAATTCCCAAAGTGAAACTATTTTTTGCTAACCTTGGAGGATTTGCCAGCTTTTTTGCCAGATCACCCAAGCGCACAGATGTTCTTGATAAAATAGTTGCCCATAGACTACCGACATCAAGCAGTGTCAGATGGAACTTCCACAGCCGTGCCGTCAATACGGTGTTTGAGCACAGAGAGGACCTCATCCGCTGTTTTGAAACAATGCGAGACTCAGATGACTTTGACCTTGTTACCATGAGAGAGGCAGCAGGCTTTGCCATGCTCCTGGATGATCAGGATTTTACATTTTTTCTGACACTTTTCTACAACATCATGCCCCATGTGGACCTCCTCTATGCCAAACTCCAGAAGAAGAACATAGATTCAGTCCACATTAAGGGGAGCATCCAGCAGTTACAGGATGGCATACAGAAGATCAGGTAGCAGCTGTATTCCTCCTTTTCATGTGTTGTTGTTGTTGTTATTATTATTATTATTTATTATTTTTATTATTATTGTTCATACATTTTGCAGAGATTCTATCCCATCCCTGGTTGACCAAAGCAGTCAAGGTGGTTCTCAACCGAGGAGGAGGTGCTCGCTGAATCCAGGAGCACATAAACGCATTGCATCTGAGGTGAGTTTTTATTTGTTGCAATATTTGTCTATTTGATTGTTCCCTCTTATAGATATGAAGATTGGAAAGAAAAATATTTTTCTTACAATATTCATATAAAAATGATGTGATCTAAAAGGATTTGTTATTCCCTCTAGTGGATAACGTGAGTATTACAGCCTTCATCTGTGTTAGCTGCTTGGGCATCAGAAATGCCTGAAACCTGACATATTTACTAAGAATGTCTTGTCCAAGTGTATGGAGTTCTGAGAAGTTATGGATTCAAAACCACTAAAACTAATCTCCCTTTATAACTTAAAACTGAACATTTAAAATGACCAGTTTTAAGTTATGAAGGGAGATCAGTTTGCAAAGTTTCATGCATTTCTGGGAGCTAACAGAGATGACATTGACATTTGTCATCACTACATAATTTTTGTTTTTACCCTTCAATCTACAGGTCTGTGATACCGTACTCTTGCAAACCATGCAACGTTTCTCCTTCACAAACCACCTTGTTAGTGCCACCTTGCTTCAAGCAGACAGGTTTGAGCAGTACGCAATGGAGTTTCCGGAGGATGCACTGAGTAAGACTTTGAAGGCCTATCCATTGCTCAATAAGAGCAAGTTAAAGACAGAGCTTAGCAGGGGAGGGCTGGCAGCCTTAGGCCTGGGGGGGAAGTCCAGTCAAGTGGCCCATTGAACTACCGAATCAGCTCACCATCCATGCCCAGCTGTTTTTTCAATGCAGCCTCACCAGTGCCCCTCAATGCAGCCTGATCAGTGCCCATCAATGCTGACTCATCAGTGCCACCTCATCAGTGCCCATCAATGCAACCTCACCAGTGTCCATAAATGCAGTCTCACCAGTGCCCATCCAATGCAGCCTGATCACTGGGGCAGGGTAGATGGGGTGTGGGGGTCAGCTGGGGGTGTCAGGGTCTCTTACTTGGCAGCTCAGGTTGCACGCCATGGCCAGCGCAAGCCAGCACCCAGCCCCACAGCCCGAGCCAGTCACGGGCACCCTGGTCTCTGAGGGTGGTAGTTTCCTCTGCGCTGCTTGGGAGCTTGAGTGTGGACTACAACTCCTGGAATGCAACAGTGGCCAACCGCCGTAGCTGTAAAAATAGCAGCTGGCGCCAGCCATTTTCAACGTAAGTTAGGGCGGCCTGGGGGGCAATTGCCACTCTGCCCCCCAGCCCAGCCCTCCCCTGGAGCTTAGTCTCATCTACTGCAAAGACGAGTTCAGAAAATGTAATGGTGCTGTGGACCTATTCCAGCTGTTTATGGAGAACAATCTTAAAAACGTATTTAGAGAGACTGTCACTCTTCTGAAGATCCTCATCACCACACCCATGACCACAGCAGAAGCTGAGAGGTGCTTCTCAACCTTAAAAAGGATTAAAACTTTTTTGAGAAATAGCATGACCCAGGAAAGGCTGAATGCATTGGCCATGCTGTCCATGGAAAAGAGAGTGGTGACAGAGATGACTGATTTCAACCAGAAGGTCATTGAGAAATTTGCAAGCCAGAAAGAAAGGAGAGCAAAATTAATTTTCAAATAATTCTATTTGTATTTAAAGTGGAAGTAAACCCTTCCACATGACTTTGGCCTACAGGTAAGCCTAGATTAAGGCTTACCTGTAGGTCCAATAAATATCTCCTAAACCTACATGGTTTAGGAGATATTTAGCGATGAAAAGGCATCGCTGTCTACGGCGCATGCGCCGTAGACAGCGGCGCGCAGGCGCACTGAGGGCGCACTGCATATGCCGCTCTCACGGCAATATGCCGATCTCGTGCGCATGCGCGGGAGTGACGTCATCGCCGCTCCAGCGAATGATTGCGCTGGAGCGGCGAGACCCGGAAGTCACTCCGGCCCTGCATGGCGGCGAGGAAGATGGAAGATAAGGACGGCTTCGGGGGCTTCGTTTTCAGGTAAGTTTTTCATAATGAGCTAGTATGCTATGCATACTAGCTCATTATGCCTTTGCCTTGCAGGGTGTCTTTTTTTTTTTTTTTTTACAGAGGCTTTACTTCCTCTTTAATCACCTTTATTCTGATTCAGAGTTTTTTCGTTGCTGTTTGTTGTGCAATAAAGTTTGTTTACTGTTTTTTTTAAATCACTGATTCGTGGTACATTTATTGCATTCTTTAACAGTTGAATTAAACATTAACATTTTTCTATATTTTACCTAGCAGGAATGACACATAATCACCTGATGAATGCCCATTTAGAGTCCTTCATTACTAACAGTGTAATTTTTCAGTTTGTTTGCGCCGATCTGTAAGGCTGCGCTATATACCATGATTTGTGATGCTGGGGCATTATACTCTGTCCTGTGATGCTGAGCTGTATACTCCTTACACAATGAGTGGAAGCAAGTGGAATACAGGGGACGGAGTGGGTGGATTCTATAAGGGGTGTGGCTTTTGAGAAGTGGGAGGGGCCAAGCATGGAGGGGGCAGTGTCTTGCGCCCCCCCAGCCTAAAACTTCACCAGCCGCCACTGAGGTGTGTGTGTGCTGGGCTATTTGTAGACACCTGACCATGGTTCTGGGCTCCACCCTCCCGAGGAGTCCAGGCAAGCAAGGGAGAAGTGTGCATGTCTGCACAGGTCTGTTTGTCAGAGCAGACAGAGGGTCCAAGCCTGTGGGCTGGAAAAGGAAGCTGGAAAAGAGTGCTGAGGTACTGGGTGTACAGGAACTCTGTTAAAGAGCTGAGAGGGCTGAAGCACAAGTCTGAGCAGCAGTGCTGCTAAAGAGAGCCAGGTGGCTTGGTATTTTTGGTTTGACTTGCATTGTTGCTGTGGAAAGCTGAAACCCCTGTGTGGGCAACTCTTCTGTTTTATGGACATTTTCTTTCTTTAATGAAAGTGGGCCTACAAGCCCTTAAAACGGCATATCTGGCATGGACTCAGCTCACTGGTAAGCTCTACCCTTAAGCTAAAACATCCCCCGATGTTACTATATATATATATATATATATATATATATATATATATAAATTAATGGGCTTTATAGTAGGGGGAGAGGAGGAAATTAATGGAATAAAAATTAGAGCAATATGTGCAATAAAAGCAACACATACTGAAGTTCAATGTGCATACATATAAAGGAGCAATGGAAAGTGAGGCACGGAATGTAAGACTGCAGGGAATGGAATGCAGGGCCGGGCATGACAGTGGTGACTAAGGGCTACAATGGGTTAATGTTACACTTAGGAGAGATGAACAGGAAGGGGTTTGTCTGTGAGGTTAATTTTGGAAGGAAGGGGAGGGCTGATATAAAGGTGGGGGTTGGAGTCAGGTTGTCAGTTTCAGAATTGTAACACACAGAGGAGGCAGTTTTTTCCACTGCTCCTCTACTCTCAGCAAAGCATGGCAGAGGTGGAAAAGATGCTGTATTCCTTGAGGAGGGCTGCGGCAGTGAAAGGGGCAGCTTGGCTTAAAAGGCAAGTCGGGACACTGACAGGGGGGGATCGCAGGACAGTGGGCGGCAGCAGCGCGCGCGGAGGTCTAGGCCTCCGACACGTTTTTTGCCTGGGCCTTCTCCTTGGCCACCTCGTGTCACCCGGAGCCAGGGCTGGACTTACCATTGGGCTTGACTGGGCTCAAGCCCATGGGCCCCGCCCAATAGGGGGCCCCGCCGAGATACATAGACGAGTGTACTTGGCTCCGCTCTGCTCACAGTCCCACCCAGTCCCGCCCTATGATGGACATAACACAGGGACTGGGCGTGACCGTGAGCCGAGCACACTCGGCTACTCTCGGCACCGATTGGGACTGCGAGAGGACCGGAGAGGACCTGTGAGCTGCTGAGAGGACCTGAGAGGCGCCGAGAGGACCCGAGAGCCACCGAGATACACAGGACTCTGTATCTTGGCGTCACCATTTTTAATCTTCAAGACTGCAATGACAAGGCTGCAAATGACACTGGGGCAAGGCTGCAAATGACACTGGGGCAAGGCTGCAAATGACACTGGGGCAAGGCTGCAAATTTCACTGGGGCAAGGCTGCAAATGTCACTGGGGCAAGGCTGCAAATGACAAGGCTACACTGACAAGGCTGAAAATGACACTGGACAAGGCTGCAGATGGATGGGCAAGGCTGCAGATGGACACTGATAAGGTTGCATTGATGGGTATTTAAATGTAAATGTTTTCCTTAAACTTCCCTCCTAAAAGTTTTTTTCCTTAAAATTCCCTCCTAAACTTGGGGTGCGCGTTTCACCGCCTGGGACCCGCAGCAGGGGGGTGTCGGCGGAGTGTGCGGCCCACTGGAGCAAGCAGCAGAAGCAAGGGGTCGGTATGGACGGCAAGGGGGCGGGGCTTGCCGGAGGGACGGTCGTCGGGTGTGGGGGCAGCCAGCGATCGAGCCGAGGAGCGTCTCCCAGGTCCGGTTTGGAGCGCCGGTCTGGGGTGGATGGGGCAACAGCTGACAGCCGGGAGTCCTCGCCATCTGTGGACGCAGCTGCCGTGGTTCATTCACCCGGGGGGCTGTCGGAATCGCCTGACCGCGATCGGGAGGAACGATCTGAGGGTGAGATCTCGGACTAGGAGGAGCCGCAGGTGCCAGCGAGGGAGAGCAGCAGATCGGCTGTGGGACGACCTCCTGGTCAGCCGGGTGAGTCTACAAATTCATTGTCTATAACTAATGCATTACAGGATTTGTTGGGGGTGGTCAGGGCAAACACAATGGAGTCTGGGGTACAGGGTGCGAGTACACAGGGTAAGATGGGGGACTGGCTGATGCCGGGGGTCAACCCCGGCGGGGCCGAGCCCGCGGCTCAAATGTCAGATTTATTGGAAGGTTTACGGGCGCTGGTTGGAAAATTTGGGGGTAATCAGGGTCAGCATGCACAGGTGGTGCCATGGACAGCAGGGGGGATTAGTTCGCCCGAGAAAGGGCTGGTGGGCACCAGGGTGGTGGAGCCTGCTACGTTGTCAGAGGGGGGACAGGCTGTTGCTGAGGTGGGCCCGGACAGCATGGTGGACAAAGGTGATAAGGAGACGGTGGCGCGGGCGGATTTGGTAAGGATTGCGGACGCGGCAAAATGTGAGGTGTATGTGTGCTTTGAGGGTCCGCTGGGAGCACACTTGAAACAGGAAGTGCGGGACAAGATTGTCAAGGGTGAGTATGTTGAAATTTTCTCCCTCCTCTCGCTGGAGAAGTTTAACTTGGACAGGGTGAAGCCGGATAGCTCCAAAAAGGATGATGAAGAGAAGCGCTGGTATCGCCTGATTCCACGCACGTTTTCAAATTGGCTCCAGGCATTTGCCATTTTGGCCAGTGTCATTGGGGAAAAGAACCCTGAGCACTGCTCGGCTTGTTTTGCTACATGGACGCTTTTGGGGAAGCACACAGAGTGTATGGGGGAGTGGCCTGGCTGCGTTACGACAAGCAATTTAGGCAGCGCAAGGCAGTCAGGTCTGAATTGAGATGGGATCACAAGGACATTAGTCTCTGGATGAGGCTTATGTCCTCGGCAGTGGCCCCGCCTCAGTTTCTTCAGGGGGGGGCCGGGGGTGTGCCGTCCTCAGGACTGCCGGCCGGAAAAAAGTGGGGAGTGTGTTGGCAGTTCAACGAGGGTGCTTGTAAGTATGGGGGTATGTGCAAGTTCAAGCATGAATGTTCAGGATGTGGCGGAGCCCACATGCTGTCCAGATGCTTTAAGAGAGGAAAGCGGACCGGCGACGCTAGCCACAACAGGGATGATGTCGGTGACGGTGGAAAGGATGCTTCCTTTTCTAAGTAAGTATCCTGATAGGGCTGCGGCTCGTTTGCTGGCCCTGGGGTTTCGGGACGGTTTCCGGATTCCTTGTTCATTAAAAGTGATACCGCCAGTGGCGAGGAATTTGAAGTCTGCGTTAGTACACCCGGGGGTGGTGGACGAGAAGCTGGGTAAGGAGGTGGCCATGGGGCGTATGGGGGGCCCATTCCCACACAAGCCATGGCCTGATTTGGTTGTCTCTCCATTGGGGGTGGTTCCCAAGAAGGAGGCGGGCAAATTCCGCCTAATACATCACTTGTCCTTTCCAAAAGGGGGGTCGGTCAATGATTTTATTGAACCGAAAGCATGCACTGTCGTACACGTCCTTTGACGCGGCGGTGCGATGGGTGAGTAAATATGGGCAGGGGCACTTATGGCAAAGGCAGATGTGGAATCGGCTTTCAGGTTGCAACCTGTGTACCCAGACAGTTTCAAGTTGTTGGGGTGTCACTGGCGGGATCAGTTTTATGTGGACATGTGCCTGCCCATGGTTTGCTCTATATCGTGCGCTTTCTTTGAGACATTTAGTTCCTTTTTGGAATGGGTGGTGAGGGACGTGTCGGGCCTGGAGTCAGTCATCCATTATTTGGATGACTTTCTGTGCGTGGGCCCACCTGCCTCCGCTGTGTGTGCGATTATTCTGTCAACGTTGCAGCACATCACAGGCAGGTTTGGGGTCCCTTTGGCGGCAGATAAAACGGAGGGCCCGACTGATGAGTTGAGTTTCTTAGGAATCGTCATTGATTCCAAAGCGATGGAGTGTCGTTTGCCCAGGGACAAGTTGGACGACTTGCAGAAGGAGATCAGGGAGATACAGGGACGGCAAAAGGTCCAGTTGCGGACGCTGCAGTCCTTGCTGGGCAAACTTAACTTTGCGTGTAGGATCATCCCTATGGGTAGGGTATTTTGCCGACGGCTGTCAGCAGCTACGGCAGGGGTAAAAGTTCCGACCCACTTCATTCGCTTGCGGCGGGAACATAGGGAGGATTTGCGGGTCTGGCATGACTTCCTATCAGGCTATAATGGGCGGGCTATGTGGATGTCTGGCCCGGTGAGCAATTTTGACGTGGACTTGGCCACCGATGCAGCAGTCTCAACGGGTTACAGGGCATATTTTAAGGGCAGGTGGAGCGCAGAACCTTGGCCGCAGGCATGGGGGGCAGCGGGGCTGCTGGGAAACCTAGTGTTGCTTGAGCTGTTCCCAGTGGTCGTTGCTCTGGAATTGTGGGGGGAGGAATTTCGGAATTTGAAGCTGCGTATAAACTGTGACTACATGGGGGTAGTGCAGGTGGTCAACAAAATGTCGGCCTCCTCTCCTCCTGTCATCCGCTTGTTACAGCAATTGGTTTTTCGGTGTTTACAGTTGAATATCTTTATTTATGCTGTACATATACCTGGGGTTGAGAACTCACTGTCGGACGCCCTGTCTCGTTTTCAGTGGGAAAAGTTCAGGGAGTTGGCACCAGGAGCCGAGGAGACAGGGGCCCATTGCCCGGCATGGATGTCGTCGCAGGATGGATCCGTCGGTCAGTAAGCGAGGCCACTTGGGGGGGCATACTCTAAGGTCTGGAAGGAATGGTGGGATCTGATGCGGGTATCGGGGGTAAGTGGTCAGGGCTCTGATACACGCCTGCTGGTTCTGTATTGGGTGTCCCGGGGCATGGAAAAGGGATTGTCTGCATCGGCGATTGACAAGAAATTGGCAGGTTTGGCATTTCTTTTCAAATTACAGGGGGAGCAAGATTGGACTAAAGATTTTTGGGTCAGGCAGGCATTGAAGGGTTATCGCAGGCAACATAAGAGAAGTGCACATATCGCCTGCAGATTGGCGAACGTAACCGGACACCTGCTGTCCCTCACAGCAGGTGTCCGGTTACGTTCGCCAATCTGCAGGCGATATGTGCACAGTTGAGTTCGGTTTGTATCACCGAGTACGAGACTTTGTTGTTCAAGGCTGCATTTTCCTAGGCCTTCTATGGGGCGTTTAGCATCGGGGAACTGGTCAGCCCCGCCAGGACGGTGGCGGGGGGATTGCTGCAGCAGAATGTGCAGTGGTCAAGGGATCAGGTGGGTATTTTGTTGCGGAGGTCCAAGACTGACCAGCAAGGCAGGGGCAAAGTGGTGTCCTTGTTTGCGTAGCCAGGTTCGAGTGTATGCCCAGTGGCAGCGGTTGGGCAATTTGGAAGGGTAAGGGGCAGGGAGGTGGGCCCCTTTTTGGTTCATGCAGATGGGTCATACCTTACTAGGTTTCAATTTGTGGCAGTGTTTCGGAAATGTTTGGAGGCCATATGCTTGAATAAATGGGAGTTTGCATCTCACTCCTTCCGCATTGGGGCGGCCACGGAGGCTGCCAGGTGTGGGTTGGACGAGCAGGCAGTACGGAGGATTGGGAGATGGGAATCAAGGAGATTTCGGACGTACATTAGGCCACAGTTGGCATTGGAGTAGTGTTATAAAAAAAAAAAAAGGCATGATGCTGGACTAAGGGTAAATGATGTCAGCTATTATGGGGTGCCGTTCTTTGATGTGTTTACTATTGTACAGATGCCAGTTATGTTATTTTTCATTCCAGATGCAGGTTATCCACGCCTTGTCTGGATCTTAGGGCACTCTTATGTGTGTTGGGGGGCCAGGAGAGGAGATGCAAGACCGAACGGCAGACAGCTGGGTATTTCCAGGCGGGAGGCTTATATCAGATGGTTGGGTTTCCCGGGTTTGACGTGGGAAAGAGTTAAGCAGGAGGTGGAGAGGTTTGCTCTCAGGGACAGGCCCCCGGATGTTCTGGTTATCCACGCGGGTGGGAATGATTTGGGTTTACGCAAGGTCAGGGACATACTCGCGGACATAAAGGAGGACTTTATGCAGCTGCGGGCATGTTTTCCGAATACCATATTGGTTTGGTCCGACATTGTGGCCAGGACAGTTTGGAGATGGGCAAGGTCAGTGGAAAGAATTAACAAAACACGGATACGGATTAATAAGGTGATTGTGAGGTTTGTGGTCAGGAATGGTGGGATTGTCGTTAGGCACCGGGAGTTGGAGATCAACATTGGTCTCTATTTGAGGCGTGATGGTGTTCACCTCACTGACGTAGGAATTGATCTTTGGTCCATGGGTCTTCAAGAGGGGATAGAGGGTGGGGTGGCCCTCAAGGTAGAGGTAGTCCCCCTTTCAGGCTGGTGTTTTGGTGGTCTTTGACAGTGACGGTGTATCAGAGGTGATCGTAAATGGGTGGGGGGCTCATAGTGTATCTGCCCCTCCTGGGTATTCCTGAACGGTGGAGGGAATATTTGTTTGTTCACTGACGGAAGGTCCACCAGAAGATCCTTAAAAGCTACACATCATGCCAAGACCCAAAGAAATTCAGGAACAATTGAGAAAGATAGTAATTGAGATCTATCAGTCTGGAAAGGGTTATAAAGCCATTTCCAAAGCTTTGGGAATCCAGCGAACCACAGTGAGAGCCATTATCTACAAATGGCGAAGACATGGAACAGTGGTGAACCTTCCCAGGAGTGGCCGGCCGCCCAAAATTACCCCAAGAGGTCACAAAAGACCCCACAACAACGTCCAAGGAACTGCAGGCCTCACTTGCCTCAGTTAAGGTCAGCGTTCATGCCTCCACCATAGGAAAAGACTGGGCAAAAATGGCCTGGCAGAGTTCCAAGGAGAAAACCACTGCTGAGCAAAAAGAACATCAAAGCTCGTCTCAATTCTCCACAACACATCTTGATGATCCCCAAGACTTTTGGACAACATTCTGTGGACCGATGAGACAAAAGTGGAAGTGTTTGGAAGGTGTGTGTCCAAGTATATCTGGCGTAGAAGGAACACTGCATTTCAGAAAAAGAACATTATACCAACAGTAAAATATGGTGGTGGTAGTGTGATGGTCTAGGGCTGTTTTGCTGCTTCAGGACCTGGAAGACTTGCCGTGATAAAAGGAACTATGAATTCTGCTGTCTACCAAGGATCCTGAAGGAGAATGTCCGACCATCTGTTCGTGTTCTCAAGCTGAAACGAACTTGGGTTCTGCAGCAGGACAATGATCCTAAACACACCAGCAAGTCCACCACCGAATGGCTGAAGAAAAACAAAATGAAGACTTTGGAGTGGCTAGCCAAAGTCCTGACCTGAATCCTATTGAGATGTTGTGGTATGACCTTAAAAAGGCCTTTCATGCTCGAAAACCCTCTAATGTAACTGAATTAGGACAATTCTGCAAAGATAGTGGGCCAAAATTCCTCCAGGACGCTGTAAAAGCCTCATTGCACTCGCAAACGCTTGGTTGCAGTTGTTGCTGCTAAGGGTGGGCCCAACCAGTTATTAGGTTTCACCTTTGTAAAAAAATACATATACATTTTGTGTGTGTGTGTGTTTATATATAGACAAACATGCAGAGGAACAGGAAATGAGGAAGGGGGGCAAACACTTTTTCACACACTGTATATATATATATATAAATATTATATAAGGCATAACCATACATCAATATGTGCACTATATTGGGTGCGTATGTGCACATAACAATATGCTAAGCAAAGATAACAAATTTATATTTAGTTTATATATAAAGCAAAAAAAGGGGTGAAGGGGGATGGTTATGTTAATGGGGGGGGGGGGGGGGTGGGGGTGTGGGGGGGGGGGGGGGGGGGGGGGGGAATATGTGGGATGTAGTAGAAAGAAGCTGGCAGAGGGGCAAAAACAGACTTAATAGTACCTTAAAAATACCTCTAAAATTACCAATACTTACTGGAGAGATGTACGAACCCGCCACCCCCATATATAAAAAAAAGAAAAATATAAAGAAACCTGTAGTGAAAATGACAAGTTATATGAAAATTTGAGGGAAAATTAAAACGAATATATCATATCATAAAAAGCTGGTAAAAAGGACAGCAATATATTGTATATTAGGTATAAGGACATATTAATGTGCTATAATACTGTGGCTATCTCTATCCCTTCATTGAGGCCACCAGGCGAGAGGACGTCTAAACAGTATATCCAAAATGTCTCTCTAGCACATAATTTCTTAAAACGTTCGGCCTCAGTCATTGATTTTGGGATTTGCTCAATGACCCAAACTTGGAGGCCATTAGTGGATTTTTTATGGTGCTCAGCAAAGTGTCGGGGGACATTGTGCATGTCCTTGCCTCCCTCAATGAGTCATCGATGCTGGCCGAACTGTTGCCTCAAGGGACAGATTGTTTGCCCAACATAGATAAGACCACAGGGGCAGGTGAGGCCATAGACAACCTAATCTGATGAATGGTTATAAAAATTATCAATGGGATGCCCTTACAATGAAAATATTTTTTGCCATGTTGAATGAAGCAGCAGGTTTTGCAGCGTGATTTTTTGCACTGATACATGCCTATCAGGGGTATAAGGGTATTGGGATTTTGAGTGTACTATTTGATTTGGAGTTTGCTTGGAGCAATTTTGTTTTTGAGGTTAGAAGTAGGGATGAGCTTCGAGTCGAACTCATGTTCGACTCGAACATTGTCTGGTTAGCGAACAGCGAACAGTTTGGGGTGTTCGAGGCAAATTCGAAAAGCCACGAGCACCCTGTAAAAGTCTATGGGAGAAATCTCAAGTGCTAATTTTAAAAGCCTATATGCAAGTTATTGTCCTAAAAAGTGTTTGGGGACTTGTATCAATGCAAAAAAAAGTTTTAAAAACTGCCGTTTTTCAGGAGCAGTGATTTTAATAATGCTTAAAGTGAAATAATAAAAGTGTAATATTCCTTTAAATTTCGTACCTGGGGGGTGTATAGTATGCCTGTAAAAGGGCACATGTTTCCCATGCTTAGAACTGTCCCTGCACAAAGTGTCATTTTTGCAGGAAAAAAATCTATTTAAAATCACTCGTGGCTATAATGAATTGCCGGCTCCTGTAATACAGAGAACAGTCATTCATTGAAAGTCATTGATAAAAAAGAAAAGCGTGGGGGTTCCCCCAAATTCAATTACCAGGCCATTCAGGTCTGCTATGAATATTAAGGGGAACCCTGCATCAAATTAAAAAAAAAAGACGTGGGGTCCCCCTCAAAATCCATACCAGACCCTTATCCGAGCACGCAACCTGGCAGGCCGCAGGAAAAGAGGGGGGGACGAGAGCAGCCCCCCTCCCTCCTGAACCGTACCAGGCCACATGCCCTCAACATTAGGAGGGTGCTTTGGGGGTCTGTGACCCCTCAAAGCACCATGTCCCCATGTTGATGGGGACAAGGGCCTCGTCCCCACAACCCTGGCTGTTGGTTGTGGGGGTCTGCGGGCGGGGGTCTTATTGGAATCTGAAGCCCCCTTTAACAAGGGGACCCCCAGATCCCGGCCCCCCCTGTGTGAAATTGCAAGGGGGTACCCTTCCATTTCACAAAAAAAGACAAAAATGTTAAAAATGACAGGAGACTGTCTTTGACAATACCTTTATTAAATTCTTCTTTCATCTTCTTTCTTCTGGTCTTCTTCCTTTCTTCATCCTTCGGTATCTTCTATATCTTCTATCACCCCCTTACCATTTCACACAGGGTGGGAGGCCGGGATCTGGGGGTCCCCTTGTTAAAGGGGGCTTCCAGATTCCGATAAGCCCCCCGCCCGCAGACCCCCACAACCAATGGGCAGGGTTGTGGGGACGAGGCCCTTGTCCCCATCAACATAGGGACATGGTGCTTTGAGGGGTCACAGATCCCCAAAGCACCCTCCCCAATGTTGAGGGCATGTAGCCTGGTACGGATCAGGAGGGAGGGGGGGCACTCTCGTCCCCCCCCCCCTTTTTTCCTGCGGCCTGCCAGGTTGCATGCTCGGATAGGGTCTGGTATGGATTTTGAGGGGGACCCCACGCCTTTTTTTTTTTTTGGTGCAGGGTTCCCCTTAAAATCCATCCCAGACCTGAAGGGCCTGGTAATTGAATTTGGGGGAACCCCCACCCTTTTTTTTTTATTTTTTTTTTTTATCAATGAATGACTGTTCTCTGTATTACGGGAGCCGGTAATTCATTATAGCCGCGAGTGATTTTAAATAGCTCTTTTTCCTGCAAAAATGACACTTTGTGCAGGGACAGTTCTAAGCATGGGAAACATGCGCCCTTTTACAGGCATACTATACACACCCCCCAGGTACTAAATTTAAAGGAATATTACACTTTTATTGTTTCACTTTAAGCATTATTAAAATCACTGCTCCTGAAAAAAAACGTTAGTTTTTAAAACTTTTTTTTTTTTTTTTTTTTTTTTTTTTTTTTTTTTTTTTTTTTTTTTTGCATTGATACATGTCCCCTGGGGCAGGACCCAGGTCCCCAAACACTTTTTATGACAATAACATGCATATTAGCCTTTAAAATTAGCACTTTTGATTTTGAACGTTCGAGTCCCATAGACTTTAATAGGGTTTTAAAGTTCACACGAGCTTTAGGTCTGTTCGCAGATTCTGGTGCGAACCGAACAGGGGGGTGTTCGGCTCATCCCTAATAGATAGATAGAGGGAGAAAGACAGATAGATAGATAGATAGATGGAGAAAGACAGAGGGAGAAAGACAGACAGATAGCTAGAGGGAGATAGATAGATAGACGGAGAAAGACAGATAGATAGACGGAGAAAGACAGATAGATAGATAGACGGAGAAAGACAGATAGAGGGAGAAAGATAGATAGATGGAGAAAGACAGATAGATAAAGGGACAAAGATAGATAGAGGGTTTAAGACAGATAGATAGAGGGATAAAGACAGACAAATAAATAGATAGATAGACGGAGAAAGACAGACAGATAGATATATAGATAGAGGGGGAAAGACAGATAGATAGCGGGAGAAAGATAAAGGGAGAACGATAGATAGATGGAGAAAAATAGTTAGATAAAGGGAGAAAAATAGATAGATAAAAGGGAGAAAGATAGATAGAGGGAGAAAGATAGAAGAGAATGAGAAAGGAGATCTCTCTCTCTCTCTCTCTCTCTCCTCTCTCTCTCCCCTCTCTCTCTCCTCTCTCTCTCCCCTCTCTCCTCTCAAATTCAAATTCAAATTAGCTTTATTGGCAGGGCCAAATACATGTTAGCATTGCCAAAGCAGTTGAGTTTGTATAGGAAAAAAGGGGGAAGGGTAATGGGTAATTATAACAGGGAATGGACATAAGTCTCTGTAAAGGATTTTTAAGTCCTCAGTCTTTCATGTCCCTCTCAGTCGGTGACATGCTGTCACATACTGGGCAGCTATCTTCACCATTGGCTTCTCTTCTCCCAGTAGAAATTGGAGTTTCCTCTTTTCTTCTATAGAAGTGAAGTCCGGTATGAGAGTTGAGAGTCTCTGGAAGTGAGTGTCCCTCACTGATGAGTACTTAGGGCAATGTAGCAGGAAGTGGTCCTCATCCTCCAGGACCCCCTGGTCACATTGTTGGCACAGTCTACTCTCCCTGGGCTTGTAGGTCTGTCTGTGCCGTCCTAATTCGATTTCCAGGCTGTGGGCGCTCAGTCTGTACTGGCTCAGGGTCTGTCTGTCTTTGGGGTCTTGTAGCACCTCCAGGTATGGGGCCAGTTTGTAGTCTCTCTGCAATGACTGGTAAACAGTTAGTTTTTTGGAGTTTGTTATTTTGTTTCTCCATTCTCCAACATATTTTTCTTTGGAGTCATTCGTTATGTTTTTTATTTGAGACTTTTTCAGGCCACATTGTTGAGAGTTTGGGATAGACAAGGTGATGAGTTGTTGCAGGCAACATGGTTTGGACTGGTCCTTACTGTTCAGTAGGGCTTTATGGTGGTATGAGTTGGGACTGCTGTTTTGTAGGTGGTCCCAGTATGATAGCGCCCTTTTCTGTACTGCAAGAAGTAAGGGAAACCTGCCCAACTCAGACAGGCAAGCACTGTTGGAGGTGCTCCGATGGACTTGGAGGAGGTGTTTGCAGAATTCCATATGGAATATTTCTGTTGGGCTGGGGTCCCATTTGGATTGGTCTGGGTAGGTGACGGGACCCCAAACTTCACTGCCATAAAGAAGAATTGGGGTGATGACGCTATCAAATATTCTGAGCCAGTTTCTCACTGGTGGTTTTAGGTGGTACAGCTGTCTCCTGATGGCATAGTAGGCTCTGCGTGCCTTGTCTTTTAGTACCTCTATGGCTGGCTTGAAACTTCCTGATTTGTTCATTTCTAGGCCGAGGTATGTGTAGCTGTTAGTTTCATCAACAGTGCAGTTGTTTAATTTAAAGGGAGGGCCCTTTGTTTGTTTTGTATTTTTCTTTTGGAACACCAGATTTTTGTTTTGCTTGAGTTGATCGGTAGTGCCCATGTGGCACTGTATTTCTCCAGCACTTCCAGGCTGTCTTGTAGGCCTTTCTCTGTTGGTGACAGAAGTAGGAGGTCATCCGCATATAGCAGGAACTTCACCTCAGTGTCATGTAGAGTCAGTCCTGGTACTGGGGAGGATTCTAGAGCTGCAGCCAGTTCATTGATGTAGATGTTGAAGAGGGTTGGACTTAGGCTGCAGCCCTGTCTGACGCCTCGGGCCTGACGGAAGTGTTCAGTTCTTTTCCCATTCACCTTTACGCTGCAGCTGTTCTCAGTGTATGAACTCTTTATAACATCATATGTTTCCCTCCTATTCCACTCTCCAGTAGTTTGAGGAACAGGCCTGGGTGCCACACTGAGTAAAATGCCTTCTTAAAGTCCACAAAGCAGGCAAATATCTTTCCCTGTTTTGTATTGTGGACATGGTTCTTGATGAGGCTGTGCAGGGTGTAGTTTCATAGTTTCATAGTTAGGTTGTAAGGTTGAATAAAGACATCAGTCCATCCAGTTCAACCTTTTTTTTTTTTTAAAGATATTTTTTTATTGAGTTTTTTTACACCAACATACAAACAATAAACACAACACAATAAAATAAAAAAAAAAAACCACAAGAAGAAGCACAGTGTTGCAGACATATACAATAACTCGTTTCAGCCGACAATAGGTTGATATAGTAAGGCAATTGGTGAAACAATTAGTCAAGTATTAATGAACCTTATCTCAGTGCTCTCCCCCCCCCCCTTTCCTTCCCATGTTTCCATGAAGGAGCAATAGTGCAGGCATGCTAAAAGTAGTACATTATGCTTTGACCTGGCACGGTCTATAAGAGATCATATGGTAGATACATTATTGGGAGAGGGTCAGTGGGATGCTCAGCCATCTGTCCCAAATTTTGTGGAATGTTTTTTTATGTTTCCGAAGCTCAAAGGTAAGTTTGTACAGTGGTATAGCGCCATTAATTAGTTTTAACCAGAGGTTTTTCATTGAGGATTGTGTACCCTTCCATGTCAACAGGATAGTTTTTCTAGCGTAGAAATAGAGGATACGTAGTAACCTTTTTGCATGTGAAGATAATTGTAGTTCACCAAAAATTCCCAAGAGGCCATTTTTGGGATGTACAATATTGGGCAGGCCCAAGGCTGAGGAAATAAAAGAACCCACTTCCCTCCAGAAGTCGTTTACCATTGGGCATGTCCAGAAACAGTGAAGAAAATCAGCTTCCTCTCCGCAGCCCCGGAAGCAGCTAGCTGTGGGCATCAGTCCCATCTTACGCAACCTAGTCGGGGTGAGATGAGACTGATGAAAGATCTTAATTTGTATGATACGGTCCCTTGATGCTATGACCGAGGTCTTATATGTCTCACAAAATTCTGTCCAATCGTCTTCTGTCAGAGAGATGTCCATGGAAGTCCATTTGTCCTGTGCCTTACAGAATCTGGGGTTGGAGTCTGTCATCAGAGTGGCGTAGTAAGCGGAGACTAGTTTAGTAGAATCCGGTTGTCTCAGCAGTTGTTCTAATGGGGATAAGTCAGTGGGGTCATCCAGGGAGCCAAACTGTGTACGAATAGCGTGTCTGAGCTGGTAATAGTAGAACAAATAGGAGCTAGGAAGGTCAAAGTCAAGTCTCAGTTGGTTAAAGGATTTAAAGCCTTGTGTGTCGTATAAGTGACAGAGGTATTTCACCCCCTTGGAGTACCAACGATTAGGGTCAGGCAAGGAATATAGTTCCTGCAGCGTGGGGTTAAACCATAAGAGATTGTTTGGAGATGTCGACCATGATTTGCGTGTAATTCTTTTTGTAACGTGTTGGAAAACTGAGAGAGAGACGGACAGAACCGAAGTGCCTGGTCTAGAAGTTACCTTGCCTCTATAAACTATGTTATGGAGTGTTTCCATGGAAGATGCAATGGCTCCCTCTGTGGTAGTGCAGGCGTTAGCGGAGGCCGGGTGCAGCCAGTCGTGTATGTGTACTAGCTGGGATGCCAAGTAGTACAGGAAAAAATTTGGGAACGCCAAGCCTGCCAAATGTGTCGGCAGTTTTAGCGTCTCAAGTGCCACCCCAGGGGAACCACCTTTCCAGAGGAACGTTGTACAGATTGAGTCAATACGTTTAAAAACAGATTTGGGTATTTTGCACGGGGAGTTGGCCATAATGTATAGTAGTTTTGGTAAGTAGATCATTTTAATCGTATTTGCCCTCCCCATAAGGTCAAGAGGTAGATCCATCCATTGTTTAGTTTGTTCCTGTAAGCGGGTTAGTAGCGGTTCTAAATTATTGGCAATATATGTGGAGAGGGGCGTTTGCACTATCACTCCCAAATATCTGAATGAAGTTACTACTTGTAATTTAGAGTCCGGGTGAATCTGGGAAGTCGCAGCTGTATCTAAAGGAAAGAGGCTGGATTTGTCCCAATTCACTCGGAATCCCGAGTAGTCCCCAAAGTTATCAATCTCGACCAGTAGTGATTTGAGGGATGAGTTTGTGTCTGCAAGGTACACCAAAGTGTCGTCTGCATAGAGTGAGATTCGTTCCTCAATGGAGGCGATAGGGAGACCCTTAATGTTTGGAGAGGAGCGTATGCGCATTGCCAGCGGCTCCATGGCCAGAGCGAAAAGTAGTGGGGACAATGGGCACCCTTGTCTGGTGCCCCTGGTAATTGAGAAGGACTCTGTGACTGAGGAGTTGACTCGAATACGGGCCTTTGGGGATGTATAAAGAAGCTTGATCCATGCCACCACCCGCCGAGGGCCAAAGCCATACAGCTGTAGCACCCGGAAGAGGAATGGCCATTCGACACTGTCGAATGCTTTACACGTATCTAATGACACAATGGCTCTCGTGGGGTGGCAGTCGTGTGGGTATTGTAAATTGTGAAATAGTCTACGAATATTCATCCTAGTGGATCTTCCGGGTATAAAACCACCCTGGTCACTGTTGACCAGGGTCGTTACTACAGTGTTTAATCGGTTTGCTAATACCTTGGCCAGAATCTTGACATCTACGTTTATGAGGGATATCGGTCTGTACGAGTCGCATTTGAGCGGATCTTTACGGGGCTTCAGTATTAGTACTATCAGGGCTTCACGCATAGTGGGTGGGAGAATTCCACTATCTAGTGCTTTATTGTATGTACGTAATAGATGTGGGCCTAGAAGGTCTTTAAACTGAGTGTACCATTCGGTTGGGTATCCGTCTAGGCCAGGGGTTTTGTGTGCCGGCATTTGAGAGATAGCCGCAGCGATCTCTTCAGTTGAAATAGGTGCTTCGAGTTCGTTTCTCTGCTCAGCCGAGAGAGAAGGAAGGGATATGTCTGATAAATATTCATTTAGTTGGGTTTCCGTGTATGTGGCCCTAGAAGTGTACAGGTCCTGGTAGAAGCTAAAAAAAGTGTCCATTATGTCTCTGGGGGCGTCACTTATTTGTCCTTGAGTGGTAAGAATGCGAGGGATGGATATGGGAGGTCTATCAGGTCTGGTGAGATATGCTAATAGGCGACCAGCCTTATTGCCATGCTCAAATGACTTTTGAGTGGCATGTAACATTTTTTTTTGTGTAAGGTCTAGTAGGCGGAGTTCATACTCCCTGCGTGTCTGAAGCCACGTTTCCCTTGTGTCAGGGGTAGGGGTAGAGGCATATACTGATTCTGCCCTTGTCATAGCTGTTTCTAGTTCTAGTGTACGTTGCTTGTTATTTTTACGTAAAATACCAGTGATTGACATAAACGTGCCCCTTAGTGTAGTTTTAAAAGCTTCCCATTCAACTGATGTGTCCACTGTTCCCAAGTTACTCCTCCAGTAATCCACAATGCCCTTTCTACATTCTCCCTGCACCACCTCGTCCTCCAACCAGTACGAGTTCAGGCGCCAAACAGGAGGCCCCGAGCCTGGGAGGATGTCTAGGTCCACGGACAGAGGAGCATGATCAGAGATACCCCTGGGCATGTAGGAAACCGTCGAAACAACGGGAAGCGTGTCCGCTGGAGCAAACGCCAGATCTATCCGGGACATGGTGTGGAAGGAATCCGAGTGGCAGGAATACTGGTTACTGCCAGGATGCTTCCACCGCCATAGCTCCGTGAGGTCATACACCTGCATCCAGTCCAAAAAAGAGGGAAAAGGTCTGCCCCCACCTCCCTGACGGTCCATGGCTGGGTCCAACACTGCGTTAAAGTCCCCCACATAAAGTAGAGGACCAGGGGGTCTGTTCAGCAAATGAAGGGACAATTTAGATAAGACTTCTACCGAGAAGGGGGGAGGAATGTAAACATTCACTATGGTGAGTGTTACCGAGGCAATTTGTATTGTAAGAATAATGTACCTCCCTTCTGGATCTGTCTTAACTTGTAAGGTTTCGGCTGGAAGAGATTTGGCCAATAATGTTGAGACTCCCCTGGAATAATTTGTGTGAGTGGCGTGATATGTTTGGGCCAGCCATGGACGTCTGAGGGCTCTCACCTTGGTACCAGTGAGATGGGTTTCTTGCAGGCATATAATGTGGGGGCGATAATTTTTTAGAGCTGAGAATACTAGGGATCTCTTTTGGGGTGCATTCAACCCTCTAGTATTCCAAGACACTATCTTAAGGTGCTTCGCCATATTAGATTGTGTAATACATCATAACAAGATAAGGATATATGCATAAAATTAAGTGAGTTTTGGTAGACCGTGCCAGGCCGAATACATTCAAGCATATCTATAACATCTTGCAGGTAATTATTGTCGTACAAACATACATTGGTAACCAGTGCAAAAAGTAAAAAGGGAAATAAAGCAAAGAAAAAAATGGGTTGTGCAAAAAAATACAAAATTAGTACCCTACTCAGAGGTACCCGTACCTCTGTGATATAGTGCACATATCTGCTACTGTGTAGGCATGGGTGGTCAGCAAGGGGACCACTGGAGACCCATGCACTATCTAGATTAGCCTCTTTGGGAGGCACAAAAAGTGGGGAAAAAAAAAAAACAAGTCCCCAGAAAAAAACGGGAAAAAAAAGAAAAAAAAGGTCTGCTGAACCCTCTCTCCCCCCCTCCCTGCTCGGCCATCCCCAACTTAGCGAGCCTTGGATCCCGGAACCCAAACATGAAGCCCCCTCAAATGTCAGTGGGGATTCAACTTATCCCGTGGCCACGCCACTAACTGGTGTGGGGAAAGCGTGGAGACCGGCGTGGCCCCCAACTGGGGGGTAAAAACCCTGCAGTAAAATGTTATGTCCTGGTGTAGGAGATGTGTCTGTCATTTCTGTGTAGGGATACCTGAGTCTGCTTCCCTTCCATGCATCCGTTGAGGAGGTAACAGGTCAGTGGAGCGTTGGTAGTTTCAATAGCAGGGGAAAAATTCAACTTATCGGTAAACACTGCCTGCAAATGTGTAAAAGAGGCAACCAGGCGGTCTCTGAGTCCTTGGGCAGTGCGGCAAGATTAATCAGCATACCTGTTGCAAGCATGGTCCAGGGCAGATAAGGGGGTTCCAGTATCATATTAGGTAACAGGCAAAGAGGCGATATCAGGAAGCATGTGTAGCTGTTAGTTACCTCTGCGTCTAGATGCGGGCCCGTAGTGGTCGTTCACCCATGCCATAGCTTCCTTAGGATTAGTGTAAAAGTTAGCCTTTCCATCGTGGATGATGCGTAGCTTGGCGGGAAAGAGCATGGCGTATGACAGTCCCTCGGCGCGCAGGCGGTTCTTTACTGCTGAGAAGGAGACACGTTGTCGCTGAACCTCAGCTGAAAAATCAGGGTAGATTGATATAGTATTTCCGTTGTATTTGAGCGGGCCCTTCTCTCTGGCCAATCTCAGGATGGCAACCTTGTCTTGGAAATTGAGAATACGTGCAATAATGGAGCGTGGGGGTGCTCCCTCCGGAGGAGGGTGGGGGGGAGTGCGGTGCGCCCTTTCAATCACATAGGAGAACGAGGGTGCATCGGTGCCAAAGATATCTCTCAACCAGGAGTAAATACATTTTTCAGGGCGGGAGCCCTCTGATCGCTCAGGAAACCCGACAAAGCGGAGGTTGTTCCTTCTCGAACGATTCTCAAGGTCGTCAATTTTGGCGCGAAGGGCGGCCATTTCCCCTGTAGTTTCCCTCATGTTAACTGATATCGGGTGTACAGTATCTTCTAGGGTACTGATGCGTTCCTCCATATCCCCCGTTCTATCACGCAAGTTTTGGACATCCTGTTTTAGGAGGGAGAAGTCCATGCGCATAGATGCAATCTGATTAGTAAGGGAGGTTTTGCAGTCTTGTATAGCTAGCATGATGGTGGCCAGAGTGGGTTCAGGAGGGGGAGAGCCCTCATCTTGGCTGCTCTCATCAGGCTGAATAGCTGATGGGGATAGCTGGGTGCCATGCTGCAGCTGGGAGTTCTGTGTGAGCCTGGGGTCTGCTTGTGTGCAGAATATAGTGGGAATAGATGCACTCACCCCCTTAGCTGTGCTCCTGTGTGCAGAGTGAGACACTGGCTGCATGTCAGCATGTCCTGCCTGTGGACTGGTGCCATCTTCCCTCTGGAATCCCGCCAGACGATCCGCCGCGGATGGGGGCCAGGGGGGCCCATATTTCACCATGGTAGCCAGCCTGCAGTGAGCCCACCACTGTGGGGAGCGTTTTAAGCCCTTTTGTGAGGAAATCGGAGCAATAATGACTGAAGGATGGCAGTTGGGAGCCGGAGCTGTGCTTCTAAGTGTCTGCTTGCTCTGCCATCAGGCCACGCCCCCTTTGCTTTTTTTCTTTTTAAGGGTTTGTATTTTTTCTGCAGGGTGCCATGGGCTATTCTTAGGTCAGTGTGGTCAGGGTCTCTGTGTTTGTTATTGGAGACTGTCCGTAAGGTGTTCCTTAAAGCGGTTCTGCACCCTTTTCATTTAGTAAATCTCTTTGCCTTCCAAATCAGGCAAAGAGTACTAAATGAAATGTTTTTTTTTTTTTTTTTACTTACCTTGTAATTGAAGACTTCCGGTCTTCTCCCTCTGCGGCGGCGGGCGGGTCTCTGCGTCGATCGTCGTCACGGCGCACTGTCTCCTGGGATCTGGTGTCATTGATCCCAGGAGTCAGTGCGGCATCTTCCGAAATCTCGAGATTTCGGCCACATCTTCCGAAATCTCCCGAGATTTCGGCCACATCTGCCGAAATCTCGTGAGATGTCGGCAGATGTGCCGTTACTGCGCACGCGCGAGTAACGGCGGTGCATGCTGGGCCATCTAAAGTTCCTGTGGGTGTTTCACATGCCCACAGGCAAGATGGCCCCCAGCACTAAAGAAGAAGACGAGGAACTTCATCGGACGAAAACCGGCGGCGATCGAGATGGAAGATGGAACAGGTGAGTCCCCTAATAAAGGTAAGCACACTTTATATTACGTCCTAAAAAAAAAATTTTTTTTTCAGAGTGCAGAACCGCTTTAATGCTTTGCATTCTTTGTCGAACCATTTATTGGATTGTTTGTTGGATGGTTTCTTGTAGTTGGCTTTTCTCAGCTGGGCTGTTTCTGCGATGGTGTGTAGTATTTTATGGAAGTCCTTTGCTGCTTGGTTCACACCTCGTGGGCTTATCTCATAGGCATTGTTTTGGAAGTTTTCAAGCTGTTTCTTAATGTCAGGTCTGTCAGTTACTTCTCTGTATTTTGTGGTAGACTGTTTGGACCATTTAAATGATGGTGGCAGGTTGCAGAGAGAGGCCCGGTGGAGTTTTGGTGATGGTTTGCTAGAAGATTTAATATATAGCAGTAGTTGGTTGTGGTCTGACAGGTGTGTTTGTGGGGTGACTGTAAAACCATTGATGAGTGTGGGGTGCATATCTGTGATAGCATAGTCTACTACACTGCTGCCTACATGGGAGCTAAATGTGTACGTTCCTAGAGAGTCTCCCTTGGTACGGCCGTTGAGGATGTAGAGGCCCAGACTGCGACACAAATTCAGCAATTTTCTTCCATTTTTGTTGGTTGTACTGTCATAGCTGTTTCTCTGTATAGACTCATGATCGTAATTTGCATGGCCCAATATGTACGTGTTGTCATCAGAGCTTGTATAGTCCTTTTTCCCTTCCTGTCCTAGCATTGAGGTCTCCACAGATGAGCACTTGTCCCAGGGATTGGAAGTGGATAGCCTCATTTTGTAGGACCTCGTAGGTGTCTGGTCTGAAATATGGGGACTCTGCTGGTGCAATGTATGCTGCACACAGGTAGATGTCTGACTGAGAGGTAAGGATGGAGCTGCTTATTCTTAGCCAAATGTGTCTCTCACCTTTTTTAATTGCACTGATGTTTCCATGCAGCTCCTCCTTATACCAGACAAGTATTCCTCCTGAACACCGACCCTGTTTGATGTTCTTATCTTTCTGTGCGGGGACAGAGAATTCCCTATAGCCAGTAGGGACTGATGGTTCATCCTGTGCCCGGGTCCATGTTTCCAGGAGGATTTGTATGTCCGTCTCACATAGTCTTTGCTTGAAATCTGGATCATTTACTTTGGATCCAAAGGCTGACGCATTCAGACCCTGAATGTTCCAGCTACTGATTACTAGTGATGTAATTTTTCGTTTTTATATTTATATACCTAGTAATGGGTAAATTTCCTGGGACAAATTGGGTTATGGGTGGTTGTCGTTGTCTTTTTTGCTTTTTTAGCTGTCGCATAGTTTATCGCATAATGTGCTCAGGAGGGTTCTTATCTCCTCCTTTTCTCTGCTCTGTAGTGATCTTGACATCCATCTTGGGGCGGGTGGTTTAACCATTCTTGCCACCTTCGTGGCC